>OX451346.1:40203387-40587962 GCA_949629155.1 Myopa testacea | reverse complement strand
AAGTTATATTTTGGATATATCGAAATTTGCATTCAAAATTTGCTCTCATATGCATCGCGCATACACTAAGTTTAGGTGACCTCTGACGCCAAAGTTCCACGAGTGCACGCATCAAACCGATATCGTTGGAAAGACCTCGATGTCCTCTTTCCAACGATGTATAGCATCTGTCGAAGTTATATTTCGGATTGGACGAAATTTGCATTCAATATTTGCTCTGATGTGCATCGCGCATAGACTAAGTTTAGGTGACCTCTGACGCCAAAGTTCCACGAGTGCACGCATCAAACCGATATCTTTGGAAAGATCTCGGTGTCCTCTTTTCAACGATATATAGCATATATCGAAGTTATAGTTCGGATTGATCGAAATTTTCATTCAAAGTTTGCTCTGATATGCATCGCGCATACACTAAGTTTAGGTGATCTCTGACGGCAAAGTTCTACGAGTGCACCCATCAAACCGATATCGTTGGAAAGATCTCGGCGTCCTCTTTTCAACGATATATAGCATATATCGAAGTTATATTTCGGATTGATCGAAATTTTCATTCAAAGTTTGCTCTGATATGCATCGCGCATACACTAAGTTTAGGTGACCTCTGACGCCAAAGTTCTACGAGTGCACGCATCAAACCGATATCGTTGGAAAGATCTCGGCGTCCTCATTTCAACGATATATAGCATATATCGAAGTTATATTTCGGATTGATCGAAATTTTCATTCAAAGTTTGCTCTGATATGCATCGCGCATACACTAAGTTTAGGTGACCACTGACGCCAAAGTTGTACGAGTGCACGCATCAAACCGATATCGTTGGAAAGCTCTCGGCGTCCTCGTTTCAACGATGTATAGCATATATCGAAGTTATATTTTGGATATATCGAAATTTGCATTGCTCTGACGCCAAAGTTCCACGAGTGCACGCATCAAACCGATATCGTTGGAAAGACCTCGATGTCCTCTTTGCAACGATGTATAGCATCTGTCGAAGTTATATTTCGGATTGGACGAAATTTGCATTCAATATTTGCTCTGATATGCATCGCGCATACACTAAGTTTAGGTGACCTCTGACGCCAAAGTTCTACGAGTGCACGCATCAAACCGATATCACTAGAAAGCTCTTGGCGTCCTCTTTTCAACGATGTATAGCATATATCGAAGTTATATTTCGGATTGATCGAAATTTTCATTCAAAGTTTGCTCTGATATGCATCGCGCATACACTAAGTTTAGGTGACCTCTGACGCCAAAGTTCTACGAGTGCACGCATCAAACCGATATCGTTGGAAAGATCTCGGCGTCCTCTTTTCAACGATATATAGCATATATCGAAGTTATATTTCGGATTGATCGAAATTTTCATTCAAAGTTTGCTCTGATATGCATCGCGCATACACTAAGTTTAGGTGACCTCTGACGCCAAAGTTCTACGAGTGCACGCATCAAACCGATATCGTTGGAAAGATCTCGGCGTCCTCTTTCCAACGATGTATAGCATATATCGAAGTTATGTTTTGGATATATCGAAATTTTCATTCAAAGTTTGCTCTGATGTGCATCGCGCAGAGACTAAGTTTAGGTGACCTCTGACGCCAAAGTTCCACGAGTGCGCGCATCAAACCGATATCGTTGGAAAGATCTCGGCGTCCTCTTTCCAACGATGTATAACATATATCGAAGTTATGTTTTGGATATATCGAAATTTTCATTCAAAGTTTGCTCTGATGTGCATCGCGCAGAGACTAAGTTTAGGTGACCTCTGACGCCAAAGTTCTACGAGTGCACGCATCAAACCGATATCGTTGGAAAGATCTCGGCGTCCTCTTTTCAACGATATATAGCATATATCGAAGTTATATTTCGGATTGATCGAAATTTTCATTCAAAGTTTGCTCTGATATGCATCGCGCATACACTAAGTTTAGGTGACCTCTGACGCCAAAGTTCTACGAGTGCACGCATCAAACCGATATCGTTGGAAAGATCTCGGCGTCCTCTTTCCAACGATGTATAGCATATATCGAAGTTATGTTTTGGATATATCGAAATTTTCATTCAAAGTTTGCTCTGATGTGCATCGCGCAGAGACTAAGTTTAGGTGACCTCTGACGCCAAAGTTCCACGAGTGCACGCATCAAACCGATATCGTTGGAAAGATCTCGGCGTCCTCTTTCCAATGATGTATAGCATATATCGAAGTTATATTTTGGATATATCGAAATTTTCATTCAAAGTTTGCTCTGATGTGCATCGCGCATAGACTAAGTTGGAAAGATCTCGGCGTCCTCTTTCCAACGATGTATAGCATATATCGAAGTTATGTTTTGGATATATCGAAATTTTCATTCAAAGTTTGCTCTGATGTGCATCGCGCATAGACTAAGTTTAGGTGACCTCTGACGCCAAAGTTCCACGAGTGCACGCATCAAACCGATTTCGTTGGAAAGATCTCGGCGTCCTCTTTCCAACGATGTATATCATATATCGAAGTTATATTTTGGATATATCGAAATTTTCATTCAAAGTTTGCTCTGATATGCATCGCGCATACACTAAGTTTAGGTGACCTCTGACGCCAAAGTTCCACGAGTGCACGCATCAAACCGATATCGTTGGAAAAATCTCGGCGTCCTCTTTCCAACGATGTATAGCATATATCGAAGTTATATTTTGGATATATCGAAATTTTCATTCAAAGTTTGCTCTGATGTGCATCACGCATAGACTAAGTTTAGGTGACCTCTCACGCCAAAGTTCCACGAGTGCACGCATCAAACCGATATCGTTGGAAAGATCTAGGCGTCCTCTTTTCAACGATGTATAGCATATATCGAAGTTATATTTCGGATTGATCGAAATTTTCATTCGAAGTTTGCTCTGATATGCATCGCGCATAGACTAAGTTTAGGTGACCTCTGACGCCAAAGTTCCACGAGTGCACGCATCAAACCGATATCACTAGAAAGCTCTTTGCGTACTCTTTTCAACGATATATAGCATATGTCGAAGTTATATTTCGGATTGATCGAAATTTTCATTCAAAGTTTGCTCTGATATGCATCGCGCATACACTAAGTTTAGGTGACCTCTGACGCCAAAGTTCTACGAGTGCACGCATCAAACCGATATCGTTGGAAAGATCTCGGCGTCCTCTTTTCAACGATATATAGCATATATCGAAGTTATATTTCGGATTGATCGAAATTTTTTATTCAAAGTTTGCTCTGATATGCATCGCGCATACACTAAGTTTAGGTGACCTCTGACGCCACAGTTCTACGAGTGCACGCATCAAACCGATATCGTTGGAAAGATCTCGGCGTCCTCTTTCCAACGATGTATATAGCATATATCGAAGTTATATTTTGGATATATCGAAATTTTCATTCCAAGTTTGCTCTGATATGCATCGCGCATACACTAAGTTTAGGTGACCTCTGACGCCAAAGTTCTACGAGTGCACGCATCAAACCGATATCGTTGGAAAGATCTCGGCGTCCTCTTTTCAACGATATATAGCATATATCGAAGTTATATTTCCGATTGATCGAAATTTTCATTCAAAGTTTGCTCTGATATGCATCGCGCATACACTAAGTTTAGGTGACCTCTGACGCCAAAGTTCTACGAGTGCACGCATCAAACCGATATCGTTGGAAAGATCTCGGCGTCCTCTTTCCAAAGATGTATATAGCATATATCGAAGTTATATTTTGGATATATCGAAATTTTCATTCCAAGTTTGCTCTGATATGCATCGCGCATACACTAAGTTTAGGTGACCTCTGACGCCAAAGTTCTACGAGTGCACGCATCAAACCGATATCGTTGGAAAGATCTCGGCGTCCTCTTTTCAACGATATATAGCATATATCGAAGTTATATTTCTGATTGATCGAAATTTTCATTCAAAGTTTGCTCTGATATGCATCGCGCATACACTAAGTTTAGGTGACCTCTGACGCCAAAGTTCTACGAGTGCACGCATCAAACCGATATCGTTGGAAAGATCTCGGCGTCCTCTTTCCAACGATGTATAGCATATATCGAAGTTATATTTTGGATATATCGAAATTTTCATTCCAAGTTTGCTCTGATGTGCATCGCGCATAGACTAAGTTTGACCTCTGACGCCAAAGTTCCACGAGTGCACGCATCAAACCGATATCGTTGGAAAGATCTCGGCGTCCTCTTTTCAACGATGTATAGCATATATCGAAGTTATATTTCGGATTGATCGAAATTTGCATTCAAAATATAACTTCGATATATGCTATACATTCGCGCATAGACTTAGTTTAGGTGACCTCTGACGCCAAAGTTCCACGAGTGCACGCATCAAACCGATATCGTTGGAAAAATCTCGGCGTCCTCTTTCCAACGATGTATAGCATATATCGAAGTTATATTTTGGATATATCGAAATTTTCATTCAAAGTTTGCTCTGATGTGCATCGCGCATAGACTAAGTTTAGGTGACCTCTAACGCTAAAGTTCCACGAGTGCACGCATCAAACCGATATCGTTGGAAAGATCTCGGCGTCCTCTTTTCAACGATGTATAGCATATATCGAAGTTATATTTCGGATTGATCGAAATTTGCATTCAAAATATAACTTCGATATATGCTATACATTCGCGCATTGACTTAGTTTAGGTGACCTCTGACGCCAAAGTTCTACGAGTGCACGCATCAAACCGATATCGTTGGAAAGATCTCGACGTCCTCTATTCAACGATGTATAGCATATATCGAAGTTATATTTTGGATATATCGAAATTTTCATTCAAATTTGCTCTGATATGCATCGCGCATACACTAAGTTTAGGTGACCTCTGACGCCAAAGTTCTACGAGTGCACGCATCAAACCGATATCGTTGGAAAGATCTCGGCGTCCTCTTTTCAACGATGTATAGCATATATCGAAGTTATATTTCGGATTGATCGAAATTTTCATTCAAAGTTTGCTCTGATATACATCGCGCATACACTAAGTTTAGGTGACCTCTGACGCCAAAGTTCTACGAGTGCATAACATGTGTCGAAGTTATATTTCGGATTGGACGAAATTTGCATTCAATATTTGCTCTGATGTGAACAACGCATGTGTGAAAAACACGAATTTGAAATTCGTGTTTGTGGTTTGTGTCTCCGGTATTTACGAATTTAACTATCAAAAACGCGAATTTAACTTCACGCACGTCGAAATTTCTGGGGACACCAGAGTTGCGTTTTAGTGAAAAAATATTTATAGACTGAAATCAGGTATGTATTGTCATCAAATTTAAAAGTAAATGTATACAAATTTAGCAAGAAGGAATAGCAATTGCTCTAAACTCAAATTTTATTGTTTTTTCTGTTGTTGTTGATGTTTCTAATGCTAACTCCAACACCAACAACAACACCTTTTGTCGCTCTCGTCTGGTTTCCGAGTTATAGTACCTTGAAGTTTAAAGATTTACGAGCTAAATCTCCTAAGCGATTTTCAACAAAATGTTGTTTTCCATAAATGAAAGACAATTGAAATACCTTTCTGATGACATGAATATCATGTCGGTATCTCATATAGTTTAGGAGATAAAGCTCGTAAATCTTTAAACTTCAAAGTGCTATAACTCGAAAACCAGACGAGAGAGACAAAAAGTATTGTTGTACTTGTTGGAGCTAGCATAAGAAACAACAATAGCAGTAAAATTTGAGCTCTTCAGCCACTCGTATATTTTTTTGCTAAATTGACTTGAAATATAAAATCAACGATAACTACTGCAAAACTATTCATGGTTTCAGCGAATCAATTTAGTATCTATTATAAAGTGTATTTTAAATTACTACTGCTTAAAATACATAAATAGGAGTGGATAAGGTTGGGTTAAATTTTATTTTGTAACAATTATGTATAGTTCATAGAGATTTTATTATTTATTTTTCACAGCGATGCCACGAAGTAAAGTGTGGTAAAACGGTTTGTAATATTTTATAGTCAAAATTTATTATAAATTCTTAAATAATATCTAAAGCTATACAAATGGTAGCAAAAAGGATTAAAAAATCATGCAATAAAATCAACCATGTCCCCCGTGTAAACACGGTATTAGTCAGCTTACTTAGCGGCTTAATTAATCAATTTACTTGTATTGTATGCAATTGGAATCAATAATTTCACAAATAAATGAAACCGTGGTGAAACATGAAACAGCTGATTTTACCCAACATACTGAATGACAGAAAACAAGAACAACGATATGGTAGCTCTAACGTATAGTGTACATTATATTATATAATTATATTATATTTTTTAATATAAAATTACATTTCACAACGATCAACTTCTGATTGGTTTTATGAAATTAATTTTTCACCATATGTAAACACAGGTGGTAAAGTTTCTCAAATATACAAGCAGTAGGTGTTAAAAGGGAATTTAGTCCCCCAGATGGATCAACAATTGATAATTTTCAAATATATTGGAAAATAAAAGAAAATATATAAATGCGACCATTCTGGAGTTACTAATCTTAATATTTTTTGTGAAAATTCGAACAAATTTGCACTGACAGACAAATATTCGCACAACGACAACTTTATACCAATTAAATATAAACAAATAAATCAACAAATACTATGTAAAATCTGAGAGTATACATTTATTATAATTATAAGGAACTGGTAGATATCTTATGTATATAATGTGAGCATAAATAAAAGTTTAATTTCTTAAATACATTTTTGACGTTTCCAAAAAGACACCCCGTAAAATCAATATTGCATGCGTGCATGTGATACTGCGGCGAAGTACACATGAGAGGACAATGCACACGATTTTCTGTGGCGAAGTACACATGAGAGGACATCGCACACGTTTTTTTGTCATATGTTTAGTGAAATTTCAGCAAAATGCATATGTATTGAAACAGCGAATTCGAAGTGTCCTATCTCAATATCTCTGACATATAGGCAATTCACAGTTAGCCTCATAAGTTATGAGATACTAAGTTATGACTCCGAACTGTGAACAGTCGAACAAAACCTCTGGATTTTCGAAACTTGAATTTCTGTTAAAATGCCTAAAATTCTTTTCTTTTTTTCATCCATCGAAATTTTGAAATAAATTTTTTCTGTGTTCAACCAAAACGAATAAATACAGCAATCGCATGAACAGTTGATTTGAATACAACTTTCCTAATACATACCTGCGAGTGTTGTAATCGTGCTAACATAGATTTTCATACAAAACAACAAAAAATTTTCTTACGACAGTCATAAATTGTTTTAAGTTATGACAACTTATGACTTATGACGACTTATGAGGGCAACTGTGAATTGCCTAATAGGTTCGTACTACTGTACAGGGGCCATAGGCTATTATTTTTCACACGTGACGTCGCTTTTAAACACAGAAAAGATAGCAAAAGATAGCGCAATGCGTAGTCTTTTTTATCGTTCTTGGTTTTCACTATCTTTTAAATACACTCATCATAATTACTGATAAAAACATGTTTTTAAGGAGGAATGCATACACACATTCTCTTTATATCAATAAAATCAAACCAAATGACTATTTTTAAGCTCAGGTTATAAACTCTAGACATAATACATAGTTATAAATAAATTGTCTAGATAATAGATAATTATAGAGGATACATACATTAATACATAGAACGTAGAATATGTATCTTCTATACTTCTAAGATGTATGTTTTATAATTATCGAAAAATAAGTCAAAACAAATTGTGAACGTTACAAATTAGTACAAACCTCTATTTCTTTGCGATAAAAATCCTCAATAGTTGGATCGTACTTTTCAATAAAACATCCAGATACAAATTGCACTGTCAAAGCAGACTTTCCAACTCCACCCGAACCAAGCACCACTACTTTAAATTCACGCATTTCAACTATTTATATTAGTTATATTTTTTATGGAATGTAATTATTTATATTATAAAAATAAACAATTTTTAGTCCACATAATAGAACATTATATATATTATATGTATATAGGAGAATAATCACAGCATAGCACGACTTAACATGAAATTGGTGTTGCATAAAACTATATAATCAATAATGCAAAGTTCATCTGAATCTTATTCAAGTGTCCTCAAATTTAAATAATTATGAAACAATGACACATAATTCGGAAAACACTTCGCTTAAAGTCTTTGTTGTTCTTTAAACCAATCATGGCAATGGATATATAACTTGGTAGCATACATTTCATTTATTATTATATGTACTTTCCTCTACACAGTGTTGCCTCAATTTCGTTTCACCTTACTGTGGTACCTAAATAAGTGCGTCGTGCGTTACGTTTCTGTCAAAATGAAATTAGAACACGCAGTCTTATGGAAGTGGCTGAAATAAGAAACGCACTGACGGAGACCACTTCGCATTTCCAATTGTGACATACGCTACGAAGTGAAGTTGGCGGCAGATAACACAAAAATGTTCATGTGCGTGTGAATGTTTAAAAACTTTTTGTCAAAACATATGGTACGCAACGCTGTTATTTCGGTATAGCGCAGCGTAGTTTCTAAATCGCAGTGATAAACGCAACGCAAGAAGTACTTATTTAGGAACCACAGTTATCCATTATTTATTTATTTATTTATCCAAGTTGTACAAAGAAGGTCAGTTTGACCTTATATTAATCATACTTACAGGGCAATTCTCGTTGTCAGCTTGACATGAAATTGTCAAGACAAGTTGTCACGGTGCTTGTCAATGCTTTTCAAATTGGTATTCTGGTTGTCAATTGACACAGTGAAAGCTTTAATGCAGTAACATGCTGAAAAGCTTAGTGTAACAGAAACCAAAATGTAATTTTTGACAAATGGAACATGAAATGGCAAAGGAAAATACGAATGGACTACGGCAGAGCAGCTGGCGCACTATGTGTAGTTCATGTCCACCATGTGTGGAATGTGATGAATATAGAAGAATATACAATATATATTATTATTTATTTAAATTTTATTATTTAAATTGTTTATTTACTTATTTAAATTGTTATTTAATTTATATATTATTTGTTTAAAACCAGATCCTGAAACATCTTTCAATGTAAGTAGCACCAAAGAATATGTAATAATATATTTATATTATATATTTATATTATAAAATATTTTCATTGAAAGACCTGGTTTTAAACAAATAATATATAAATTAAATAACAATTTAAATAAATAACAATAAATAAATTAAAAATAACAAAAAAATTTGCTGTTTCTCTTCTGTTCATTTGCTGTTTTGTTCTGAAAATGTAGTTGTCAACAGCTATTTGGCTCGTGACAAATTTGTAAAGAAAAGAGCTTTTATGTGACAGTCAGAATAGCAATATTGACAACTTGTCAAAAAACATGGTTGTCAACTAAAATATGACAACGAGAATAGCCCTGTTAGTTCGACACAATAGTCAACCATACAGCGGTTTGTCTTATTCTAAGGTATAACTTATAACTATACAATTGTTTAATGAAAAATTTACGTGCATTGCAATATACTATAAATGCTTTCAATAAGTTACCCTGTCGCCCTATATATTTTTAGCCTTATTTTTGCCCTCCGCCCTAAAGTCCCCTTCGCAGCACCTCCCGCCCTACACTGCAGCGTCCGTCATCCCAATCTAGCAAGTTTCAAAGACATATTTTTCAAGTGGGGAACACTAAAACATTTACACAAATAATATTTATTTAGGGTAGTAACTCTAGCAACAGCTTTTCTAGCATCTAAGATTACCTAGCATAGGAAAAGAGAACAACGTGCTGTTAATCCGATTTACGTTGGAGAGGCGATAGCGGTAGTCGCTAAGAATCAAGCGAAGCTACACACCTGAAGGCCTCTTCTTTGAATCTGGAAGGCCCCGTATTTTCATTTATCGCATTTGGCAGGCCATTCCACAGTCTAATAGCTCTCACCATGAAAGATCTTTCCATTATCTGGGAGGTGAATCGTGGAATGATGACATTCGATCTTCGCTCGGAGCGCCCAAATTCGAGTTGTATAGGTAAGCGGGCTCACGAGATATCATCACTTTATACATCATGCCTTGAACACAATTGGAAGCACAAAACACTAAACACATTTGTCTCTGTATCTTTTGCTTAAAACACGCACACAATTGGACCTCGCGCACAAAAAACAAATTCTGTCATTTCTGAAACAAATATGACAATTCTCTTTTGTAAACAAATTGAATATATACAGAAGCAGAAGAAGAGCTTGTGAACAAAAGCTGTCAAAATAGAAATAGAGCTATCTCACGGACATGCGTTTCTTTATCTAAAAACAAATGTTCGTAGATAACTCATTTTTTTCTTGAATCCCATAAGAGCCTGTGTAAATTTGACAGTTGATTTTGTTTTTAGTGTTTTGTTCTTCCAATTGTGTTCAAGGCATCATTATCAAAACCCTGTGTTTATATAGCTTCTCTAGATCTGTATTTATTATCCTCCTAAAGCATTAACCACAACCAAGACTACAGGCTACAGGCTACTAACTGCAAAAGTAGCTAACTTCCAGCACTAACCTCAGTGCTTCCAGTGATAGCGGCGTGAAGCCAGCAGCAAATGTCAAAACGCAAATCTTTTTATATGTAAAACGTAAACAAACACAAAAGAAGAAGGAGCATACCTACGCCGCCAGAGAAAAATAGAACTCGATCGACTGCAAGCGGCGTGAAGCCTAGCGGCTAGCTGCAAGATGCGTAGCGGCACTGGAAATCAATGTTTTTTTTCTTGTTCCCCATAAGAGCCAATGTAATTTTGACAGATGCCGCTTGTATCTTGTAGCCTGTAGCCTTGGTTGTGGTTAATGCTTAACAAGGTGCGAATTATGCCGTACTTAGGACGTGGTTACGAAACGGCTGTGGTTAGATTACCGAGTTTTGCTCGCTAAGGTCCATATTACATTGCAAACAGTTGTTCGATCAAACAGTCCAAAGAAATGAACTATTTCACTCTCCCGTCAAATCTGTTTGCTTGCTATGCAAACACAAGAGTGAAACACTTTCCGTAGTATATATACATAGTTGGATTTGCTTTGTGGAATTATTTTCACGCAATCCTCCTTTTTCCGATATAAGTGCAGCTTTTTCACTCCAAAACATACATAATTTTTTATTACACCACACAACAACTCTGTTCTGTTTGTAGGTTGCACTCATCGCCTGCAAACAGAGTATTTGCTGTGCCAACAATTCATCCGTTTTCATTCCCTCACGGATGAACTGTGAGTTGACAGCTTTATACGCAAAAAAAAAAACAATGTGACTGTTTGATCGAACAACTGGTTGCGATGTACTATGGGCCTTAGCGTAAACCGAACAGACACAGTGTTGCTTAGCTCAATATTCACAAGAGAATTGAGAAATGGAGTGAAGTGAAAAAATGGATTGAACTGATAAAATTATTGGAACATATTTACGACGGGCATGAGGCTGCAATGTTGTTGTTGTTGTTGGTGTAGTTTTTGGCGCTGACCCCAACAACAACAAAAGATGATCCCGAGTTTAATTGGGGTCAGAGTTATAACCTCTTGAACTTTGAAATTTAACCGCCGATATCTTTTAAACTATAACAGATATGCGTATGATATTAGTACCTTTATAAAGGTATTAATAATATCTTTCATTTATGTTAAATATTATTTGGTAGAGAATCGTTTACTTTCGAAGATAAATACAATTTTCAATTTTTAGTACTATTTTTTTCTATTCATTAATTTTTTTTTAAGTAAAATGTATAATTCAGCTACATAATTATTCCAATATAAAGATAGTAGAGGTCCTTAGCTTTGTATAGAAATTTATTTCACCAGGATCGGTGCAGGAGTTTCGGAGAAAACGCATTTTAAAACGTAAGTACAACTTACTTTTTTTGAATCGTACTACTATACGGATTTTCAATAATACGACTCTACTGAGCTTACAACGTTGAGTGAATTGTTGAGAATTTAAATCGGGGATTACCATTACTTGTAGCACCGTTTTTGTAATGTTTATTTGCGCGAATTTTCATAAAATATTTTCATTTTAGGATAAACTCAAAATATTTTGTGTAATATAGTACAGAAATATTGTAGTGGAAAAGAAGAGCGCCGCAGGCGAAAAATTTTTATGAAAAATCGCGCGATTTTTTTATACATTTTACTTTAAAAAAAATTAATGAATAGAAAAAAATAGTACTAAAAATTTTAAATTGTGTTTATCTCCGAAAATAAATGATTCTCGGCAAAATACTATTTAACATAAATGAAAGATATTATTAATACCTTTATAACGGTACTAATATCGTACGCATATCTGTTATAGTTTAAAAGATATCGGCGGTTAATTTTCAAAGTTCAAGAGGTTATAACTCTGACCCCAATTAAATCCGGGAACAACTTTTGTTGTTGTTGGGGTCAGCGCCAAAAACTACACCAACGTACATAACAAGAATATAATTTTAGCCTCATGCCTGACGTAAATATATGCCAACTGATTAATTATATTCCTCTGATTATTGTTCCAAAATATTACGCCTTTAAGCGTTAAACACAATCGGAGCAATGGCGAGTGATACACAGTTGGTGAGCGTATGAGCGCATCACTCACGCTGATTGGTTGATTTTAAAAAGTGGAACCCTAAGTTGTTCCACTTTTTGAAATCAACCAATCAGCGTGAGTGATGCGCTCATGCTGATGAGCCGTGTATCACTCGCCAATGAGCAACAGCAACAACTCACGGCAACAAGAAATTCCATGGCGTTAATTATAATGGCTGGGAAACGTTGCACATCAACAAAAAGTTCATGTCAAATTCTTAATGGTGGGTGTCACACTAGCCATTATGAGGCCGCCTTAAGCGGCTTTCACACAGTACGATTTGTTGTACAACTTGGTGATGGTTGATAACTTGTATGTGTGAATGCTTCATACCAGAGATAATGAGATAGAATACTTCGAATTCGCCGCTTCAAAAATCGGTTTGACGTCTATTTTTTATGAGCTGTTGATCCATGTACACTATGCGTGAGAGCTACCATATTGTTCTTGTTTTCTGTCTTTCAGTATGTTGAAAAAATCAGCTGTTTCATGTTTCACCACCGATTCGTTTAGTTATGAAATCAGCTTGGCTAGACGCAGTATCATTTAAACGGTTTCACTACTGGTATGTCGACACTACTGGTTTGACAACTGCTTTCTTGTGTGCGTGCAAAGAAACTGATAAGCAGGGTCTATTTTCAAAAATTCTCTACACTCGATACAAGAGTATAGACTTTTCTCTTTCTTCCTTATCTCTCCCTCCAACGAACTGAGTGAAACCGCTTTTAAAAGATACTGCGTATAGCCAGGGCCATTGGCTTTTAAAATATAAATTTCATTATATAGGGTGTGTGCCAATTGGTTACTTTTTACTAGTGGTAAGTAATGTTGAAATAAATTTACTTTGGTGAGTAAAAATTTGCTGTGCCAATTCATGGATGAAATTTTGACAAAACAAAAATTTTGAGTTTCAAGATTGTCTGTAAAATTAAACAAAGAATTATGCATAGAATATCAAAAAAGGATTTTCCTTGTTTACTAGCTATTATATTAAAAGCACAACATCTTATAATAATAATAATAAAAGTTTTCCTAATTTTCTTTTCCATTTTTCAATAATTTTGAAATACTCGACGTTGAAGAGAATATTCAACGGTTGTCAAAAATTTACCTAGCCCTCAGGGCTACATAAAATTTTGACGTTTGAATTCACCTCATTCACTTCAAAATTTCAGTTTCTTATGTCAAAATTTTCCAAATCGAGGAAAAAGTAACCAATTGGCACACACCCATATAAACAAAGGTGGTGAAGTTTCCCAAACCTAAAATTGTAGGTGCGAACGGATGCTTGACGCCCCCAAGTGCATCAAAGATTTATAACGATACTTCATTTGCAAAAATATTAGAGAATAAATGAAAAAATATAAATGCGACCATTCGGGATTGTCAATAGGCGAACAACTTCGTATTTGGAACAAAACATCAGCACAGCGACTACTTTATACCAAAGTAAAAATGAGAAATAAACAACCAATACTTGGTATAATATGGAATCATATATTAATTACCATTATACGGAACGGGGAGTTATGTTTTATATATATTTTACACATATAAAAAGGATAATATTTTTATTTATGTGTTTTGACGTTTCATAAACGAACCCCTAAAAAACAGTTATTGCATGCGTTCATGCGATCAATTTATTTTCGGCGAAGTACAAGTTTTTTGCTGCGAAGTACAAGTTTTTCACAGCGAAGTACAAGTTTTTTGCACAAAATCACAATTTTTTATCGTAGTGTTAGTGAAAATGCCATTGTGTTTTGCGACGAATTCGAAGTGTCCTATCTCATTATCTCTGCTTCATACTACAAGTTGAAGGTCAAGTTGTATGAAAATCAAACTATTTTGATTTTGGACATCCAACTCGCTCTGCTTGACGACTTGTTTGATCGTGTGAACGCAGGCCAAACCACTCGGTGCAAACGTCATTTGAAACATGTGATGCCAATGTGTGTGTGTGAAACTTACTGTATATCCAGATGTTGGACAGAGTGTGAGAAAATATGAACACGCGTTCGGCACACTACGTTGCTCCTCTTTCGCTTGCTAACTGCCTACCAAAGAATACAAGACTGGAAACTCTTCCACTACACACAAAAATCGTAAAATCAAAAAACATATACACTATACGTGTAATTTTGAATTGAATTGTTGTTGCCCGTTTGGTGAAGTTGGGAAAAAATTCGTTAACATGGCAACGGGTGGAAATGCCAACCTGCTAACAATATTTAATTCAATTTATTTAATAATAAAATGGTGAATAATTCTATTTTAAGAATTTTTTATTGCAAATCGTGGGAAAAGGTTGTTTCTCACAAAAATTTTAAGGACAACAACAATTTTTCTCCAGCTCATTTGAGAGTTTCACGCCTATTTGTCCCAATCTTTTTGAGATACCTATATGTTATTATTATCGTTGAAAAGATAATCGAATTACTTTTCATTTATGTAAACTATAATTTTTGGAGTAACTGTTGCTTTTAGAGAAAAATAAAATGTAAGATTTTTTATATAATTTATTGTATTCAATAATTTTTTTCTGAATAAAATGTGCAATTAACCTATATAATTATTGCAAAATTGAAAAATTATAATCTCTTACCTTAAAAAAATACCAATTTTCGTCAAACATTATAAAAACAAAGAAGCTCCTGCCAAATCTAAAATTGAATTTTTCTTGAAAAACAAACGTTTTTTGATAAAAGATTGTTTAACATAAAGGACAGGTAATTTGAATAGCTGTCCAATGATACCAATAAAGTACAGTTTGCACACATATAATTAAATACTTTATTATACATATGTATATGTATATGTATTACATTACAAATATTAGTTAGTTGTTAGTTGGTATCTCTGGATACACAAGCGGTGGTGAGCTTAGAAGCAGAAAAAGATATATGTCGGGAAGCGAAAAAAAATAAAGTTTTATTCTAAATTGCTATTAAATAACAATAATGATACCTAGTAATATGTCAAAAAAAGGTGCCTGTAAGGATTTTGAACATATTCTATACAATTAATTAAGTGGACAGTGAATGTGCTCATTTTGTGCTGTGAAAATTCTATCTAAAACGCAATTTTCTAGACACAAAAATCACCACATTAGTTTTGTGTACGTAAAGACCCCGGGGTTTTATGTAAACAAAAATTTCTTAGCAATTGTTGTTGCATTACTCTTCGTGGCACGCACACATTCATAGCATTTTCAAGAGTTTCCAGTCTTGTAGTCTTTGCTGCTTACTTGTGCGCTTGAATAAAAACTGAGAAGCAGAGTCTATTTTCGTTTCAGAAATTCTCTACACTCGATACCAGAGTGCAGACTTTTCTCTTTCTTCCTCATTTCTCTCTCTTCTACGAACTGAGTGAAACCGTTTCAAAAGATACCGGTGAATTAATCAGTTAAAATGGTAGAGATACCATTTCAATAGCGACCACCATTTCAAATATTAATAAAAATTAATATTAATAAAAAAACTACCGATTATTATAATTTATTTTATTTTATTATTTAAATCATACACAATGGCTTATACAAAACAGATATTAAAATCACAAGGAAAAAAGCTTATGCTAAGTATATCTCAGGCCATTTAAGTTCAGTCAATAACTTATACAAAACAGTTATACAAATCAGTTAGTTAATTACACATAATTTAAATTTTCAATTTCAATTTCAATTTATTTTCAACTCAATACAATTAACGCACACTAAGATTGAAATCTTTTATAGTGCCTCAGTGTACAAACTTAATAAACAAGGCAACAAATGAATATACATACTTAAACTAACAAACAATAAATAAAAATAATAAATTAACATAACAATAATAAATAATAGATACTAATAAACTAAGGAAATTAAAACCATGACAAATATGACAAACTTAATAACAATAAAAACCAGTAAGAAAGTTATATTCGGCCTGGCCGAATATTAGATACCCTACACCTAAAAGTTTTTAGGAATTAAGGTTTTATACCAATGCATTTTTTTATAAATTGATATTTATATGTCTTATACAAAGACTGTCTTATTTATGTCTTCGTTTTATTTGCTCGTTTACAAATCCGAACAAAGAATATTTATACAAAATTTCATATTAATTGATAACATATCATAAAATTGCAGACTTATATAAGCATTTATGTAGAACGATTGACCATATGACCTTTCTGTTCATGTAACCTAAAAGTATGGGCGCCACGTCCATTTTCTGCGACGTAAAATATAATAATGTCGCTCGTCATTGAAATTTTATTTTCATATCTTAAAAACTAGAAGAAATATGTGGTTATAAGAAAAGCTATTGTTTGTGTGGGGGATGTGTGCGCAGGTAAGCGCAACACACCGATATATAATATATAAGATAATATGATAGTAAGAGTGACTGGGGAAATTGAAAGACTTACCGATGGTTCGATGTAATGTGTGATGTTTGGTGGATGGTGGAGATAAGGTTGGTGTTGATGATGATCGTGGTGGTGATGTTTGTGGTGATGATGGTGGTGATGTTTGTGGTATTGTTTGGTGAATGTGGGGAGGAAACACTCGCGAGTCACAAGAAAAAAGTAACTTAAGTAAGCCGGTCGAGATCACAAACGCAAGGTTTTACACGCGAAAGTAAAGTAACGTAGTGAAGGCTGTACACGCACAAGAAAAGTTGGGGGCGGAAGTCATCAAAAACTCATTGGCCTGTCAAGAATTGACTGGTCGCAGTCGGGGAGGTTGGCTGCGCTGACCAACGTGCAATGCATTTGCATCTACAGGGGAGTAGATGGCGCTGCTCTCTCTGGCAGTGCGAAAGAGTAGCGCTGGGGTATGCGGTCGAGTCAGAATGAGTGTTTGGCGTAAACATACCGCCCGCCTTGCAGTACTGCAACTTTGCTCAGGTTAGAGACACACGAAAAAGGGAGTTACGCCTTAGTCACGAATACGCGATGATTCGGGTTTGAATCATCGTGTTGGTCAGGGACTCCATGGGGGGAGTGACCAGCAGTTTGGGCTGCATTCATGAAACTAAGGAGCGCTGCTCTGGGACGGCAGCGCCTATGTCTCCACCTTACATGCAGACAGTTCCAGTTACTAACATGAATATGTAAGGGGAGTGCGTGGCGCTCGTTGGGGATGGAGCGTATGATGGGAACAATGTAATGACATTGGCGGGAAGAGTTCGCTGGGGTGCCAACATCCTTAAGATGCGATCTTAAGAGGGGAGTACCGTTAATTCCGGTGGGTCACGCGACCGAGTCTCCATTGCGTTGGAGGGAGGTTGTCATCGCGTAACACTACAAGATCTGCAACTTTAAGGTCTGGTTGGGGCACCTTCCATATGCTGCGTTTGTGGAGTTCGGTGAGGTACTCGTGTTTCCACCGAGTACAGAACTGCTGATAGATGGCTTCACTTTTAGCCATCTATTAGCAATCGCGAGGGGGGAGTTCAGTATCGCCGGTTCAGCGGGAGGAAATGGCCGGGCGTTAGAGGTTGTAGATCCGATGGATCGTCGGACATGCTGCTAAGCGGTCTCGAGTTGAGGCAGGCTTCGATCCGGGAGAGTATGGTAGCGAACTCTTCAAAGGTGAAGCGCATATTGCCGACAAACTTTCGGAAATGAAGCTTGAAGCTTTTAACGCTAGCTTCCCAGAGACCGCCCATATGAGGCGCGGCAGCAGGTATAAAATGCCATTTGAGCTGCTGATAGGCACACTGTGAGGTGACCGCTTCGTGGGATTGTTGAAGGAAGATTCCAATCGTTCCGGAGTGTTTTGGAGGCTCCCACGAAGTTCTTTCCATTGTCCGAGTAAACATCCTTGGGGCATCCGCGACGGGCGCTGAAGCGGTTGAAGGCAGCGAGAAATGTCGGAGTCGACAGATCACTGACAGCTTCAAGATGCATGGCCTTCGTTGCGAAACAGACACAGACATAGCCTTGGGTGATGAGGCATGCCCTCCCAGTGTAGTTTTTGATATCAAACGGTCCAGCGAAATCTATACCGGTGGCAGCAAAAGGGTGAGAAATGGTTGTCCGCTCAGGGGGTAGAGCGGCCATGATTTGGATGCGCACTTGTTTCCTCTGAAGGACACAAGGCTTGCAGGTGTGAATCGTGGCCTTGACGAGGTTCTTGGCCTTGGGTATCCAATGTTGCGTACGTAGCAAGCGCAACATCAGTTGGTTCCCTCCATGCAGACTGATGTCATGGATGAAGCGAACCAATAATCGGGTGAACTTGCAGCTGTAAGGAAGAAGAATGGGGTGGCGTTCGTCATAGGAGAGTGACGGACACGCGGATAGACGGCCACCTACGCGCACCAATCCATCTTGGGATAAGAATGGATTGAGCGATAGAATTGGGCTCTTGGGTGGTAGATTTTGTTTCATATCGAGAGAACGATATTCATTGGCAAAATGTACCTTTTGCGCTAGAATAGCCAGTCTCGTTTTGACATGCTGGATCTCATCGGAGTCAATAGCGGTATCGTATTAACGAGTTGACAAACGATACTTTGGGTGGGTATGATGTAGGAACCTAAACACGTAAGACAACACTCGAAGAGCTCGTGGCAAAGAACAGAATCTTTCCAATAAGCCTTCAAAGTGAGGGAAGTAAGCGAAATTAGCTTTTACTGGTTTTGCTTCCAGTTCGGTTTCCAAAGTATCGAGGGGAATAGAGTGTGGCCAGTGTTTCTTTTCTTGCCGCAACCAGTCCGGTCCGAAACACCATAAGGAAGAGTTGAGCAGTTCTGACGGATACATACGGCGACTGGCTAGATCTGCTGGGTTGTGTTGAGATTCAACATGAGACCAGTGGGTGGCGTCAGCGATCTCTACGATCTTGGCTATGCGGTTAGCGACGAACGTGGTCCATGTGCATGGTGGTCGTTTCAACCACGCGAGCACAATGGTGGAGTCAGTACAACAATACAGATCGTATTGTGGGAAGTCGAGTTGGGGTAGAACCGCGTTCAGCATTTCGGATAGAAGGGCCGCGCCGCACAGTTCGAGCCGAGGTATGGAGATCGTTTTGATTGGGGCTACTTTGGTTTTGGCAAAAAGTAATGAAACACGTACTTCGTGTGCATTACGGACACGCGAGTACACGGCGCCAGCATACGCTTTCTCGGAAGCATCGCAGAACGCGTGTATCTTGACCACACTCTTTGGGGTGAATTGAATCCAACGGGGGAGTCGTATGAGTTTGATTTCGGTGTAGCACTGGGCGAATTTTTGCCAGAGCTGGGAAGTTTGGGGGGTCAAGGGGTAGTCCCAGCCGATGCCATCAAGCCACACTTGTTGCATGAGCGTTTTGGCAATTATAACGACTGGGGCCAGCCAACCTGCCGGATCAAATAGTTTGGCTATGAACGATAACATTTGTCGTTTGGTGCAAGAGGAGGAGATATCGCACGGCTTTGCCTCGATATTGAAATAATCGCTTTTCGCGTTCCATCGGATGCCGAAAGTCTTGGCGGTACTGGCGTCTTCCAACTCGAGAAAATCTTTATTGAGCAGGTCTTCCGGAGGAATTCCGTTTAAGAGTCTTGGATGATTAGCTGTTCATTTTCTCAGCGTGAAGCCGGCGGAGCGAAGCGCGAGTGTCAACTCCGATCGAGTTCGAAGTGCGGTGTCAATGTCGTGAGCACCGTAAAGCGCGTCATCCACGTACATGTCCTGTTTGAGGACACGCGCAGCGAGGGGGTATAGTGGCTCAATATCTTTCGCCAGTTGATGGAGTGTGCGTATGGCGAGATAGGGAGCACAATTCACACCAAACGTCACCGTTTGGAGCTCAAAGTCTTGGACTTCATCGTCCGGGGAGGTCCGGAATAGCAGTCGCTGATAGCGCGAATGCTTGCGGTCGACCAGAATTTGGCGATACATCTTCTCAATGTCTCCGTTGAAGACATATTTGTAGAGACGCCATTTGAGAAGTAGGAGTGTTAAATCTGACTGCAAGGCAGAGCCGGGGTGGAGAACGTCGTTAAGGCTGAGGCCATTGGAGGTCGGACAGGAAGCGTTGAAAACCACACGCACTTTGGTGAAGCTGCTCTCGGGTTTGAGAACCGCGTGATGTGGTAGATAGTACGTGGGTGAGTCTGACTGGACTTCAGATGCGTGAAGTAACCTCATGTGATTGAGGTGTGAGTATTCACTGATCACCGAGTCGTAGGTGACTTTGAACGTGGGGCTTTTAAGAAGTGGTTTCGTTTCGGAGAAATTGCTTACGAGCTATTTCACGCGAGTGACCGAGCCTCAAAGGCGACGGGAAGCCCTCCTTGAAGGGTAGCGAAACGATGTAACGCCTATCTTCCCGTCTTTGGGTGGTGTTCGCGTAAATATTCTCGCAGAATGCCTCGGCTGGAGTGCAAAGACGTTGCTTGGGAACTTCTTCCAGCTCCCAGAAACGTGTGTTGTAGTGTAATTTCGGGGTGGTCTTCTTCCTTTCGTTGTCCTCCGTACAACGAATAAAACGCCTGGTGTTATGCTTCCTGTTGATTTCTTTATTAACACTTTTCTTTTTATTGATTAACACTACTTGGGGTTAATAATTACTATTACTATAACACTTATTACTATTTACACTTATGAATAAAACTAGCACTACGCGACTTGATACGCGATTCTGAAGAACGACTTCTTCGTTCGGATTTAACTACAAGACTCTCGATGGAATCTTTTCTATTTTCCACCTTGGCTCGGTTGACACACCCGTCGACCGAACCAAAGTGGGTCGGTATGCCGTGTTTCGCAATTTCCATTATTTCGCAATATTAAAATTGTAAAATTCGCAGAATCAATACGCGGAAGAAAATCGTTCTCACTTTAATTCTTCCGCGTGTGGATTCTGATCGTTGGTTATTTTAAGTCAAGCGTTTTTATGGTTTGGAAGCTTGCTACTGAAAGCTAGCTTCCACAATCCATTCAAATACGCTGTGGTTTTTATGGTTTGGAAGCTCGCTATCGAACGCTAGCTTCCACAATCCATTCCATACGACGTGTTCTGGTTGCTACCTTGGCTTTTGAATTTACTTTAAACGAAGCTTGACTAAAGCTTTTGGCTTACCACGCAAAGTGCTGTGGTTGCATTAATAACGTGAACTTGGCCCTGACTCACTCGCGGAGTAGTATTAGAAAACGATAATACTGGCCTTGAAAGTTCTTATCTCCCGAAACTGACATACAACACGTGCAAGTTGACGGTCCAGAGAGACCTCCTTGAAAAATGAGACCCGAGTGGTAGGGGTTGGAACGGGGGGGGGGGGGGGGGGCTTGAGAAAGTGGACCGATGAGGATCCACCCGAAGACGGTCTCTTGGGCAACGAGAGAGCCCATAACATTCCGTTGTATCCCGTCAAGCAAGATGAGGGGGTAGATGTCCGCTCCTATCAAGACATCTATCTGCTCGCTTTGATAGAAGCGCTCATCCGCTAGGGGTAGTTTCGGAAGAGAATCGAACAGGGTCCGATCAAGGGAGCAGGCCGGTAGGTTGCCTGTTCGTTTTTGAAGCACGAGAGCCGTGGCTTCAATGCAGAATTCAGCCGATCGGGGGGAGCCGATGCTAAACTTACACAGTTTGTTCACCACGCCTGTAACGGTCTCATTGACGCTGGCGACTTGCGCTTGGACCGTAGTCGTCGGAAGTCGCAAGCGTTTTTGTACGCGCTCTGACAGAAAGGTGGCTTCGGAGCCAGGATCGATGAGAGCACGAGCGAGGTAGGACTCGTTATGATGGCAGATGTGAACCATCGCGGTAGCGAGTAGCACTTGCTTGCTTCGGGAGGTGAAGCAAGTAAGCACATTTGAAGTTGAGGGGGCTTCAGTGGACTGTATAGTAGGGGGTAGAGGGATTACCTTGAGATTGCGAAGGGGAGTTTGGCGGCAAGCTTTGCTGAGTAGCACTTGCACCGCGATGAGCAGGGGGTTTAGGGCGCGAGGTCGTATGGTTAGAGTTTGAACGAGAGTTCGATTGGGTGGCCGAAGCCATCTCACGATGTAATAGTGTATGATGTCGCTGGTTGCACGACATGCATGTGTGCACACTATTACCGTTTTTCACTTGATGTGAGTGTGCCAAACAGTTCGTACAGAATTGGATCCGTTGAACGGTCGCCCAACGTGTGGCTACATTCATAGCCAGAAAACGTGGGCATTGGCGAAGTGGGTGTGGCCGATCAGTGCATAGTTTGCAGCTGGTCGAAACCATATTTGCCTGGAACGTATTCACAGGTTTCGGGGCGGTGGAGAGGCGTGCGGGGGGTTCGACGGTTTCTTAGGAGGTTGGACCGACTTTCGAAAGTCGTCTACGGTTTCCAAGGTTCGGAAATGTGAAGTGAGGAACGCGTCCATTTCACACCATTTTGGAATTTCGCGTTTACGGGTAAGGGATTGTTCCCATAAAGAGAGAGTAGTTTCGGGGAGGCGAGTAGAGCAGAGATGCACAACAATTGCGTCCCAGCTGCCCACGTCGACATCGTACAACGTGAGAGCCGAGAGGCAGTTGTTGATCTCTCGTTGGAGGCGTTTGATCGCAACTCCAGACTCCTTGTGGATTGGGGTAAGGGAGAATAACGTTCGGAGTTGAACGTTAACAAGTATACGTTTATTTTCGAACCGATCGGTAAGATTCCTCCACGCCTGATCGAATCCGCTATCTATGAGGGGGGACTTTTGAACTATTTCCTTTGCTTCACTTCGGGTCTTTTGGTTGACGTGAAACAACTTTTCGACCGGAGACAGTCGATTGTTTCGGATATAGAGCGCGGAGAACATATCACGAAAGGTCGGCCATGACTCGTAGTCACCATTGAATACATCAGTATCACACGGTGGCAAACTGATGTTGTGACCTGAGAAGTTCGTCGGAGTCATGGGAGAAGAAACCGACAACGACAACGGAGAGGAACTGGGGGCAACGAGATGCTGCTGTTCACTCACTTTCGCGGAAAGACGCACGTACACCTGGTAACACCGACGGTATTTTGTCTTAACCACGGTTAGATCGGCGCTTCGCGCATCTGCGTCCTCATCGGCCCTGGAGACGAGGTACTCCAGGCATTAGGCATATGGGCCTTTGAGATCTGACCAGACCGCTTTTAATTCATCCTGGTGAGTGGCCAGTGAGAAGCCCGAGTGGTCGCGTTCCGGGATGCTGTCATATTCGTCCTCGAATTCTTCTAGCGTTTCGGACACGCTTATAAATTTAGTGAGGGGGTCCATTGGAGTACTTTACCAGATCGAGGAATGGAGAATTTGTGGATATTGAGTTAAACTCACGAGTTGGGGGTGAAACGAGTTGAAAACGAAACTTGAATTCGCCGTGAGACGTACAGCCAAGACCTATTAATTGATTTCGAGTCAAATCCAACGTGATACCAATACTTCAATTCGCGGTCAGAAGTATGACGAGAAAATTAGTTTAATTTGAGTTCAATTCAGTTTTGGAAAACCACTTCAAATCGTTGTTGATGTAACTCGGAAAAATATTAATTTAATTCGCGTGAATTAAAGTTTGGGATGGCGCTTTAAATCGCGGCTGAAATAAATCGGAAAAATATTAATTTAATTCGCGTGAATTAAGGTTTGGAAAAAACACTTTAAATCGCGGCGATAATAAATCGGAAAAATATTAATTTAATTTGCGTTAGTTAAAGTTTGGAAAACCACTTTAAATCACGGCGGAAATAAATCGGAAAAATATTAATTTAATTCGTGTGAATTAAAGTTTGGAAAAAACACTTTAAATCACTGTTGAAATAAATAAAAAAAAATATTAATTTAATTTGCGTGAGTTAAAGTTTAGTATTGTTATCAAATATTGTAATGTAAAAACTCACAAGAGGAATTGCCTTTATTTACTAGTCTAGAGTTGAGAAAGCTCTTGCAATAGATAGCAACCCCACCACCTTTTTTATCGCATCTATCATTTCTGTAAAGCCTATAACCATCCAAAGAATACAACGAGTCAGGCACCCCAGGCTTGAACCACGTCTCCGAGACACATATAACATCAACAGGAGAACCCTCAAAAATGTACCTAGCATGATCCAATTTCAAGCCATTCAGACTTCTGGCGTTAAAATGTACAACACTCAAGCCAGAAGATTGATTACACAATACACGCAATATGGCCTTATAACAATTAATAACACCATCAGACCCGACACCATTAAGTGACAAAAACCGACACAAATAAGGCAACTTCAAGCAGTAACAGGTTGACAAATACACAGCACTGTAACCAGAGCAGAAGGATAAGAGGAAAGAGAAAGAGATAGTAGAGATAGAGCGAGAAAAGAAAGATATAGGAAAGATAAAGCAGTAGTAAAAGCAAAGTCACATATAATAGGACAGTAATAAATGAAAGCCAATTAAAAAAATTATATAAAAAATATAAACTTAACATGTCTTATTCTACGTTCCAGCGACGCGATCAACAGAACTCCTGTCACAAGCCAGACTTGCATCACGATTAGCTGATGACCGGACGAAAACACACCCACGCAACGAAAACACAGAAAATAGTAGATGCTCCCTTCTCTTCAAGTTGGCATACTGCAAAACATCACGGTTCGCCTTCGTCAAGCTTTCGTGAATGAAAATTCTTTGCTCGCCAATAAAGCCAAGATCACCAAGCACTAACTGACGCTTGTTTTCCTTTCGAACTCCCGCAACAGCTTTGAGAAAATTAATGCGCTCGTCAGCTGAAGACAGCTTAGCAACTATTGTCGAATTCTTACTAAAATCTTTAGGTTTCACTCTAAAAATTTTTTGAAGCTCAACACTGCCCATTTTTACAGCTCCACAATTTTTCCAAAGCTTCAGTAAGATTTTCGCCAGATACAAAAGGAATGCCACTAATTAAGACATCCGTAGAGACAGAATCATTCTCATGTTTTTCCATTTTCAGCTTTAACGCACTCAACTCAGCATTCAGCTCAGTAACCAAAGAGTTTGCACCAGTAGAGTCCTGCACAGCTGTACTCTTAAAATCATTAAATTCCTGTTTCAATGTTTTCATCTCACCACACGATGCCTCAACTACTTCAACTCTTTCCAATAAATTTTTCAACGCAAATTTCATGTTAGCAAGCTCAGCCGATAACTCACTTATTCTCTGCACGACTCTCTCTTCAGAAGCACTTATATTAGCGGAAACCTGTTTTATGATGCTCTCTTTAAAACAATTAAGCGTAGAGCCCAACTCTGACCTTGAGAGCACAGAACCAACATTAGATGGCACACCAACAGAAGACGTTTTCGCGCCTCTTTTAGTTGACGGAGAAGAGTTTACTGCCCCCAAACTCGAGGGCGACGAAGACTTTGTAGTTGGATAACTCAAAGGAGACGATACTTTTGTTCTCCTAGTCGACATTCCAGCACTGGCCATATTGAAGATAATTACAATTTAAATTCCAGAATCAAAGTTCATGAAAGTACAATATGCAAAGCCAGGAATAAAGGCAGAAAACACAAAAACTACAACTGTAGTTTCAGATAAATGAAAAACTTTTTTTATTATTGTTTTATTTTAATTTTTATGTTATTTTTTATTTTTTTTATAAGTTTTATTTACTTATATTTCATTTTTATTTTTCGATTTAATATTTTTGAAGACCACACCGACTAACAATCTCGAGCTGTTTTAGTTTTGTTACTTTTATTTTTGTAATTTCACGATGGAAGAACAAGACGGAAATATACAACAGACAAGGTACTCTCGACATCTCTTTCTCACTTAGAAGCCCTTCTACAAATCTTATGAGAGTGTGTTAGTGACAGCGGAAAATACTGTGATTGTGTGTGTGCGACCCGGGTAGTCTGGTTTTGCTGGATTTATTACTGCCCAACCTAGGAAGAAAGATTACATCAATACTAGCTTTACTTTAGTTAATGTGATTAAATATCTGGTACAGAAGAGGGCATCAATGTGATTATTAATTTATCAATTTGATTATTAATAATCTTCATAACAATCCTTAATTTACAAAAATATTAACAGAACAAATTAAAAAATATAAATGCGACTATTCTGGATTTATTAATCGTAATTTCTTTTGTATATAGGCGAACAACTATGCATTTGCAACAAAATATTAGCACAGCGACTACTTTATGCCAAATAAATATGAAAAATAAACAACAAATACTGTGTAAAGTATGGAAGTATAAATTTATTATCGTTATATTGAACTGGTAGTTATGTTTTATAATAATATTATTATATTTACATAATATTTTCAATTATTTGTTTTGACGTTTTCAAAAAGGACCCCCGAAAAATACATTTTCCCCAAAAGATTTTCACGGCGAACCCGTAAAAATTAAAAAGCTGATTTTAAGGCAAACGCTGACGGAAGCAGGCAAAACTGAGTTTTCAGAATCTGGCGATCGATTCTGTTAATATCGATTTATTTAATGCGCTTATTAATGTAATTTTATTCAATAAACAAAATTTGACAAAATCCAAAACAGCGACTTACGACCTGTGTACGCGTGCTTTCTCAAGTCCAAATTTGAGAAGAAGCCATTGCAACAAATTCACCACCAGCAAAGAAACCTCCTCCTTTCTATAATCCGACTAAAGTTTGTACGTCATTCTATATCTGATTTTAATTGAAATTTCAATAAATATACACACATCAATGAAAATTCGGCAGACTGCTTACCCTCCTAAAAAGGAAGATAAATCGCGGTTATTCAAAATCTTGGGGCGGCCACTACGACCTTTATTCTCGACACTATTGGTTTTTTTAAAATTTTTAATTAAATATCCATTGTTGTATGAGGTTTTTTACTTCTTTGGTTTTTTTACCCATTTTTTCTCCGGACCATACACGTGTGCTATTTCAAAGTTACTGATGTTCTTTAAGAAAATCAAATTATTGGAGTAACGATTTTATTTCCAGTTTTTACCGTTATTGCTCACTACTGTTGCTTACTATAAATGAGGTGTTCGAATACTTTATTGGCTTCGAATTTTGTATAAATTGCAATAACGGTTTGTCATTTGAAAATATGATTTGGGTTGTAATGTACGACGATTTATATTCAGTTTCTTTAATATTTTGCATATTTGCAATGATGGATTTTTTTTCCAGTTCGTAAGTATTAACAAAATGCAAGGTGTTCAAATACTTTATTGACCCACTGTATGTTGATACAATGTCTAAAGAAGTGCGTAGGCCAATAAATGTGATCGTGCTGACCACAGTTATAAAAGCCTTAAAAAGAGATGGTATTAAAGAAATTGTCAAAATTGGATACAATAGATGTAAACTACAGTTACAAAGTGCAGTAGAAGCAAATAATTTTTTATTAAACAGTCCATTAGAAAAATCTGAACACAGCCAAGCTGTTTCCACACTTTGTATGTAAAGTGGGAATAATTTTCTAATGTCCCTGAGGAAATCTCTGTAGAAGAATTGGAGGAAAGTATAACGTCTGAGATTCAAAAAAATAAGGATTCTGCTGATATAATTCCTATGGATAAAATTAAAGTTACATTTAATTCGACTATTCGAAACTGAAGATCAAACCATTCATTCCATTTGGCCAATGTTTTAATTGTTACAGGTACAACCACATGGCTGCAAATTGTAAACAAAAAATTCTTCCATGCAAAAAATGTTTCAAGATTCACGACTCTCAGTCACCATGTGGTGCCATAACATGCACCAACTGCAATGCTTCTCACCCACCCACCGATAGAAACTGTCCGGCAAGGGAGAAAGTCCTTGCTCTTAAGAAAGTTATGGTTATGGAAAACGTCTCATACAATGAAGCAAAAAAACGTTTTTCGAGTATTTTTTCAAACAGATTCGAACTTCTACATGGCGATAGCAACACAAATCAGTTTCCTTCCCTTCCAACAACTAAACACATCACTAAAACCTACAACAACACCAAATAAACATAAACAAATAAAAACCGGGAATGTGAAACTTTAAATGCAACTTTAAATGTTTGGTTGCATTTAAGGTTTCACATTCCCGGTTTTTATTTGTTTATGTTGATGTTCAACAGAGGTTTTGATGTTGTTGTAGGTTTTAGTGATGTGTTTAGTTGTTGCATGGAGACAAGCCGTAAACAACTCATATGTAAATGTTAATGCGGGCCCGTCAATGCTTTTCTTTCTCCTGGGACAACGAAGCCTTCTCATCAGCAAACATATATCACAAAGAGTCTCAAAATGCTGTCAAAATGGTAGCTACAGTAAAGGCGGGTCTGCAACCCAGATCTGGCTCTAGTTGCTTTTAAATCCTTCATTGCATCCAAGATACAATATGCTAGAACTACTATGGCAGACATGCCCAACTATATGTAAAACCAGTAAGAAAGCTATATTCGGCCTGGCCGGGTCTTAGATACCCTACACCTAAAAGTTTTGAAAAAATTTAAAAAAAACTAAAACTAGAGGAAATATGTGGCTATAAGGAAAGCTACCTTATAATCACATTTAATCACATTCAGTGGCGTAGTAAGGGGCCGGGGGTGGCGGTCCACTCTGGGCGGCACGATGTCGGGGATGGCAGTTGTGGAATTCAAGTAGTGACTAGTACTCAAGTAGTGAATTCTAGGAATTTTTGGGGCTGCAAGTTGATTAACCGTCCCGGGCTCCATGAGACCTAGCTACGCCTCTGTATAAATAGTAGGCGTGGTCATTACCTTTTATAAAACAAAATAACTAGTTTAGTTATTTTATTATTGTGTTTAAATTTAAACTTTATATCCGTGGTAATAAACTTGTTTTCATGAGCTATTCTGTATACATAAGTAGTGTAAAAGTGGACGGACCATACCCAGTTTTGATGTATTAATGTTGTTTTAGTAAACAAGTTGTTATCTAAAGTTGTATTCAGGAAGTTTATATATTTTACAATAGAACCATCTTTTGCCTGTGTAACCTAAACGTAAACCTAAACGCTCATATTTGGGTTATTAACGGGTAATGCTACTCTATACTCAGGAATGAAATTTTGTTGTCATAACTCAAAAACGAAAGCTGATATCACATTTTTACTAAAAAATAGGCGTGGTCGTGGACCGATTTTGCCCATTTTCAATACCAACCTGCACACCACAAGAAACAAATGTCTGCAAAATTTCATCACGATATCTTTACCGGTTCTCCTGTGATCGTGATTTCAACAGACAGACAGACAGACGGACGGACATGGCTAAATCGACTCAGGAGGTCACGCTATTCAAGAATATATATACTTTTCTATACCTATCGTCTCTATTTCTATGCGTTACACATTTCGTGACAAAGTGAATATACTCTTAACCTTAAGGTGTAGGGTATAAAAACACTTTTCAAAATTCCATTCTTAGAAGATGTTTGGGGCCTAACACCATCTACACCTGTTTTTCCTATTCATGCCCTAGCTCGCATCCTCCCCCCCAATGGAGAGAGCACAATACTTAACAGCAAAGGAATTACTGAAATTGAAATACATCTACACCAGTGGTGCGCAAACGAACACTATCACATTTTGAGTGTGTATTGGAATTTTTTTTCACTCATTACTGAGAAAAATATATGCGCTGAAACACAAAGCAAAGAGTATAAATAGTAAAGAGATATTATGACTCAAAGAAGAACAAGATTAGATGTGCCATTACAAAGAGTATAAATAGTAAAGAGATATTATGACTCAAAGAAGAACAAGATTAGATGTGCCATTATTAGCATGAATACACACCACTCTGCCGCTATCGAAAGGCAGCGCAGCATGGTGAATGTGGTCCAATATTTACACTAAAACATAATTTTCACCATATTATGATTAATAAATTGTTTGTAACTTTTGCTTCGCTTTCGGAGGAAAGCACGGAAGCACTTCAACTTTGTTTTTGTTCTACTAGAAAAGTAACAAAAAAGTGTACAACAACAAAATGCTTCTGTATGCCCTGAATCCCTTGATAGTTGTTGTTATAAAGTCCAACTCAGCGGTCTTCTCAGTGCTCGTAACAAAGCAAAATTGAATGATCTCCTAATGAGTGAGAGGTTCGGAAGATCTTTTTAATGAGTATGAAGGGAGCGGAAGATCGACTTTGCTTTTGTTAGTTTGCACTAACAATGCAAGCGAATATGCGTAAGAAGAGATCGATCCAGAACTCGCATGCCAAGTAAAGTGTGAAAGAAAGACACGATCAATTTGTGGAGTACAGCGGGCGATGAGAAGAACGGTGCGATTCGTCTGGATTTGTTTTAAATTTTGCATTTTAAGGTTTTTGAAAGAAATTTTGCTTTTCGTAGCTTTGTTCTGCTTCTTATTCGATGTCCAAGCTATGTAAAGCGCTGGCACGATCTACGTTCCGAGCATAGCGTGCTCTTGAAGAATTCGTATAGGCAGAAGATTTAAGAAGAAGAAGACTTTAGACGGCATATCTGTATATGTAATACCTTATTCGAAAAAAAATAAAAAGTTAATGGAAACAAAAATGAAAAATGAAAGAATGGAAATATTTCAGAGAAAATATTTATATTATGTAGGAATTCGATTTTTTATGAGTACGGACGAATCGGAAGATCGACTTTGTACTTGTTATTTTGTAGTAACAACTGAAGTGCTTCTGTCTGACCGCCTATAAATTTACCATGTTATTGTAGTGTCCAAAACCATTATTAAAATTAAATTAAAGACTAAAATTTTTAAAATTTATGATTTTAGTTCTATTAAGGAAGCATTGTCAATAAAACGAAATATTGGTACAACAATTATATTATCATTTTATATGTACATAAAAAATAACAATTAACAATAACCTAATTTAATAATAAACCTAATTTAAAACACTAAACAGTTTATTATGTCGGCAAAATGTTCCAAAAAACAAAACTCCTTTACTTAATAACTTAACTTCCCTTACTTAAGCGAAAAAAAATACAAATCAAAAGACCGACAGACGTAAGCACCTGAATTGTTATTGCATTTCATCAATTATTTCTCTCACTCCTCATCTAGCATACGATTGCTGCATCGATCAACTCTTCTTACGCATAATCATTTACCAAGTAAAACGAAGTTCACCACGAATTTCTCTGCTGCTATTCGCCGTAGCAGCGCTCTCGTCTGCATTGTAATAATGGCACATGAAAATCTGCCGTTAGTCGAAAATTTTGAGTCATACAGGGCTATTCTCGTTGTCATATTTTAGTTGACAACCATGTTTTTTGACAAGTTGTCAATATTGCTATTCTGACTGTCACATAAAAGCTCTTTTCTTTACAAATTTGTCACGAGCCAAATAGCTGTTGACAACTACATTTTCAGAACAAAACAGCAAATGAACAGAAAAGAAACAGCAAATTTTTTTGTTATTTTTAATTTATTTATTGTTATTTATTTAAATTGTTATTTAATTTATATATTATTTGTTTAAAACCAGGTCTTTCAATGAAAATATTTTATAATATAAATATATAATATAAATATATTATTACATATTCTTTGGTGCTACTTACATTGAAAGATGTTTCAGGATCTGGTTTTAACAAATAATATATAAATTAAATAACAATTTAAATAAATAAATAAACAATTTAAATAATAAAATTTAAATAAATAATAATATATATTGTATATTCTTCTATATTCAGCACATTCCACACATGGTGGACATGAACTGCACATAGTGCGCCAGCTGCTCTGCCGTAGTCCGTTCGTATTTTCCTTTGCCATTTCATGTTCCATTTGTCAAAAATGACATTTTGGTTTCTGTAACACTAAGCTTTTCAGCATGTTACTGCATTAGAGCTTTCACCGTGTCAATTGACAACCAGAATACCAATTTGAAAAGCATTGACAAGCACCGTGACAACTTGTCTTGACAATTTCATGTCAAGCTGACAACGAGAATAGCCCTGATAATATCTCTTTACTATTTATACTCTTTGCACAAAGCATGCATTTTTTTGGATTTTTGTTTGTTTGCACGCTACATATTTGGATTATTGCAGTACATTGCGAATGAATCATAAGATCGTAAATTAACTTGTAATGAGTAATGTAAATGTAATATTTTATAAAATAAAGTAAATAATGCAATAATTTTTTATAATCTAAAGTAGATAATGCAATAATAATTTATAATATGAAGTAAATTGAATAATGCAATATAAAGGTAAAAGGTAAGGTAAAGGTAAAGGTTTTTAATATAAAGGTAAAATTCGCATAAACTTTGTCGTAAAGACAACAGCGATAATTTTTTGGGTGTAGCAAAGTCAAAGAAGCGCAGCATACAGTCCGCACTCGTTGATGGCTTGAGAGCAGAGATAATGAGATAGGACACTTCGAATTCGCCGCTTCAAAAATCGGTTTGACGTCTATTTTTTATGAGCTGTTGAATTCATGTACACTATACGTGAGAGATACCATATTGTTGTTTTTGTTTTCTGTCTTTCAGTATGTTGAAAAAATCTGCTGTTTCATGTTTCACCACGGATTTATTTAGTTATGAAATCAGCTTGGCTAGACGCCATATCTTTTGGAACGGTTTCACTACTGGTATGTCGATACCATCGGTGGCTACACACTGTGGTTTCTCATATGGTTTCAAAAGTTGTAAACATGTGATGCCAAAGTGTGTGTGAAATTTACTGAATATCCATATGTTGGCTAGAGTGAGAGAAAATATGTACACGAGTTCGGCAAACTATGTTGCTCTTCTTTCCTTTGACAACTGCTTTCTTGTGTGCGTGCAAAGAAACTGAGAAACATGCCTTGAACACAATCAGAGACGCAAGACGCAGATTCAAGTTAGGGACGCAAGAAATGGCTCGGCTTTAAACCAAATGGCAGAGAAGCATTTTCGGGAAGCAGAAGTATGAAATGTCAAAAATTTCACATTAGAGAACAATATAACTCTAATGTCTTTCTTCCTATCTCTCTCTCAAACGAACTGAATAAAATCGTTTCACAAGATACTGCGTATAGCCAAGGCCATTGGCTTTTAAAATATAAATTTCACCATATATAAACAAAGGTGGTGAAGTTTCCCAAACCTAAAATGGTAGGTGCCAACGGATGCTTGACCCCCCAAGTGCATCAAAGATGTATAACAATACTTCATTTGCAAAAATGTTAGAGAATAAATGAAAAAATATAAATGCGACCATTCTGGATTTATTAATCGTAATTTTTTTTGGCAATAGGCGAACAACTTCGTATTTGCAACAAGACATAAGCACAGCGACGACTTTATACCAAAGTAAAAATGAGAAATAAACAACCAATACTTGGTAAAATATGGAAGCATATATTAATTACCATTATACGGAACGGGGAGTTATGTTTTATATATATTTTACACATATAAAAAGGATAATATTTTTATTTATTTGTTTTGACGTTTCATAAACGAACCCCTGAAAAACAGATATTGCATGCGTTCATGCGATCAATTTATTTTCGGCGAAGTACAAGTTTTTTGCAGCGAAGTACAAGTTTTTCACAGCGAAGTACAAGTTTTTTGCACAAAATCACAATTTTTTATCGTAGTGTTAGTGAAAATGCCATAATGCCATTGTGTTTTGCGACGAATTGGAAGTGTCCTATCTCATTATCTCTGCTTGAGAGCTACTGACCAAAGACTACAAGACTGGAAACTCTTTTTTCGCTTTGAATGTGTTGGTGAAATCAGGCTTGGGTGTGTAGATTACAAAAACAAAACGCATGTAATTTTGACAACTCGGGAGTGAATTTTGACAGCTCGGGAGTTTGTTTACATATTTCAGAAAAATATTTTGAGAGAGCAAATACTTGTTCTTCTTCATAGCAATAAGCCAGAAATATGATTTTTTAAATACGTAAAAAAGATCAAGGGGCCAGTTTTAAAACCAACGCATGCTTCTAAAATGTACATGAAACCTTTTTTAATTCATATAGTTGCACAATATTGATTATTTTGCAAGTAAAACGAAGTTAAAATTCATTAAAACTTTCTCATTTCACAAATTTAGTCAGCTGTTTTTAACCTACCACGCGTATTTTTAGCCGAAAGAGATGCCAACGTATTCAACATGTTTTGTTGAATATTAATGTGTGATTTAGTTTAATATATAGTTATTAGTGATTTTAGTTCTTCTGGTCTTGAATTGAAATGAATTTAATTTGAAATGCATGAATTGAGAATTTGTTTATCTTTAACTAATTCTAATTTAAATAAATGATTTGTAAATTTATTTGTGTTAACACATTTTAATTTAAATAAAAGAGAAATGAAAAATTACAAAAACAAATAAGTTTACATTACTTTTTAACATTTCCAAACAGCTTAAAAATCGTCAAAACCTCGAGAACTCATAAATGCAACGTAATTTTTCTATTAATGTTTATTTAAAAACCAAAACATAATTAGCAATAAAGTTGTGTCATTGGTATCCCTGCCACTAACTCACCCCATCATTTTGTGGCGGTGTGGTAACAAAGCAAAACGGTTTACCTTTTCGGATCTCATGCTTTGTGATAGCCGGTATTAACTTGTAACAAGTCAACAATTTCACCATGAAATTCACATACACTGTATGTGAACACGCGGACGGACATTTTTTTGAGCTCTCTCACGAAATAAGAGGAGTTTCCAGTCTTGTAGTCTTTGCTACTGACAGAGATAACGAGATTGGAAACTTAGAACAAAACAGCTGCGTGTTGTTTCTATAAATTTTCTATGCAAACTCACCCGCCAAAAGGATAAACAAAGGTTTGTTTACCCTTTTGGCGGGTGAGTTTCGAAGACTCGTCTGAAAACGGTGAGTTTCAATACAAATTTTACAAAAACAAATTTAATTGAACGGGTGCATGTCGAAAATGTAAAAATGTGCCATATCGTAACTCGTACAAAAGTGGTTATAATCTCTGTTTCCCGCTTTTTAAGCTTAAGATAAGTACTCGCAAAATTGTTACAGATATTTATTAATATTGTTTTAAAACGTCGAATTACAGAACTTGTACCTGCGGATGTAAAGCAAATGGACATTTTTATGATTTTGCATATATGTATAGTAAAATTTGCTTTACTATAAGGTTTTTTAATAAAAATATTTTCGAACCTGATTTCAGAAATAAGATTTTGCGCATAACACATAAATAAATAAAATGAGTTTGTTGTAAATATTGTCATTTGCTTCCACTTGCGACTTGCATTCTTCCCCTTAATTTATTTCTGTAATATCATTACCCGTTAGCTTTGCATGTACACCTATACCTCGCTTTGCGTCGTTTCGTTTTGCGTTGTTTTCGAAGTTGCTTAATTAGTACCAATTTTCACTGTGCGTCGTTAGGTTTTCGATGTTGCGTTGTTTTGGGTTCGAGTCTTTAATTTTTTTCTTGTTTTCTAACAGATGGCTACACTTTTGTTTCTAATTGCGCCATGCCATCAAATTCTGGGATTCCTCGGGAATCAACGCAATTTTAATACAGTTTTATTTTCACTTTGTTTTGCTAATTTTAGAGTTCAGTTTCAATTATGTAGTGTTCATATTGTGCTTTTTGTAACGTTTCAATTAGTGTTTGTGCTTTTTAAAAAAGAGAATAATTAATTTCTATGAATTTTTACGGGTTGTTTCTGATTACAAAAAAGGTAAATATTTTTCCAATTTATTTATTGGCAGAGTTATATTATTTTTGTTTTTTTTTAATGTTTACCTTGATCGATTTTCTTTTTAATAGGTAGTATTTTCGTAACCCTGAACCTATCTTCGATCTTTACATGGTTTGCTATAGAAAATCTTAATTCACTTTGCGTCGTTTCGATTTGCGTCGTGTTTTTTTGGAACGTAACCCCGACGCAAAGTGAGGTATAGGTGTATTAGGTGTAGGAATTAATAATGTGGATTTTTTGGCTTGAAAATGGCATTTATTTGATTCCTCGTGCTCTGATGCGCATAACGCATTTCTATATACTTAATATGGAAAAATCAGGATGCGTGAAATAGTTTTCTATTTCAGTGCTTTACGCATCTGCGCTTTCCACCCATTAGAGAAGAACATGCTATAAGATGCTTATTTCCTTCTTGATTTTCATTAATCAAAAACAAAAATAAATCATTTATCTTAAAGAATTATATTATATAAAATAAAATAAAATTACATTTCACAACGATCAACTTTTGATTGGTTTTATGAAATTAATTTTTCACCATATGCAAACAAAGGTGGTGAAGTTTCTCAAATATACAAGCAGTAGGTGTTAAAAAGGAATTTAAGTCCCCCAGATGGATCAACAATAGATAATTTTCAAATATATTGGAAAGTAAAAGAAAATATATAAATGCGACCATTCTGGAGTTACTAATCTTAATTTTTTTTGTGAAAATTCGGACAACTTTGCACGGGCAGCCAAATATTCGCACAACGACAACTTTATGCCAATTAAATATAAACTAATAAATCAACAAATATTATGTAAAATCTGAAAGTATACATTTATTATAATTATAAGGAACTGGTAGATATCTTATGTATATAATGTGAACATAAATAAAAGTTTAATTTCTTAAATATGTTTTTGACGTTTCCAAAAAGACACCCCGTAAAAACAATATTGCATGCGTGCATGTGATACTGCGGCGAAGTACACATGAGAGGACAAAGCACACGATCTTCTGTGGCGAAGTACACATGTGAGGGACAGCGCACACGTTTTTTTTTGTCATAGGTTTAGTGAAATTTCAGCAAAATGCATATGTATTGAAACAGAGAATTCGAAGTGTCCTATCTCATTATCTCTGGTCGACGTGCAGACTTCAAGCAAGGAAGATCGCACCAGACTATTTTATGATTGCACTGAGCAAAATGCTTAATAAGGAATGGAAGAATCAATATTTTTTCTTTGAACATTTTTTAGGCGAACCGCAATGCATGATTTGCAATAAAAAGGTGGGACGCGTATCTAAATTTTTTGTAAAGAGACACTATAGAACGTGTCATTTAGATTTTGATAAGGTTATTAATGAAGAAAGGGCACAATTAATATGTAAGTTTAAGTCTTCTATTAAAAAATATGTTTCAAAATCTGAATTAGGAATAAATTGAGAAATAGTAAACCCAATTTCATTGCAAAATCATTTGTATGATTTACAGTTTAACAACCAAAAACAACAATATTCTCAGTGTACCGCGCAGAGAGAATTTTTCCGCAAAACAACCTCTCTCAACGCCAGAGATAATGAGATGGGAAACTCTTTTCCCGCCAAAAAATATGTCAAAATAAAACATACATTTCGTTTATTTACAGAAAGTTTTTGAAGCAATCGGGCAATCATTTTTGTTTATTGAATTAAATTCAATAAATAAGCATATTAAATTAATAGACTTAGATCGTATATAAAAGTGAGTGCGTGGTATGGAAACAGTTCTAAGGCATTATATCTATAATCGACTAGTTATCGACATCGCTATTGAACAGGCGAAAATATTGGAGCATAATGCTTTAACCACAACCAAGGCTACAGGCTACAGGCTACTAACTGCAAAAGTAGCTAACTTCCACTGATAGCGGCTGGAAGCCAGCGGCAAATGTCAAAACGCAAATAAAACGTCAAAAGTTTGTTTATAGAAAATCTTGAGTGTAATAATAAATTTCTTATTGAATGCATTTAAATAATAAAATTGCAAAATAGTGTTACTAATAGTTACTAAATAGTTGGAAAATGGATGCAGAAATAGTTATTGGACATATGCAATACCTCGTGAAATTGGCGACAGCAGCTTATGCAGCCTACGAAAGTTATTTGCGTGTTTGCCAACAAATGCGCAGAAGGTGGTGGGTTCGCCCAGTCAACCTCTCGCGGGACGAACTTGGGTTTTTTGAAACTGGCGCCAGACAGCTTCAATTATATGATGAAGAGCATTTTTTTAAGGCGACCAGACTGAACGAAGCCAACTTCAGGTGTTTGCTGGAGCTGTTAAAGGAGAGATTGCAGCGGCACTCTCACCGCAAGTCAATATCGGCAGAATCAAGACTATCCATCACTCTTCTGTAAGCATATTCGAGAGTATTGACTCTTAAGCAATGGTAATTAAGTTTTTATATTTGAAGGTATTTGGCACAAGGATGCAATGTGCAAGTCCTGGCTTGGACGCATAAATTGGGTTTCTCTACGGTCAGAAGCATTCTATATGACACTTGTGATGCCATTTGGAAGGAGTTGCACCCGATATATTTAGCGCCACCGAATTTGGTCGATTTTGTGAAAATTGCCAATGCATTCTATGTTAAGTCTGGGATGCCAAACTGCTTGGGTGCCATCGATGGAAAACATGTCGATATTGTACGACCGAAAAAAAGTGGTTCACTGTATTTCAACTACAAGAGAAAGTTTAGCATAGTTCTGCTGGCCGCGTGCGATAGCAACTTGTGCTTCACCTATGTCGACGTTGGAGCCCTAGGAAGTCAGAGCGATGGAGGAGTTTTTTTGCGAAGTGCTTTCGGACGAGAAATATTGAATGCCACGCTCATTGTTCCGCCGGATCGCTCTTTGCCAGGTTTATCGGAAACGTTTCCGCACTATTTCGTTGCCGACAGTGCATTTCCTTTGCGACCAAATATAATGCGGCCATTCCCCGGCCGGAATTTGCCACAGGACAAGCACTTTTTCAACAAAACTTTATCCAGGGCACGCGTACATATTGAGAATGCTTTTGGTGTTCTATCCAGTCGTTGGCAAGTGCTCCGCTCCCCCATACACGCGGATCCGAAAAATGTGGATAAAATTATTTTAGCTACGGTCGTATTGCACAACTTTTTGATGCTTAAACGTGACAATCATTATTATACCGAAGATGAAGGAACTAATTTTTCTAATTCGGTTGGTCTGCGTTCAGTTCGTTTGGTTTCGTCGAATCGTTCAACATCCGCTGCTTTTAATTTGAGGAACCTTCTTAAAGATTACCTATTTACAAATATATAATAATCACCCATAAAATGTATTACACAATGTACATATTATATTAATTTTATTTTATTTTTATAAAGAAATTAAAGAATTAAATTAAAGAGATTCATTAAATTAAAATTAAATTAAAGAAATTCATTAAATTAAAATTAAATTAAAGAAATTCATTAAATTAAAATTAAATTAAAGAAATTAAATTCATATTTACATGTTACATTACATGATTAAAAGATAATAGATTAAGAGATTAATATCTAAAAAATGTCGCAATTGCTACTTTCAGTAGTCAATTGTAATTAATATTGCGCGAGTTCCACATATCCAACACCTCGAAAACCGCGTTGTTGGCATTGTGGAGAGCGCGTTGCATCAGGTAGTCTGGCATATTCGCCTCATCCAGGACTCTGGCCACCCCCAACAGATACGTTTCCGCTGTTGTATGCGGTCTTGAATTTTGCCGCTCTTGCAGTAGAACGCCGGCCCTTTCCGCCGAGTACGACAATTTCCCCAGGAAAGCCGTAAACTCCTGTTGGACTTTTCGCTGAAATAAAAAGAGAATAAATATAATTTTGTTTTACATAAAAATCTGCAAAATACAACCGGTGCTGGGGTTGCCGGTGGTGGTGTTGGATCGCTGGCCGGCGTTTCTCTTCCCGGTCTTTGTTGAGATGGTGATGGAGCGGCGGCGTGGACGGTTGGCGACGGCTCTGGGCTGTCGCAGGGTGAGCCAACTGCACCCATGGGAACATTGCTTGTGGTTCTGTAAATTCATCAACGATTGATTGATTGGGTATAAACATAAACTTAAATAACTTACTTTCTTTCCGACTGCACGCCATTCAAAAACGACATGGCGTCGTGATAACGCCACCTTTTTTTGCCGGATTGCGCTGCGGATCCTGATGCCAACAGCATCGATTGCTTGCTTCGTCGATAGGTGTCGCGTAGCGCTTTCCACCTTTTTTTGCACACGGCTCCTGCAACAGAAATTACATAAAATAAATATAACTGCACAAATTTTACTTTCAAAAGACTTACCATTCAAATTCAACCTTTTGCCAATATTGGCCCAGATTTCCTCCTTGGCATGAACGTTTTTGTATTGGCCTGAGGACAGATCATAGAGTGAGTTGTGACACTTCACCTCCTCTATTAATAATTCGTCTATGTCAACAATTTCCATAGCCTAGCCGATTGAAATTTAGCCGAATGTTTCCTTGAAAAAAAAATGTTTCCTCAAAATCCAAACAGTAATAACAATGAATAAACTATATCTGTCAAAAAACGTAAACAAACACAAAAGAAGAAGAAGCATAGCTACGCCGCCAGAGAAAAATAGAATTTGTTCGACTGCAAGCGGCGTGAAGCCTAGCGGCTAGCTGCAAGATGCGTAGCGGCTAACCGCAGATACGTAGCGGCACTGGAAATCAATGCTTTTTTTTCTTGTTCCCCATAAGAGCCAATGTAATTTTGACAGATGCCGCTTGTAGCCTGTAGCCTGTAGCCTTGGTTGTGGTTAATGCTTAAACCTCGACAACCAAATAAAATAATCATAACCAAGCTCATATTCGAGTGAAGACAGATTATGGGTGAAAGCAGGCCAGTGCTAACAATCCATTGCTACCGTGTGAAGTTTTGGTAGGCGAAATATCATCGATGCCAAAAAAAAAGAACAAGTAAAACCACAATGACAAGGAGAACCAAATTAAATGCAAAGGTTGCATTTGTGATGAAGATTGACGAGTGCCAAGAGTTTACTTAATAGTATAACAAAATCAACAGATACTGTAATCACTGTCAAGTGTGAAGTGAATTCCGAAAGTTGAAATTATTTGTTTATAATAGATATTTCTAATGTAAACCTGAAGCAAATTCAATAGTATTAAAATGTTTTTAATATAATAGTTGTTTCTTATCCACTTAGCAATGATTGGAAAATTTTGCGGCATCTTGTCTAAGGCATATACCAAGAGACTCCTGAGAAAACGGTACTGGAAGAACGTCGTGACGTCTCGAAGGAATTGGAAGATGGATTGCTACAGTCGAACGAAGAGTTCATCTAATGCGCAGTAAGGAAAAAAATAAGATAATAATTCCACATCTACAACTAAAAAAGGGCAATTGTCTGAAACTTGATCAGATTTAATTTGACTACGTATTTCTTTCTTTTCATTCTGCTAGTAGTAAACCTATGAGTCTCTCGCTCTAAGCAGTACGCTATGGTTGACAACTCCTGCAGGGAGTATTTGCTTGTAACTGAAGTCTTCATGGTACGTAGCAAGTAGACGCCAGATCTATTCAATCAAATGATGGGAAAAATATTGACGCCAATGATAGTAAGATTTCAATTCTATATAGTATAATGTTTTACTAGTTGTACTTCTATGAGTTTTTTATATATTTATGTATATCTATGAGATATTTATGAGTTTCTTTATTAAAATATTTAAAATGGAATTATTATTACCTTGTATTTATTACGTTTATTACGTTGTATTTATGTATCTAGTTTTGTTAAATTATTTACCAATTTGGTAATTATTTTTAGCTTAGGTAAATTCTAACTTTATCACAAAATTTATTATTTTAATTTAAAGGTTGTGTCAGCTTTTCATCCAACTGGAAAAAGTCACTGGAGGAAATGAATCGAGAAGCACTACTTTCATTTCTACCGGTAACAGTTGCTACTCTTGATAGCTTGGTGCAATATTATAATCGTTTCCACAAGCTACTGACTCAGAATATACAGTGGTCAGACAATTTATTCGTACACCCTGCATTGCATACAAAATATGCAGTTTTTTACTTTAAGTATTTGCAATTAGTCCATTATTTCTCTTGGATCAATGTAAGAATTGTGTATTCTTTATGATCTGCCACAAAAAACAACCGTTATGTCTGCTCACACAGAAGAGTTCCATGAAACACAAACAGAGATGGTAAAATATTGCAAAAAAATTATTCATACACCCTCTTTTTATGATCCTGTTGCTGCAAATATAAAGGTAATTGACATCAGTGTTTTGACTAATTTTGTTGGAAATGAAGAATCATTGGTTTTTCTAAGCATTTTCTACCGATTCGGTTGGCAATTGGCAGCAAATCACCAACAAGCCGGAAGACAAAAAATATTAACTCCGCGTGAGGAGCGTCAAATAATAACTTCCGTTGTGCAAAACCCCAAAATAACCGCCACGATACTATGTCAAGATATGCAAGAGTCTTTAAAAAAAAAAATAAGCACACAAACAATTCGTAATTGCCGGCATAATGCTGGTTATCGCAGCAGAGTGGCACGCCGTAAGCCATAGATATCTAATATTAACAAGAAGAAGAGATTAGAATTTGCCAAATGCTACGTAAAGGAGTCATCTTCAGCAATGAATCAAAATTCAATGTTTTTGGACCATTTACGTAGCATTTGGCAAATTCTAATCCCTTCTTTTTGTTAATATTAGATATCTATGGCTTACGGCGTGCCACTCTGCTGCGATAACCAGCATTATGCCGGCAATTACGAATTGTTTGTGTGCTTATTTTTTTTTTAAAGACTCTTGCATATCTTGACCCAGTTGGAGCGGCTTGAGCCTGTTGTATGTCGCGATCGCAATTTCCATCCAAGCTTTCATTAAAGTAAACCTGAAAGCCAAGTCTGCAACCGCAGCGCTTTGTTTGGTAGCCAGAAGCTTTAGTCAAGCTTTGGAAAACCAAGCCAACAACCATAGCGTTTAGCATTGGTATTGATCGTGGAAGCTAGCTAGTAGCGAGCTTCCAAACCATAAAAAAAATCATAGCTCTTTGCAGTGACCATAAAACGCTTGGTTTAAAGAAATAATAAAAATAATCCAAAACCAAACGCGGAAGAATTAAATTGGGAACGATTTAATTCTGCCGATATTGATATTTCGCAATACAAAAATTGCGAAAGAATGGAAATTGCGACACGCGCCAACACCGACCCACTTTGGTGCGGTCGACTGGTGCGTCGACCAAGCCAGAGTGGAACCAAGAAAAAGATTCCAACGGCAGTTAAAATTCATTGTCAGAACGAGAAGGTCGTCGTCTCATAGTCGCGTATAAAGTCGCGCTTTAGTTTGTAAATTAAGTGTTAAGTCGAGTGTTAAAATATATAACTATAATAGAATTGTAGCCAAGTCTACAATAGGAAGAAAAGTGTAAATTTTTGCGTAAGGAAATTGCAATAGTTATTGTAATAAAAATAAGTGTAGAAGTAATAAGTAGCGTTAACACGGAAAGTAAAAAATAATTAATAAAGAGACTAATAGAAATCAACAAGGAGTTTTATTAATTGTCCCGAGGACAATTGAAATCGAGAAAAGACCACCCGAAGACACTACAACAAGCCCCAGCGGTTTCACCAACTGCCGGGAAATCTCCGAGGTTTCGCATCCTCGTCCAGCAGCGCACGCTCATACGCGAACCCATCACGGCCGCGCAATCGGACCAGCGCTGTCGGACGGACCACCACGGATCGCTGCAGGAAGGGCGCCAGTGATGTGGGGACCGTGGACAATGCCAATCATCACCGGGATAAAGGTGCGTCACGCGACCATTGCCTTGGAGGGAAGTTATCGTCGCGTAACACCACAAGATCTGTAACTTTAAGGTCTGGTTGGGGTACCTTCCATTTGCTGCGTCTGTGGAGTTCGGTAAGGTACTCGTGTTTCCACCGAGTACAGAATTGCTGATGGCTTTCACTTTTAGCCATCTATTAACAATCTTGAGGGGGAGTTTAGTACCGCCGGTTCAGCGGGAGCCAGCAGAGGGCCACCGATGAGGAAATGGCAGGGCTTTAGAGGCTGTAGATCCGATGGATCGTCGGACATGCTGCTAAGCGGTCTCGAGTTGAGGCAGGCTTCGATCCTGGAGAGTATGGTAGCGAACTCTTCAAAGGTGAAGTGCATGTTGCCGAAAAACTTTCGGAAATGGAGTTTGAAGCTTTTAACGCCAGCTTCCCAGAGACCGCCCATATGAGGCGCGTCAGCGGGTATCAAATGCCAATTGAGCTTCTGATAGGCACACTGTGAGGTGACCGCTTCGTGCTATTGTTGAAGGAAGATCTTCCAATCGTTCCGGAGTGTTTTGGAGGCTCCCACGAAGTTCTTTCCATTGTCCGAGTAAACATCCTTGGGGCATCCACGACGGGCGCTGAAGCGGTTGAAGGCAGCGAGAAATGTCGGAGTCGAAAAATCACTGACCGCTTCAAGATGTATGGCCTTCGTTGCGAAACAGACGAAGACACAGACATAGCCTTTGGCGATGAGGCATGCCCTCCCAGTGTAGTTTTTGATATCAAACGGTCCAGCGAAATCTAGACCGGTGGCAGCAAAAGGGCGAGAGATGGTTGTCCGCTCAGGGTGTAGAGCGGCCATGATTTGTGTGAGCACTTGTTTCCTCTGAAGGACACAAGGTTTGCAAGGTGTGAATCGTGGTCTGGACGAGGTTCATGGCCTTGGGTATCCAATGTTGCGTACGTAGCAAGCGCAACATCAGTTGGTTCCCTCCATGCAGACTGATGTCATGGATGAAGCGAACCAACAATCGAGTGAACTTGCAGCTGTAAGGAAGGAGAATGGGATGGCGTTCGTTATAGGAGAGTGACGGACACGCGGACAGACGGCCACATACGCGCACCAATCCATCTTGGAATAAGAATGGATTGAGCGATAGAATGGGACTCTTGGGGGCTAGATTTTGTTTCATATCGAGAGAACGATATTCATTGGCAAAATTTACCTTTTGCGCGAGAATAACAAGTCTCGTTTTGACATGCTGGATCTCATCGGAGTCAATAGCGGTATCGTATTAACGAGTTGACACACGATACTTTGGGTGGGTATGATGTAGGAACCTAATCACGTAAGACAACACGCGAAGAGCTCGTGGCAAAGAAGAGAATCTTTCCAACAAGTCTTCAAAGTGAGGGAAGTAAGCGAAATTGGCTTTCACTGGTTTTGCTTCCAGTTTGGTTTCCAGAGTATTGAGGGGAATAGAGTGTGGCCAGTGTTTCTTTTCTTGCCGCAACCAGTCAGGTCCGTACCACCATAAGGAAGAGTTTAGCAGTTCTGAGGGATACATACCGCGACTGGCTAAATCCGTTGGGTTGTGTTGAGATTTAACATGAGACCAGTGGGTGGCGTCGGCGATCTCCACGATCTTGGCTATGCGGTTAGCGACGAACGTGGTCCATGTCCATGGTGGTCGTTTCATCCACGCGAGCACAATGGTGGAGTCAGTCCAACAATGCAGATCGTATTGTATGAAGCCGAGTTGGGGTAGAACCGCGTTCAGCATTTCGGATAGAAGGGTCGCGCCGCACAGTTCGAGCCGAGGTATGGAGATCGTTTTGATTGGGGCTACTCTGGTTTTGGCAAAAAGTAACGAAACACGTAGTTCGTGTGCATTACGGACACGCGCGTACACGGCGCCCGGATACGCTTTCTCGGAAGCATCGCAGAACGCGTGGATCTCGACCACACTATTTGGGGTGAATTGAATCCAACGGGAGATTCGTATGAGTTTGATTTCGGGGTAGCATTGGGCGGATTTTTGCCAGAGCTGGGAAGTTTGGGGGGTTAAGGGGTCGTCCCAGCCGATGCCATCAAGCCACACTTGTTACATGAGCGTTTTGGCAATTATAACGACTGGGGCCAGCCAACCTGCCGGATCAAATAGTTTGGCTATGAGCGATAGCATTTGTCGTTTGGTGAAAGAGGGGGTGATATCGCACGGCTTTGCCTCGATATTTAAATAATCCCTTTTGGCCCAGACCAGAATTTGGCGATACATCTTCTCAATATCTCCATTAAAGACATATTTGTAGAGACGCCATTTGAGAAGTAGGAGTGTTAAATCCGACTGCAATGCAGGGCCGGGGTGGATAACGTTGTTAAGGCTGAGGCCATTGCAGGTCGGACAGGAGGCGTTGAAAACCACACGCACTTTGGTGAAGCTGCTCTCGGGTTTGAGAACCGCGTGATGTGGTAGATAGTACGTGGGTGAGTCTGACTGGAGTTCAGATGCGTGAAGTAACCTCATGTGATGTAGGTGTGAGTATTCACTGATCACCGAGTCGTAGGTGACTTTGAACGTGGGGGTTTTAAGAAGTTTGGTTTCGTTTCAGAAAAAATTGCTTACGAGCTATTTTACGCGAGTAACCGAGCCTCAACGGCGATGGGAAGCCTCCTTCAAGGGTAGCGAAACGATGTAACGCCCATCTTCCCGTCTTTGGGTGGTGTTCGCGTAAATATTCTCGCAGAATGTCTCGGCTGGAGTGCAAAGACGTTGCTTGGGAATTTCTTCCAGCTCCCAGAAACGTGCAAGCTGACGGTCCAGAGAGACCTCCTTGAAAAATGAGACCCGAGTGGTTGGGGTTGGAACGGGGGGGGGGGGGGCTTGAGAAAGTGGACCGGTGAGGATCCACCCGAAGACGGTCTCTTGGGCAACGAGAGAGCCCACAATATTCCCTTGAATCCCGTCAAGCAAGATGAGGGGGTAGATGTCCGCTCCAATCAAGACATCGATCTGATCGCTTTGGTAGAAGCGCTCATCCGCTAGGAGTAGGTCCGGAAGAGAATCGAACAGGGTCCGGTCAAGGGAGCAGACCGCTAGGTTGCCTGTTAGTTCTTGAAGCATGAGAGCTGTGGCTTCAATGCATAGCTCAGCCGATCGGTGGGAGCCGATGCTAAACTTACAAAGTTTGTTCACCACGGCTGTAACGGTCTCATTGACGCTGGCGACTTGCGCTTGGACCGTAATCGTCGGAAGTCGCAAGCGTTTTTGTACGCGCTCTGACAGAATGGTGCCTTCGGAACCAGGGTCGATGAGAGCACGAGCGAGGTAGGACTCGTTACGATAACAGATGTGAACCATCGCGATAGCGAGTAGCACTTGCTTGCTTTTGGAGGTGAAGCAAGTCAGCACATTTGAAGTTGAGGGGGCTTCAGTGGACTGTATAGTACGGGTAGAGGAATTCGCTCGAGATTGCGAAGGGGGGTTTGACGGCAAGCTGTGCTGAGCAGCACGTGGACCGCGATGAAACAAGGAGTTGAGGCGCGAGGTTGTATGGGTAGAGTTCGAACGAGAGTTCGATTGGGTGGCCGAAGCCAACTCGCGATGTAATATGCGATGTGTATGCTGTCGTTGATTGCACGACCTGCATGTGAACACACTTTTACAGTTTTTCACTTGATGTGAGTGTGCCAAACAGTTCGTACAGAATTGGATTCTTTGAACTGTCGCCCAACGTCTACATTCATAGCCAGAAAACGTGGGCATTGGCGAAGCAGGTGTTGCCGATCAGTGCATACTTTGCAGCTGGTCGGAACCATAGTAGCCTGGAACGTATTCACAGGTTTCGTGGCGGATGAAAGGCGTGCTGGGGGTTTCGACGCTTTCTTAGGGGGTTGGACCGATTTTCGAATGTCGTCTATGGTTTCCAAGGTTTGGAAATGTGAAGTGAGGAACGCGTCCATTTCAACCCTTTTTTGGAATTTCGGATTTATGGGTAACGGATTGTTCCCATAAAGAGAGAGTAGTTTCTGGGTGGCGAGTAGAGCAGAGATACACAACAATTGCGTCCCAGCTGCCCACGTCGACATCGTACCACGTGAGAGCAGAGAAGCAGTTGTTGATTTCTCGTTGGAGGCGTTTGATCGCAACTACAGACTCCTTGTGGATTGGAGTAAGGGAAAATAATAATATTCGGAGTTGAACGTTAAGAAGTATACGTTTATTCTCGTACCGATCGGTGAGATTCCTTCATGCCTGATCGATTCCGCTATCTATGAGGGAGTACTTTTGAACTATTTCCTTTGCTTCCCCTCGGGTCTTTTGGTTGAGGTGAAACAACTTTTCGACCGGAGACAGTCGATTGTTCCGGATATAGAGCGCGGAGAACTTATCACGGAAGGTCGGCCATGACTCGTAGTCACCATTGAATACATCAGTGTCACACGGTGGCAAGCTGATGTTGTGACCTGAGAAGTTCGTCGGAGTCATGGGAGAAGAAACCGACAACGACAACGGAGAGGAACTGGGGCCAACAAGTAGCTGCTGTTCACTCACTTTCGCGGAGAAACGCACGTAAACCTGGTAACACCGCAGGTAATTGGTCTTAACCACGGTTAGATCGGCGCTCCGCGCATCTGCGTCCTCATTGGCCCTGGAGACGAGGTACTCCAGGCATGAGGCATATGCGACTTTCAGGTCTGACCAGACCAGCAGGTTGTTAGTTCATCCTGGTGAGTGGCAAGTGAGAAACCCGAGTGGTCGCGTTCCGGAATGTAGTTATATTCGTCCTCGAATTCTTCTAGCGTTTCAGACACGTTTATAAATTTAGTGAGGGGGTCCATTGGAGTACATTGGAGTACACCCAATTTTTTCCATGTTTACAAATTCACTGAGAGCGTTCACTATTGATGGCTGCCAAACAAATACTGAACAACGTAGCGTCGTCAAACTTCAAACTTAAACTTTATAAAGTTGGTACTCTCTACCATAGTCATTCTTTTGTAGTTTCTTCTACATTCAAATAACACGTTAACTAGGTTTATTTAGTTTTTATTTATAAGAATTTTTGAGGACAAACTACATTTAATATTACAAATTTATTTATTTTATTTATTTATTTATTTATTTTCGTATATATATATGCACAATAAGAGCATGGCTCTTTTAACGTACATCGAATTGCTTATGTTAACAGATTGAGATCAAATATATATTCTTAAGAATTCTTACATACATATGTTCTTAAGAATCTAGTTTTTACTAAAAGGACAAAAATATCAAGGAAGATGAAAATTAATACTATAAAGAGTTATAGAAAGAATAACACAGAATAGAGTAGTGGAGAGCTGAGACGAAAGTAGAGTGAAGAGTTAGAATGCAGAAGAAAGGTGTAGTGTGGAGGTAAGCTGAGCAGCAGTAGCAGCAGTTATCCAGACATGTAGTACTTCAGAACAGCATCCCTAAAACGCGTCCCATGGGAGATAGTTTTCAACGTTTGTGGCAAGGAGTTCCACAATCTTATAGCATTCACAAAGAAGAGTCTAGATGAGATTAATGTGCTAAACCGAGGGATTATTAGCAGGTTGTTTCTGCCCAATTGACCAAACCTCAATTTTTCATAAAGATACATAGGTTTTTTTGTAACCAAAAGCTTATGCAGAAAGATACAATTTCTTGCGTTGAGATAACTTATTATATCACAGCCGAGTATGCTTTTACGAAACTGAGATATGTGGTCATATTTACACAATCCGTACACATACCTTGTGGCACAATTAAATGCAATTTCCAGTTTCACTTGCGACCGCGAGTCTAGTTTGTCGCGAGTCCACCTCTGAATAGGTGATTAAGGGCAGTACTAATTGAAGAATTAGCTTACGTTTGGTCTCGACGGGTATAAACTGAGCTGAGAATCTTAGGTTTCGAAGAATATAATATATTTTCCCAACTAAGCTATTAACATGATCAGTACATGTAAGGGAAGAATTTATAAATAATTTATTACAAATAACAAGAACAAGTAAAATGTATGAAGTAAAAAGCAATTACAATAAGAACACACAAAACGTGGCGAGTCTACTTCAAAATAATCAGATGATCTGTCAAAAAGCCTTAAAAATGGCTTTTCAGCAAAGCTTTTAACCGCTAGATGATATGTCAATCGTATTTGAACCGCCACACTTTTCAAACAACAACCACCATCTATACGTCAGGTCGGGTACTTCTGGGACTACCCTCTTAATATTTCAGAAACATTTTTTAATTTTAAATGCTTTTTCCGTGTTTATACTTGTTACAGAAAATTAAAGCTAAAGTAATGTAATTCAATAGTAAATATAACATATTACCACTTCCGTTTGTAACGATGTTTCTTAGGCCGGGATATAACTCAGCGAGTCCAGGATTTCGTTAAAGGAAAAGATTTGTATTTTGAGTACTCTTCAGTATAAATTTAACTTTATTGTAATCTTCAATCTATTAGTAATCTCCAAGGTTTGTTACATATATGACGTGTACAAACAGTGACTTCGAACGAACGCTGAAGCATGTAAGCAGAGTTGTTGTGTCGTGGAATCAGGCTCCGTAATGTTGGGTGTGTGTATGTCGATTGTGTTCTCCGAGAATATACGTGGGCGCTGACTATACCTTCAGCCAGTATGCGTAGGTATTGGCTAAGCTCCGAGAGAGTAGGCGTAGCAGTTGTCGTGCTCTGAGAGAGTTTGCGTAGCCGTTGCTCGTGCTCTGAGAGTTTGCGTAGCCGTTGCTCGTGCTCTGAGAGTTATTGACTGTACGCCGACTCTGTTGTGGACGCTGACTGAGCTCCGAGAGAGTAGGCGTAGCAGTTGTCGTGCTCTGATAGAGTATGCGTAGACGTTGACCGTGCTCTCTAGATATTGGCTGTACGCTGACTCTGTTGTGGACGCTGACTGGGCTCCGAGAGTGTATGCGTAGCCGTTGTCGCGCTCTGAGAGAGTTTGCGTAGCCGTTGATCGTGCTTCGAGAGAGTGTGCGTAGACGTTGACCGTGCTCTGTAGAGATTGGCGGTACGCTTACTCTGTGGTGGACGCTGACTGGCTTCGAGAGTGTATGCGTAGCCGTAGATCGTGCTTTGAGAGAGTTTGTGTATCGTTGCGTGTTGCGTATCGTTGATCGTGTTCTCCTAGAATATACGTGGGCGTTGAGTGTACCTTCAGAGAGTATGCGTAGGTATTGGCTAAGCTCCGAGAGAGTAGGCGTAGCAGTTGTCGTGCTCTGAGAGAGTATGCGTAGACGTTTACCGTGCTCTGTACGTTGATAGTGTGTTCGATGAATGTGCCGACTGCGATTGCTGAGTGCTCACCCGGGTAGTAATCACGAAGGATTGAAGGACAGGAGACCGAGAAGATTTAGCAAATCTGCCCACTTGGTCGGAGAGGAGGGAGAGTAGATAGGAAGTCTTCTCTTATTTCTGGAGACTTATCAAGTCTGGCAGTTTAATAAGAGAAGGAGGAGGAGAGGAGGATTGGCTGCGTACTTCTCTTATTTCTGGAGACTTATCAAGTCTGGCAGTTTAATAAGAGAAGGAGGAGGGGGGGGAGGATTGGCTGTGTTCTTCTCTTATTTCTGGAGACTTATCAAGTCTGGCAGTTTAATAAGAAAAGGAGGAGGGGAGGAGGATAGGCTGTGTACGTTACTTACCACGGTGTTAGCTCTGACTGTTGTTGATCGCATCGAGGCTGGCAACTGACTGACTCTTGTGGTTGAGCTCGTTCCTTTTATATGTTTGTGCGCGGATTTTGTTTCGCTGTGTACGTATGTCTGTGTTCACTCTTCTCTCGCTCTTTCTCGTAGGAATGCTTTTGTGCTTGTTGGTCCCGTTATTTCCATGAATTGCTCTGCGTTGTTCGTTCTGGTCACCGCTTGTATACCTTAAAGCTAATTCTTATTTTACTTATATAATTATTTCTAGTTATTTTAACATATTTTACTCTTATTTCACTATTCCTTATATTTATTGCCTTATATTAATACGTTATTAAATTCATTACATTATTTTTATTAGATTAGATTTATTCATTATATTTATTGGATTAAATTCATAATTTTGTGAGCTTAGATTATGTATATGGGTAGTATAAAAATAATAGAAAAGTATAATAAACTAGCGGACCCGGCGAACTTCGCCTCAATTTTAAGCCTTCGGACAAACTTTAGAGTAAAAATACAACACAAATATTTAAATTTTCAATGTAATTTTTTTGAATGGTATCAGTAGAGAGCGAGTTGATGAACAATGTTTTTCGATTTGTTTTCCGGCGCAAAAACACATAACGAAGACGGTTTCCCAACACGCGAACATGCAACGTACAGCTGACCGTGCGAAAAACAGGGAAATTCGAGATTCATCTCAGCAGCAAGAAAAATAGCACATTTACTGTAGAAAATTACGATGCCAAAATGACACCTGTCTGATTGCGCAAAGTCTAAGTCAACGTATAACGCCATCTATCGGATTTTGGCTGAGAACTTTCTATTTTTTCATTTGAAAAGCCATTAAGGAATAATTTCACACAAAATTTCATACAAAAACTCGATTTTCGATATTTCCGATTTTCCGACTTTTCCGGAGGGATTTTCCAAAATGTTCTTCCGTAAACCTTCTCCTCGGAAATACGAACAACTGACAAAAATTTTACAGAAATCGTCCCAGCCGTTCTCATTTTATGAATTACTATACATTTTTTTACACCATTTTTATATACATATATATAGATAATAGAAATTAAAAATAATCTGAAGTAATGTGTGGTGCAGGATTTTGCGTCATCACACGTTTCTGATGATCCTAACTAACGGTAAAAAAAGATGATCAAAATCTGAGCTTGGCAGCTATTCTGCATTAATGCTCCGCCTTATTTAAGGCAAAAAAACTAATGAATTGGGAGAAATAAAAAAAAAGTTTTAATGTGCGTTTTTCTCGAAAACTAAGGTTCCCGGTGTTATAGTTTCGGAGCAAAATCAAAATCTTATATCTCAAATCAGGTTCGAAAATACTTCTAATAAAAAACCTTATAGTAAATTTTACTATATATGCAAAAGCATAAAAATGTCCATTTGCTTTACATCCGCAGGCGCAAGTTCTGTAATACGACGTTTTAAAACAATATTAATAAATATTTGTGAATGACAGCTTAAAAAGCGGGAAACAGAGATTACAACCACTTTTCTACTAGCAACGATATGGCATATTTTTACATTTTCGACGTGCAACCGTTCAATTAGATTTGTTTTTGTAACACTTAATTTGAAACTCACCGTTTTCAGTCGAGTCTTCGAAACTCACCCGCCAAAAGGGTAAAAAACCTTTGATTATCCTTTTGGCGGGTGAGTTTGCATACAAAATTTACATACAAAAATTTATCATACAAAATAGAAACAACACACAGCTGTTTTTTTGAACAGTTGTTTTGTTCTAAGTTTCCAATCTCGTTATCTCTGAGATTAATACGCTATTTGCTAACGGACGTATCCCGATTTAAGGCCAATAGCAAAATTAGAGTGGGGCCTCAAATCGAAATAGTATGGTGGCACCACTGGAAGCACAGTTGAAGTACATGAAGTAATTGTTTAGAAATCAAGTTTGAAGTTGTAAATTTATCAGTGAAATGGCTGATTTGGAAGCAGTTTTAGCTGATGTGAGTTATTTGATGGCTATGGAAAAGTCAAAATGTACACCTGCGTCTAGAGCAAGTAAGAAGGTTGTATTACCTGATCCAAGGTAACAATTTCATTATAATAGTGCCTGTTAATAAAAAATTTAGTTGGTATATGTTGTGAGATTCTGACGCAGCTCAGAATTTTTTATTGCTCTTGTGGCTTAAATTGGGGTCCGTCGGGTAACGCCAATCGTGTTGTTGTTTTTGCTGTTGTTGTAGCTTACGGAACCGATTCCAATAATAACAAATTCGTCTTCATCATCTTCTGCTCCCCCTGGGTTTCGGAGTTATAGCGCTTTGAAATTTTAGGTTATTTGCCTAATATCTCCTTAACTATAGAAAATATCCGGTATAGATTTATATCGTTAAAAAGGTAACTTAAATACCTTTCGGCATAGGTTGAAGACGCGGCATATATTTACGTCAGGCATGAGGCTAAAATTATATTCTTGTTATGTACGTTGGTGTAGTTTTTGGCGCTGACCCCAACAACAACAAAAGTTGTGGCATATATTTACGTCAGGCATGAGGCTAAAATTATATTCTTTTTACTTACGTTGGTGTAGTTTTTGGCGCTGACCCCAACAACAATAAAAGTTGTTCCCGGATTTAATTGGGGTCATAGTTATAACCTCTAGAACTTTGAAAGTTAACCGCCGATATCTTTTAAACTATAACAGCTATGCGTATGATATTAGTACCGTTATAAAGGTATTAATAATATCTTTCATTTATGTTAAATAGTATTTTGCCGAGAATCATTTATTTTCGGAGATAAACACAATTTAAAATTTTTAGTACTATTTTTTTCTATTCATTAATTTTTTTTAAAGTAAAATGTATAGTTAACTTACATAATTATTCCAATACGAAGATAGTGGAGCTTACCTTACCTTTGTATAGAAATTTATTTCACGAAGATCGGTACAGGCATTTCGGAGAAAACTCGTTTTCAAACTTACAAGAAACCACTTTTGGAAATTGTACTGTTATACATTTTTTCAATTATGAAACTCTGGTGCATTTCATTATGGCGGAGATATTTTCTGTACTATGTTACACAAAATATTTTGAGTTTATCCTAAAATGAAAAATTTTTATGAAAAATCGCGCGATTTTTCATAATCGGCCTGCGGCGCTCTTCTTTTCCACTACAATATTTCTGTACTATATTACACAAAATATTTTGACTTTATCCTAAAATGAAAATATTTTATGAAAAATCGCGCAAATAAACATTACAAAAACGGTGCTACAAGTAATGGTAATCCCCGATTTAAATTCTCAACAATTCGCTCCACGTTGTAAGCTCAGTAGAGTCGTATTATTGAAAATCCGTATAGTAGTACGATTCAAAAAAAGTAAGTTGTCCTTACGTTTTAAAATGCGTTTTCTCCGAAACTCCTGCACCGATCCTGGTGAAATAAATTTCTATATAAAGCTAAGGACCTCTACTATCTTTATATTGGAATAATTATGTAGCTGAATTATACATTTTACTTAAAAAAAAATTAATGAATAGAAAAAAATAGTACTAAAAATTGAAAATTGTATTTATCTTCGAAAGTAAACGATTCTCGACAAAATAATATTTAACATAAATGAAAGATATTATTAATACCTTTATAACGGTACTAATATCATACGCATACCTGTTATAGTTTAAAAGATATCGGCGGTTAAATTTCAAAGTTCAAGAGGTTATAACTCTGACCCCAATTAAACTCGGGATCATCTTTTGTTGTTGTTAGGGTCAGCGCCAAAAACTACACCAACAACAACAACAACATTGGAGCCTCATGCCCGTCGTAAATATGTTCCTTCAGTTTTTTTTTTTACCGTTAGATTTTACCGTTAGGACCGGAAGTGTGTACTTTATTTCCGGGGCTAGGCAGCCATTTTCGATTTATGGGCGTTTTAAGTTCACGAAAGATGACCTAATAAAAGGACAGTAACTCCTAAAGTAGATAACCTATAGTACCGCCAGTGGTACCATTGGAAAGGTATTGTTATTGTCTTTATTTGTGCTATACATAGTTTTCATAACACCAACAGTTTAGAAGTTATACGTATTTTTATGTAATTATGAATTTGTGCTCGTAAAACAGAGATGTTTTTCTCGGAAATGGATACATTAATGTACCACAAAAAATATATATCGTGAGAGCCCATTGTCTTACCTTTAAAATTGTATATAACATGCCATACTTACTTATTGTATTTGTAATGTAAAACCGATATAAAGTAAAAATCATCAGTGGTCAGATTTCATTAAAATTGTATTTACATGCACAAAGACTTAATCCTCTAAATCCTCGACATAAATTTCGTAATCTTCTTCTTCTGAATCATCTTCTATATGTGATTTTGGCATTAGTGGGTTATATATACGCCCAGCTGTCCGCGCGATTTTTCATAAAAATGTTTCAATTTTAAATATTGGTAATGTTTGTATGAAGAATTTACTAGCGCAATTTTAAATATTAAATACTGAACAATAGGCGCTAAGGTACAAAGGTTTCCTGTAGTCAAGTCTAAGATGCGTGTTCGGATATCCACCGAACACTAATTTTGAATATTTCATTAAAAGTGGTGTCTTTTTACTGGTAAACCTTATAGTTTAGGAGATATCGCTATTTGAAATTTGAGATTTTTTTACATTCAAACGCCCATAAATCCTAAACTAAGGCCACGCCCCAAAAATTTTTTACTTGGTTAGATTCAGTGGCAGGTGTGGCAGGCAGCCACCAAAAATTCAGCACGCGTTCTGTTCGCGTTCTTTTGTATCCACCAAAAAGCAACACAAAAGCTGCTCGCGATCTGATCGCGCGCAGCACGCGCGCTGAACGCGAACAGCTTTCCGAAATGTTTTTGCGTCGTATCCACCAAAATACGAGTGCACGCATGAAAGCTGCACGTTGCTTTTTGTTTCGTTTTTCGGTGGATACAACCAAATTCTTGAAATTTTGTTCGCGTTCTGTTTGCGAGCTGCTTTTTTGCTATCCATTTGAAATGGAAAGCAAACGAACAGTCGGAATTCAGAACGCGAACAGTACGCCAAGTATACTCACTAAAAAACATGTACGCGAACATCACGCATTTTATAGACGTGCAAATGTTTTTGGTGGATATGACACGTAAGCAAAGTTCGCGTTCAGGACGCGCTCAGTTCGCGTTCATTTGCTCTTCCGTATCCACCAAGCTCGCGGTCAGAACGCGTTCAGCACGCGTGCCTTGGTGGATGCGCACCTTTCGGGACTGAACTGAGCCAGTCCCGTAAACTGCATTTATACCGTTGTTTTTTCTGTTGTTGTTTTCCACGGAGACTCCAATAACAATATCATTTTGCCCGCGCTCGTCTGGTTTCCGAGTTATAGTTCTTTAAAGTTGGAAAATTTCGGACCTATATCTCCGAAACTATAAGAGATACCTACATATTATTGGCATGGTTGAAAAGGTATTCAAATTATCTTTCAGTTATGTAAGGTAATATGTTATCGAAAAACTATTACTTTTCAAGAAAATTTAAATTTTATAATTTGTTTTCATTTATTAATTTTTTACTAAATAAAATGTGTTATTAACCTATATACTTATCTCAATATTAAAAGAGTAGAGTCTCTTACCTTTCCTTAGATATATTTATTATCAGAATAGCTGCAGGATTTTTGGAGAAAATGCATAAATGCATGAAGTATCTTTTTTTATTAATTTATAAATTTATAAAATTTTAAAAAATTTATTAATTTATAAAATCGCGCGATTTTTCATAAACTTTATAAAAAATAAATTAATAAAAAAACTTTATGAGAAATGAAAAATCGCGCGATTTCATTCCATATTTTAAACTTGTATCTGAACCAATTTTATTATCTGAACACACGTTATTATTCAAATTCTGAGAAGTTAATAGAGTTGTTAAGTTAAGTTAGAAGTTAATAGACGTCCTTCAGACGTCTTTTTACTGTGGAAACAGATATGGGATTTGGGCGATTGCAGTTTATCTGGTTGGTGATATCTGGGGCGTTAGACATCTGTTCCGTTTGCTCTGGACCACAATGAACTTGTCATCTCCTGCAGTCGTCTTTCTCTTTCTGCCAGAACGATTTCTGTTGGCAACACTGCCGATCTCTTCCTGTTTTTTAAGAATGGCCCAAGCAGAACTCATGGATATCTTTAAACGGGCAGCAATCTGCCCATAGGATTATCCTTCTTCGTGGAGAGTACAAACCGCAAAACGTGTCTCAATTGATAATTCTTGTCGTTTTGGCGTACTTGTGCTGTTTTTTTTTACTTTTCAGGACGATATGCAAATTACAATTAATGTCCGAGAGAATTCAGTCCTGGTATTTAAAGGGATTGAGTACGGATTCAGGTACATATAAAATTTAGTTCCCAACACCCAGCAGATAATAAACAAGACCTTAAAAACCGTTTGCATATCGCCAATATTGACAGGTAGTCATTAAAAAATTGTTGATGAAATTTTCCATAAAGTCGAATTCGGACAATATGCACCTGTGCCACAACAAAAAAATGGTTAGGGTTTTTATGTTTCTCCCAAAAAACAACAGAAACGTCATAAAATCATAAAATCGAATTTAATTTCCAATGAATTCTACTGATTCCGAAAAATTTTGAAATTAACTGTCGTTCGAATACTTAAAAGCGGTACTGTACATCGTTAGAAAGCCGATAAAAAAAACAGAACCGATAAAAAAAACACCTGTAAAAAGCTTATTAACTCTACTTTGTTAAAATGCAAACGTTGATACAGGCTTCTGAAGCACTTTATTTGGAAAAAATTAATAAATACTATAAAAAATAGTAGTAAAAATAATAAATGCGATTTGCGGGAAAACTAAAAGCTTTTCAAAAAAATCTCTAAAAGAGAAATTATAGATATTAAAAATGCCTTTCCAACGATGTATATATCGTTCCTATATGTGCCGGGATTATGGAGATATAGGCCATAAAAGCTTCAAACTTTGAATTCTCATAACTCCTAAACGGGCGAGGGGCGGGGTTTGTTTTCGTGGGTAGCTACAACAACAACAACAATCACAATGGACAAGGGTAGATCTTGTTCAAAATATGTAATTAACTGACATAATTTTGCGGAGATCAGGAAACTAGATGTTATTAGCTTTCTATACCTATTTTTCTTATCGTAATCGGTGTAGTAGTTTAAGAGAAATCGCAGTTTAAAATTTACAACCCACGTACTATTTTACTTGTTTCTCTGACTACATTTAGAAAATGAAAAATTTTTATAAAAAATCGCGCGAGAATGAAAATTTTTTATGAAAAATGGCACGATTATTACCTAAGAAAGAGGTCCATCCTTCTCACAGTTAAAGAATTTATATAGATTTAGGGCCTTATGCTCAATCTGCGCAACGGAAGCGGTGACTCCGTTTGCGTTGCTCTTAAAACAGCATGTGGTAACTCTTACGACGAGCCCCGTTGAGAGAACGTCGCTTTAGAGCTGGGCCACAATACGGCAGCGACAGTGTCAGTGTTTCTCTCACCATGCAAACCTTATGGGAAAAAACACTGCCGAGTAGGGGAAAAATTATAGACTCTAGTCCGGCAGTGAGCAGTGAAATTAAAATCCTCTAATTTTTTGGATAAAAGTGTTGCAACCCTTTTAGAAAAAATCTCACTTATTCTATAGCAGTGCTGGCCACGCCATAGGCACGCGTGCTAATTTTTTCTCTCGGCTATTCACATGTACACGACAAAAGTCGTCGGGTTTTCACACCGACACTAGCATCGTTCGTATCAAGTGAGTCAGTCGACGGTCAGACTTCAAGCAAGCAAGATCGCGCCAGACTATTTTATGATTGCACTGAGCAAAATGTTTAATAAAGAATGGGAGAATTACTATTTTTTTCTTTGAAAATTTTTTAGTCGAACCGCAATGTATGATTTGTAATAAAAAGGTCGGACGCGTATCTAAATTTTTTGTAAAGAGACACTATAGGGCGTGTCATTTAGATTATGATAAGGTTATTAATGAAGAAAGGGCACAATTAATATTTAAGTTAAAGTCTGCTATTAAAAAAGATGTTTCAAAATCTGAATTAGGAATAGATTGAGAAATAGTAAACTCAATTTCATTGCAAACTCATTTGCATGATTTAAGGTTTAACAACCCCCAAAGAACAATCTTCTCAGTGTACCGCGCAGAGAGAATCTTTCTGCAAAACAACCTCTCTCAACGCTTCACACATGCACAAAATATCATTGTATAAGTTTTGGCCAGCACTGTTCTATAGGAATGAAACAAAACAAATACTCAAACAAATACAAATGTGAAAACAAATGACAAATGACAGATAGCGCTGCGCGCTGCCACTGTTTTCATTGTAGGCTGACAGTGAAAGTGAGAGAAACACTGACACTGTCGCTGCCGTATTGTGGCCCAGCTCTTATGTATTTCCTCTACATGTCAACTGATATGTAAAAGTTGTTTATCTGGTGTACAAAAATTTTGCATTCAGACGTCTCTTTCTTTCTTGTGATTATATGCGTTCAATGTGAATTTGTTCTTATACCTGTTCTGTTCTCTGTGTTTATAGCAGCGATGTCCAAACGCACACTATCACATTTTGAGAGTGTATTGGAAATATTTTTCACTCATCACAGAAAAATATATGCGCTAAAACACAAAGCATGAAATTTTTCGATATTGGTTTATTTGCTCGCTACATATTTGGATTATTCCAGCACATTGTGATTGAAGCAAAAGATTGGAAATCAACTTTTAATGAGTAATGTATAATTAATATATTATAATATAAAGTAGATAATAAAATAATAATTTATAATATAAAGTAGATAATGGAATAATATATTTAATAATATGAAGTAAATTGAATAATTCAATGATATTTTTATACCCTACACCTTAAGGTTGAGGGTATATTCACTTTGTCACGAAATGTGTAACGCATAGAAATAGAGACGATAGATGTAAAGAAGTATATATATTCTTGATCAGCGTGACCTCCTGAGTCGATTTAGCCATGTCCGTCCGTCTGTCTGTCTGACTGTGTGTTGAAATCACGCTCACAGCAGAACCGGTGAAGATATCGTGATAATTTTGCATAAATAATCGATCGTGTGGTGTGCAGGTTGGTATTGAAAATGGGCAAAATCGGTCCACGACCACGCCTATTTTTTAGTAAAAATGTGATATGTGATGTGCCGTTGTTTTTGAGTTATGACAACAAAATTTCATTCCTGAGTATAGAGTAGCATTATCCGTTAATATGCCAAATATGGGCGTGATCCACCCACTTTTAGGTTACAGAGGCAAAAGATGGTTATATTGTTAAATATATAAACTTCCTGAATAAAACTTTAGATAACAACCTATATCCAATAAAACATTATAACAACAAAACTGGGCGAGGTCCGCCCACTTTTACACTACTTATACAGTATAGCAGTATGAAAACAAGTTTATTACCACGGAAATAAAGTTTAAATTTATTTCGATTTAGATTTGATTTGATTTGAGTATTTAAGATTCGGCAAGGCCGAATATAGCTTTCTTACTGGTCTAATATACAGTGGGTGGCCAAACTAATGTAGAATAAAATAAAAAATTATCAAGTATCTGGTTTTATAAGTTTCGATCAATTGTAGAGCTTATAAAATGTACAAATAACTAATATTTTGTCACCCCACCCTTTGCTGCGCTGAATCATGCATAAATGTAAAACCGCCATCTGGAAACCATTCAGTGACTTGTGGAAGTAGTTTCGTCTGCAGAACCTTGATGTACTGGTCCTGCCTCATTGTGTTTTCCACAATAAAAAGACGCCCGGTACCCTTGCTGCTTATCACCGACCTTACCATTATGCCCAATGGATGCTTGACTTTTCTAACCAAACAGTCTTGGCTGTACTTTTCTCCTGTTCTCCGTCTAACGAACTCTGCTTTGTCGGATAAAAAGCAGATCGTTGATTCGTCGGAAAAACAGACCTATAGAAAAATAGAAAAAAGTGATTACGGGCAACAGTATAATATTTTTGTAATTATTTTGAAAAAAAATAATTAAAAAGGTTTCTAAATAAAGTAGCAATAGCAACTCATTCTTTTCCAGTCATCAACGGTCCAGTGTTAGTGTGCTTTAGCCCATTTTAACCCTTTTTCTATCATTGCAGGTGTAAGCAGTGGCTTTTTGGCTGGACGCCGACAAGAAAAGCCGAGTTCCTTAACTCTGCGGCGTGTTGTCTGATCGGATATTTGTATTCCAGCATCATTGATCAATTTAGAAATTAGTCTTATAGGGGCTTTCCGGTTTTCTACACAAATATCTCGAATTTTTCTCTCATCACGAGGTGTAGCTGGTTTTTTTCCTGCCACATTTGTTTAAACGTTTAGGGGTTCGATAGGTGTTGGTATCTAATTTTTTTCTTTATCCGATCAACCGTTGCTCTCGAAACTTTTACTATATCTGCAATTTTCCTCTGAGAATGTGTTGTATGCTTCAAGAGTGTCTCAATTTCCCAAATTTTCGAAGGGGAAATGTCCTTCGCCCTCCCCATTATAAAATATTTAATAATATTTTTTAAAAAAATATTTTGTTCGCCTGGAAACACTTAATGGAAAGAGACAGCCTTTGTATAAGCGCACAAGCTCTCACAATTGCAATTAACACCTCAACGGACTTTAAAAATAAACACAATAAAACACGTGGAAATCATAACGTATGCAAAATTGACGTTTTCAAATTGGACATTCGTTTAAGCTACCGTTACTCCGAGAAAGATTAGTGATGCCACCTAAAATATTTTCATATGAAGCTAAAATACTATAAAGTAATAGAATATAACCTAAAACAGGCAGAAATGGCTCTTCAATAAAGAATTACTGGAGAAAAACTTCAACTTTTGTTTCTTTTTCGCTATGGCTCTAATAATTTGGCCACCCACTGTAAATTCACATAAACCATAAGTTGCGGACAAGCAATTTTTCCACAACAACAGATGAAGATCTCCACTTTTTTTCATTTTAGAAATGAAAATAATATTTTTTTTGTTTTGTTAATAATATATTTTTTTAAATAATTTATCATATTAACTTAAAAATATGATTTTCTTAAAAAAATGCTCGACTTTTGACGATATTTTTGGCATCCTGTCGATTAGTTTCTGTATTGTTTGAAGTGGAAGTGGAGGCCTCTTTCAGAATATTCCAAAGATTTTCTTTCAATGTGGGACATGTTTTTCGGACCTCCTGTCCAGGTTGTCCCAAAGAAGCTCTATGGGGTTAAGGTCAGGTGACTGGGCAGGCCGTCCTCCCCAGACCATTATAGAACCACCGCCATGCTTTACTGTTGGAACCACACAGCTAGGATTCATCTTTTCTACAGCTGACCATCGAACGAAGATTCTCCTCTTTTATCCAAAATTTCAAATTTGGATTCATCTGTCCATAAGACTTTCGACCACGGATTTTTTGTCCATTCTTGGTGCTCCTGTCCCCAATCTAGCCCTTTGATTTTATTTTGTGGTCTTAGCAACGGTTTTCGCACCGCTATTCTACCGTGAAGGCCTGGGGCAGATAGTCGTCTTTTTGTCGTTGTAACCGATATCTTGTTTGAATGCGATCTGTTGAACTCTGCCCAAATTTCTGGAGCTGTAAAGCCACTTTTAGGTTATACAGGCCAAAGAGGGTCTTAAATGATTATAATGTTAAATATATAATCTTCCTGAATCAAACTTTACGTAACAACTTCTAATAGAACAATACTAAAAACTTTCTAATAAAACATTATTACAGCAAAACTGGTCCGCCCACTTTTACACTGCTTATAGCTCATGAAAACAAATTTATTACCACGGAAATAAAGCTTAAATTTTAACACAATAATAAAACTACTAAGCCAATTATTTGTTTTCGGAAACGGGTAACGACCACGCCTACTATTTATACAAAACTGTCATTAAATGTGATTATAAGATAGCTTTCCTTATGACCACATATGTCTTCTAGTTTTTAAGATATGACAATAAAGTTTGAATATCGAGCGACATTATTATATTTTACGTTGCAGAAAATGGGCGTGGCGCGCATACTTTTAGGTTACATGGACGAAGGGTAATATTGCACAATCGTCCTACATAAATCCTTATATAAGTTTGTAATTTTATGACATGTTATCAATTAATAAGAAATTTTGTATAAATATTCTTTGTTCGGATTTGTAAACGAGCAAATAAAACTAATATAAGACATATAAATATCGAATCAATTCATACAAAATGCGTTGTTCACATCAGAGCAAATATTGAATGCAAATTTCGATCAATCCGAAATATAATATAGATATATGCTATACATCGTTGAAAAGAGGACGTCGAGATCTTTCAAACGATATCGGTTTGATGCGTGCACTCGTAGAACTTTGGCGTCAGAGATCACCTAAACTTAGTCTATGCGCGATGCATATTAGAGCAAACTTTGAACGAAAATTTTGATATATCCGAAATATAATTTCGATATATGCCAATTTTGTCCATGTTTACAAATTCACTGAGAGCGTTCACTATTGATGGCTGCCAAACAAATACTGAACAACCTTGCGTCTCAAACTTCAAACTTAAGCTTTATAAAGTTGATACTCTCTACCATAGTCATTCTTTTCAACAACAACCGCCATCTAAACGTCAGGTCGGCTACTTCTGGGACTACCCTCGTATGCTACATATGCATATCAGAGCAAACTTTGAATGAAAATTTCGATATATCCAAAATATAACATCGATATATGCTATACATTGTTGAAAAGGGGACATGTTTACAAATTCACTGAGAGCGTTCACTATTGATGGCTGCCAAACAAATACTGAACAACCTTGCGTCTCAAACTTCAAACTTAAGCTTTATAAAGTTGATACTCTCTACCATAGTCATTCTTTTCAACAACAACCGCCATCTAAACGTCAGGTCAGGTACTTCTGGGACTACCCTCGTATGCTACATATGCATATCAGAGCAAACTTTGAATGCAAATTTCGATATATCCAAAATATAACATCGATATATGCTGTACATTGTTGAAAAGGGGACACCGTGATCTTTCCAACGATATCGGTTCGATGCGTGCACTCGTAGAACTTTGGCGTCAGAGGTCACCTAAACTTAGCCTACACGCAGTGCATATCAGAGCAAACTTTGAATGCAAATTTCGATCAATCCGAAATATAAACTCAAATATTTATGACAGAGACAAAATAAAAATCGCATTAAAAACAAACAACAAACTACAACAATTATATACAAATATGAAAACAAAAATAGACAAATTAGAAAAATCTGATGCAATTTACGAAATCCCATGCAATGGAGACGGATCCCACATATGCGAAAAGGTATATGTAGGGACAACAAAATCGAAACTAGGGATAAGATTAGCGACACATAAATCAGATTACAAAGTCAAAACTAACGAAAGCAGTAATAAAACAGCCCTTGTGAGTCACTGCATCTTGTTGAATACTACAACAAGAAAAGAATTACAAAAAACGATACACAATGGAAATGCTACATATACTAAATGTCCAATGTCTAAAAATCCAACCAAAAATCCAAAAATTGTCCAAATGTCCAACCAAAAATCGAATGAACTACAAAACGGACACTGAGCACTGTGCTCAAATTTACAGACACACAATACACAAAATAAAAAGGAATTGCAAACAGTATAAAATAACTTAGACTCTCGCGGAATAACAATAAATGTATTTAAAATGTATAATGAAACTTTTTATTTTTAAAAGCTTTGGATAACTATTAGTAAGATTTGTAGAAATTTCAAGGGTGCTTCGAAACTTTTGGCCGGTAGTGTAAGTTTTGCTGTCGGTTACGTTAGCAGGTTCATGGAACATCCATCTAAAGCTCACGTGGCAGCGCTAAAGCGGATCCTTAATATTTAAAGCGGGCCATCGATTTTGGTATACTTTTCTCATGTAACAATAATAATTTTGAGTTCTGTATTTACAGTGATGCCGAGTCCATTTGGATTTTCTAGTAAACTCAACTGGATCTATGTCTGGATTTCTCCACATTATTCGTAAAAATAATTTTTTTTATTAGTAACCGTAATTTTAACAGTAATATTTTTGTCTTACTTGATGAAACGCATTTTAGTTTATGATATATGTAAATAGGTTGCTTATTTTCAGTTTCATTCAGTACAGTGGACGTCCAATAGTACGAATTATATAATGTCAGACCTTTTCGTACTATTGGAAAATTCGTACTATTGGACAAAAATGTTACCCTATTTTATATAAAATAAAACATATTCAAATAGTTTAATTTAAATTATATTTTTATTAAAAACAAAACAAAGTAAAAAAACTTAAAAAATATGCAAATTCATATTAAATCAATAAGTGTGAAAGCATACATTTGTTCATATGCATGTAAATAAATATTAAAAGTACATATAAAATATATTTGTTAAAAAAATCAGTCATTATATTTGTTGGTTAAGGAAATCAGTCATTAGGCATTGGCGTGTTTTGTTTTGCAGTTTAATTTCCACCGCCTTTTCTTGAATAGATCTCAATAGAAGTGTTTGGGAAATTTCAATATTGTTTTCAACAGCCCATTGAATACATGTGTCAAAACCTTTTATCGCATCTTCATGTTTAACTTTTGGCAACGGATTCGAAGGAACTGCAATTTGGTCATCATCGCTATCATTATCTTGCTCAATTTCTTCATCTCGGTCAATCATATTCTCTCAAAAACTGCCACTATTCGTACTATCGAGTAGTAAAAAAATTTTCCATTCGTACTATAGAACTGACAATGCAACAAAATTGCCATTCGTACTATTGGACATTCGTAGAAACGAAAGTACGTACTATTGGACGTCCACTGTAATTGAAAAGTTATATCAAATGGTCATCCTTTATAATAATAATTGCATTCTTTATCAACTAGTAATTGGAAGAGTCTAAACTAGTCTTTAAAATAAATGTATAAAATCTGTACTAGTTGAACTGGTTACCGGGTTATTAATTTCGTGGCCCAGCAACTAAACTAAAAGAACGAACTAAAAGAAGATAGTAAAGGAATCAATCCACTGGAAGCAAATAAAATATTAGCTGAAATGGCGTGGGAAAAAGCAAAATAAAAGGACAGTAAAAGTAGTGAGCGAATAAACTTATGGTTACTTGCAAACGCAATGAAAGTTAACGTCAAATTCGGTATGAGGAAGAAGCTAAATAAGAAAACAAAGAAGAAGGTGCAAAGAAGAACTGTGCAAAGAAAAAATTTACTAAAACTATTAATATGCATTGAAAAGTATTAAGCAAGGAAAACTAGAAGATATCCTAGAAGAAGAATGGTATTAAAATGGCGCAAGGTACAATCAAGGTCTTTCGGGCGAAAATATCCATGATAGATATTCTACGTGTTATACCTACATATTTGAAAAGGGTGAGGTTTTCTACCATTAGTACCCATTTTACTGAAGAAAATAGACATAAACAATTGCCATGGAAAAAGGCTTGTATCTTAAACCATACACAAAACGATTGAGATTATATTATAGCTCTCAAACGAAAAACTTTTGAAGAATCTACACAGAGCGTCACAAATATCGACCTGATGAAATGTAGAAAGAATTTACCACACTAGAGGTATATGTATACGAGATACTAAACGAATATATACCAAAACGAATACAACAGAAAGAGCGTTGAATTGTTATTCTCGATACAACCAAGGGTCCTGGTACTCATTGGGTAGCATATTATAAAGACTAGCAGAATATTTTGATAGCTTTGTAAACTTACAATCACCGCATGAAATCATCTAATATTTGAGTGATGAAATACGCCATAAATACACTCAACATCAAGATTATAATTTATTTAACTGCGGTCATTTATATCTAGAATTCCTTTATAATTTAATTTTAAGAAAAAGTAATGAATAAATTTTATTGTTTAATTCATTGAAAATGAAATCAAATTGGGTTTTATTTATTTATGTATTTAGTATATAATACATTAACAATATTATTTGAATTTATTATAATAGGGGTATTCATGATATCGCATAAAAACCGTGTAATTAGTGTAATGCGTATAATTAAAAGAATTGAAGAATAATTAAAAGAACTGTCAAATTTGTATTGACAAATTTTTACACGACGAGGTGACGAAACAAAGTTATGGATTTATAAAAAATTTAATTTAACTATATTAAGTAAAATTCTTTCTTTTTTCGTTGACCTTCGGCATCTTTGCTACACACAACGAAACAGCTGATAAAATTAAACAGCTTTCTAAGAAACTATTAAAATGTGTGTTCACGATACAAGCCAAATAAAAATACGGGTTTATACAAAGAGTAAATTTATGCCATTTTATGAATACCCTTAATGTATATTTGATGATTTTTATGATGATCATAATAATGATTTCTTTTTTCTTTTAAATCATAATTTGAATTTAATGTCAAGAAAATGTATAAATAAAATGTTCTTCAGGAACAACAACTGAAGTTTTTAATAAGAGAAACAGTGTTCAGAAAACAACGTTACATGTTCAAGATATGGAACCAAATAAGTCTTATGCTATTAAAAATGTACGCAAAACGAAAACTAGATACGGTGATCGTAATTTAAAGGAGGTGGAAGATCACATATGTATGAAGTATTTTTGCCACTACGCTTCAACGATATCAATGACGAGACAATAGAAGAATTCTGCATGACCAACAACAAAATTTGTAGTGATTTCCATAATTGGCTTCTATTATGCTCGCAATGGCTTACTTTGCTTTTTAATTTTTTTCCTTTCTCCTTTCCCGAACCCAGTTTAAATATTGGCTTGTGTCTCATAAATATGTTAAGTTCGTCCTTACTCATTGTAACCATTCGTGAGCAAATCAACCATGAAGTAAGTTAAGCTGGAGCACATGATAGCTAGCATGGAAAGACATGAAGAGAGGAAGAAAGAAAACTATTCATAACAAAAATTGGTAAACCTGTCTTTTACCGCCGTTTATTTAAAGAAACACTAACTGTAAAAAAATCCTTAAATTCACTGTTCCTTTTTTTTTAAAAGTATTAGCGCTTGTTGATACATTTGTTTGTTTATTATAAAACTGCATAAATTTTTTTAAAATTTTAACGTTTTACTTGGTTTAGCAATGAGTTAACCAGTTACATCTGTTTTAGCCCGTTTTAAAGCAATTCTTTCTAAATATAAATAAAATATGTATCCATATTATTGATGTTAAATCTTAAAATATATATTTATTTATATTTTATTTATTTCGTATATATACAGGGTGTTTCGCATAAGAGTGATCAAAAGACTAGGGCGTGTAGGATGGGTCGAGACAAGAAAAAAATCGTATGGAAGGGGGGGGGGGTCAATTTCCCCCCGTTTAGGCGGGAGGGGCCATTTTATAAAAATCCGACTTAACACCGAAAAAAATAATATTAAAAAATAACGGTTAGACCTAGATAACTTTTGCTTGCTGATTTTCAAACCAAATATCCGATTCTTAATATCCTTTTTAAATTAGGTTCCTATGTCAAACAGTTTTTGAGAAATTTAATGACAAAGTTAAAATTTGGAAAAAAAATTCCGAAAAAAAATCTTTGGTCGCAATTTTTTTTTTAAATTACGGTATTAAGTATAAAAATTTTTCCGACCATAAAATTCTCTAATGAATTCTAGAGAGAATGCTTCAAACCGGAAGGATTTGATTTCAAACCCTAGTCTTTTGAACACTGTTATGCGAAACACCCTGTATATGCACAATAAGAGCATGGCTCTTTTAACGTACATCGAATTGTTTATGTTAACAGATTGAGATCAAATATATATTCTTAAGAATTCTTACATACATATGTTCTTAAGAATCTAGTTATTACTAAAAGGAAAAACAAAAAAGAAAAACAAAAATAACAAGGAAGAAGAAAATTAATACTATAAAGAGTTATGGAAAGAAGAACAGAATAGAGTAGTGGAGAGCTGAGAGGAAAGTAGAGTGAAGAGTTAGAATGTAGAAGAAAGGTGTAGTGTGGAGGTAAGCTGAGCAGCAGCAACAGCAGTTATCTAGACATGTAGTACTTCAGAACAGCATCCCTAAAACGCGTCCCATGGGAGATAGTTTTCAACGTTTGTGGCAAGGAGTTCCACAATCTTACGGCATTCACAAAGAAGAGTCTTGATGAGATTAATGTGCTAAACCGAGGGATTATTAGCAGGTTGTTTCGGCTCAATTGACCAAACCTCAATTTTTCATAAAGATACATAGGTTTTTTTGTAACTAAAAGCTTATGCAGAAAGATACAATTTCTTGCGTTGAGATAACTTATTATATCACAGCCGAGTATGCTTTTACGAAACTGAGATATGTGGTCATATTTACACAATCCGTACACATACCTTGTGGCACAATTAAATGCAATTTCCAGTTTCACTTGCGACCGCGAGTCTAGTTTGTCGCGAGTCCACCTCTGAATAGGTGATTAAGGGCAGTACTAATTGAAGAATTAGCTTACGTTTGGTCTCGACGGGTATAAACTGAGCTGAGAATCTTAGGTTTCGAAGAATATAATATATTTTTCCAAGTAAGCTATTAACACGTTCAGTACATGTAAGGGAAGAATTAATTGTGAAACCTAAACTAACAGCACAGCCAAGAACTTTCAGACTTTTATCACCTATTACAAGGTCAGGTATATCATCGAATATTATACTGTATCTGGAGACCGGCAACACATATGACTTAGAGGGGTTAAGCTGATGACCGTTGCAACTGGCCCAGTTACTAATTCTTGAGAGGTCCTCATTTAATTTGCAGGCAAGGTCTTCCATGAGATTAGTGCTACTTGATAGATATAGCTGTACATCATCAGCATAAGCGTGAAGTGCAGAATGTTTACAGACGGGAAAATGTCATTGAGGAAGAGAGAGAGAGTAATAGTGGTCCAAGAACTGAGCCTTGTGGAACACCAATATGCACTGACGCATACGCTGAGAAGGCACACCCACACCTAACTCTTTGTAGGCGTCTAGTTAAGTAATTGTTCATGAGACATACAGCATTGTTACTAAAGCCAAACAGATACTTTAACTTTATACACAGTAGAGAGTGACTTACAGTGTCGAATGCTTTGAAAAAGTCGAGCAAACATAATAACGTCAATAAACCACCATCGTAAGCTGGTCGCATGTCATCTAATATTTTGAGTGTGGCAGTAGAGCAGCTGTGGCTAGGGCGGAAACCAGACTGATCAGATGACAATAGGTTATTATCTTGTACATATTTATTGATTTGATTGGCCATGAGAGACTCAAGAACCTTTGATAAGGAGGACAGGATGCTAATAGGTCTAAAATCATTTGGCTCATTAGCAGTTGGTTTTTTGGCAACAGGGACAACTATGGCTACCTTCCATACTGACGGAAAGGTGGAGCAAGTAAAGCAGTGATTAAAGATATGAGCTAGCGGACTCACTATGAAAGAAGCAATAATCTTTAGAAATTTAATGTAAATACAGTCTTCACCGACAGCATTTGATTTTATCTTCATTAAGGAAATTGCAACATCAGCTTCACTGACTGCAGCAAAATCAAATGTATTCAGCGGATAACAGTCGGAGGCAGAAATCGAGTGAGTGCTATTGTTTGAGATAATATTAGTGCTAAAGTAGTTATTAAGTTCATTAGGATCAAGCGCACATGTAGATGATTCTTTCGCACAAATGCCAAACTTTTTTAGGTTTCTCCAAAGAATCTTGGAAGGCAAGGAACTCTTGAATTTTTTACTAAAGTATTTAGCTTTAGATTGCCTAGTTATCAAGTTAGCCGCATTTCTAGCTCGCCTATAGTTTTCCCACCTATATGGGCTAGGGTCTTTTTTCCACATGCTGTGTAGTTTGTTCCGCTTATTAATGGCTTTCTGTACACGCTATGAGAACCAAGGACAGGATATGTTTCTGATAGTAACAGTTCTGAGAGGCACATGCTTAAGAAATAGATTATTGATGTTTCTCATAAGGAAGTCAAGCTTATCATCTACAGTAGAAAAAAACCAAGTTTGATTCCACGAAACGGAGGTAAGATCACAAGAAAGCTCAGTATAGTTAATGGAATTAAAGTCATGATAAGAAAAAGTCTTTGAAACAAGGGTACGCGATATATTGATATTTAAAGTGCAAAATATTAAGTCTTGGTCAGATAAAAAATAAATTTGGTCAAACAAGAGCACTGAAGACTTATCAGAAACAATAAAGTAGTCCAGGAAACAGTAACACGAAATAGGAACGCAAGTAAAAAACACAAAGACCACAACAGGTGACCAGCAATCCTCCACACATATAAGTTTGGAAATATGAGTAATAGCTAGAGTAAAGACAAGGAAAACCAGACAAGAGAATAATAAATAATTAAGAGCTAGGTAATAGAAAGGTAACTGAATATTTATAAAGTAAAGAGAGCAACTAGTCACTTCCATCATTTCTATCATCTTCTGCAACACTCGCAATAGCATTGAGCTCATCAATGTTCTTGATTATAAAATGTTATATACATATGTTTGAAATTATATAAAAATTACTAAGGCCCAGTTTTTCAGTGCTAGTTTAAACGGCGTTTAAACGGAGATTAGTTAAACGCCAAACAAAAGTTAACTGAGATTTGAGTTTTACAGTGCCAGTTTAACTTATCTATGTTAAACGTATCTTTTCTATATTTCATACAGAACTTATCTAAATTCAATGAATATTTAGCGTATACTTAAACCTTTTTTGGCAGCACTTGACAATATTTTCATTTTTACAAAGAGAACAGCTGTTCTGGTGCAAATAAACAAAATTATTAGCATAGTTTTGAACAAAGGTAAATGCCTGTACTCGAAAAAACAGCTGTTTCTTTATCTATTAAAAAGATAAATTTACCGGAGTTTAACTGAGCAATATCGGCCGGTTAACCTCCGTTTAAACGAGCACTGAAAAACACAATGTGTCGTTTAAACGAAGGTTAACTGAGAAACGACGATAACCGAGCACTGAAAAACTGGCCCTAAAAGTATTAGGTTTTTCAAATGTTTATCAGTTTTTTTATTGCATAAAGAAAGTTTTTGGTTTATAGCAACACTCTATAAACACTACAAATATTTTGTAAAAATTTTTTTGAGTATGCAGAACTTCTAATTTGTTGTCCAATAGCCTACCTGTAAAAATGTTCTACATCGGGGCATGGATTCTTGTATTGGTAAAAGACAGGTTAAAAAACAAATCTGTTACAATTTTTTTATTGTTTTGCTGTAAGGAATTTGCAGGAAGTTTCTTTCCTAATTTCGAATCAAAGAAACGCCGTTCGCTTCGTTTTCCTTATCCTACGGCGTTTGTTTACAAATTTTACACTTATATTACAGTTAAAGCTTAAGGGATCAATTAGTATACGGAGGAGCGACCGTAGCGTTCGTTTTGAGCGTTCAAACTTCTCTGACTGTACGGCCATGGCAGCATACCCCACAGGGTATGCCACCATAGCCACTTGAGTAGATTCCTTACCGCGACGTAGCAGAGGGCTATGATAACCACAACGCCAATTGTGTAGCGATACATATTGTTCGTTACTTTGTCGTTGACGCAGCCGCGATGTCGTATTTATACTTACTCCGCTTTCTGCCAGCGTCGGCAGAAAGGAAAGCAGCACCGAATACGACACCAGCGAACGTCCACGACAAGCGCTTGTTTACTCGACGCCGACAGCGGGTAGCTAATCCGTCTAGCCGGCGGAATGCAAACAGTGGCGACGGCAAAGTGCCAGCTCAGCATTGCTGTATCGTTTACAGCAATGAACTGTTTGTTTGTTTGCTCTGGCTCGTCGATCGTTCGACCAGCCAAGTAGCGTAAACTAACTTCGAAGTGGAGTGCAACAAAGCGTCGCGTCGATAAGGATCCGATATCCGAACGACTCCACCTAAGTTCAGTTTAATAATCGGACGTGTGTGGCCGTATGATCGCTCCTCAGCGAACACACAAGTGCACGCCACAAATTAATGTAACGGTTTCGAATTCTCCGCATTTCTCTTAAATATTGATGCCGTCATAATCGACGCCGAAAATAACAAACTTGTTGTGCAAAGAACTTTACCAACAAATTTAAAGCGAATACGAAAATAGTGGATGTCAACTCCATGGAATAGGGAGAGTTACCTACCAATAGTTTGTTTAGTGCTATAAAAATTCAAGAAGTATTATTATAAATTTTTTAAATACGCAAATCATTTTCACAGAGTGTTTTCTGAAAAATGTTACTCAAAGTAGAGTTTTTAAAAATTTAAAAAATTTTTAGTTCCGATTGGCAGGTTTCTTTAGTAGTGGGCGGGTTTGGGACAACGTAGCGACTGCGCTGCCTAGCGTTTTGCCTGGAGTGATGCGTGCATCGCTCTCGTTGATTGGTTAATTCATGGGCATGTGTGATATGGACCATTATGGCAAAAGTGGGCATGAAAATGAGCGTGGCAAAAGTGGGTGGAGGAAATGAGCGTGGCAAATGCGAAAGTAGGATATCGTGGCGTGGGAGGAGAGGGCGTGGCACAACGGACATGTATTAAAAAGGTTAAAATTTGCAAAAGAGCACTTAAATTGGCCTCCTGAAAAATTCCGAAATATTTTATGGTCCGACGAGTCAAAAATACTTTTATATGGAAGTAAGGGAAGTCGTGCGTACGTCAGACGACCAGCTAATCTCGGGTTGAACCCGAAATTTACACTCAAAACCATTAAACAGATTTTAAACTTTTTAGCACCACTACTATTCTTTATAATACATGCTCCTTTGTCAAAAATGGAACCTTTCGAGGAGTGTGTGCAGTCAGATTGATATCTCGCAATCGTCGGCGAAAAGTCTACACACTTGCTCCGACATTTAATTCTCTTTTGAGTTCTGTAGCCGCCATGAAAGGGTCGTACTTAGAGAGACGGACTACTCTTCGAACCATGTTCTCTGTCATAACCTTTTTAGGACCGCGAATCTCCTTTACAGATTTGTATGTAATGGCATTCCGTATCATTGTCGGAGAGCAGCCTAACAAATTTTGGATGTCTTTATAGGTCTTACCTTCTGAAACCAATTTTTTTATAAGTGCTCTCTTCAACGCTTTCCGCGACCCATTCTTGGAGAGAAAACTCAAAATTATTGCCATATTTTGTTTCAATAACATAAAAATTATATAATTACCCACTTTTGTATCTTTAATTTTGGGAAATATTGTTAATTCTTTTTTAAAATCACACTGATGAAACAAACACTGATACACTACTATTATTTTGACCGTTAAAAATTATAGTTTGTCTCAGAAAGCACTGATTTCAAGAAGAAACAAAAAACACTTCTTTACGAATCATATAAATATCGTGGGGAGATAAGCTGTGTAACGGTTTTTACAGTCATGGCCAAAAATAATAAACATATACATGACATATAACAAAAAATGTAAAATGTGTCTTCCCACTACTATTTTTTTGACCGCTGCTGTACATATAGACGGACATACACACATACATATGTACATATAGACGGACAGAGAGAGACATAGCGACAGTGAACATGTACGAATTAAAATTCTTTTGTTTATTTTCTTTTTGTTCTTGTATGAGCTTGGCTTATGTTGTTTTTGTGTACGATTTATTCTTGATGTTTTATTTTTTCCGAATAGAGACGCTTATTAATGATATTGAAATGTAGACGAGAGGATTGAGTAGGTAAACCTAGGTTGCTCCACTTATGTCCGTTCGTCTGTCTGTCTGTGAAAATCACGATTACAAGAGAACGAATAGAGATATTGAGAGATTGTTGTTTTTTTATTTTTAGGAATAGAGACGCATGCTGTCGATATTGAAGTAGTAAAAAGCGTGCCTTAAGGGGTTACACCACCTTGGCGCTCTAAAAAATAGGTATAAAAATAAACTTTTTTTGACGCTGCCTTAAGTATGTAAAATTATCTTTATTTTACACATATACATATATTGTAGTTTAATGAATAAATTACTATATTAACGATTATAAAAATAAAGAAAATGGCGGAGATATAAGCCTATAAGTAGGACCCTCTTTTGGAAATTCTTGCTGATGGTGTACTTTATTTTTTTTGTTAGTCATCGCCTAAAACATAAAAAATATTTTTTTCTTATTTAAAAGAGTAATAGCTAAAAGGTGACGTAGTGGAAAAATTTTAAAATATTTTTTGTAGAAATGAAAACTGTTTGAAAAGAAAACTCGAATTTGCACCGAAATTTTGATTTTTAAAATTTATAACTTTCGAACATGACACCTAATCACAAAAATCCTACGTCACATTTTAAATAATTTTATAAAAAATAAGTGTTGTAAATTTTAAACAAATCGATTAAGCAGATCTTGAGATACCGTGTACACTGGTTTGAAAAAAGTAGTTCCGAGAAAAACGTAAAAGAAAAAAAACATACTATATAAAGGGGGTCCGATATATATGACAATGACAATATATCTTTGTTATTTGTACCTTCCGAAACTCTCCAAGGGAATAATGTAATATCCTTTGTCAAGGCTTTGAGTTCTCTTAACGGTCCGATCGCTACCTGAGGTTTCGACTCCGACGCGCTCACTCATAATTGCAATAACTTCGGTAATAGTTTGAATTTTGGAATGATTAAACGCTTAAAATATTCTTAAAAGTATAAACAATTCATCTAGCAAAAAATTTCAAGGTTGTGTAACCACTTAAGCAGTTAAATTTAGAAAATGTTCTTATAGTATTCTTATTTTAATTCTTCTTTTCTTTGTTGTAGGATAAGCATTTGATTATTAATTGATAGTTAATTTTTGTGTCGGAGAAAGACACACATATTTCAATTTAAATTTCAATTTATTTCTTTGGTTATTCATATGTACAAGAAGAGCAAGGCTCTTATATAGTACTGCGTTGTACAATATAAAGATATTATTAATGAAACTCAATAATCCTAAGATTTACATAATACATATGTTATCTAAAACTAAGGGAAGAAAAGATGAAGATAAATGATAGAACAGAATAGAATAGGTCAGGATAGAATAGAATAGGTCAGAATAAAATAGAATAGTACAAAGCAATGAGCAATAAGCAATAGCTACACCATCCTCATCCCCACCGTCATATAATCATTAATTGGAAAAGTGCTCCCTTAATGACTTCTTAAATGGTGCTCTGTCACGCATACCCTTCACGTTAATGGGCAGACTATTCCACAGTCGGACTGTGTTGACAAAGAAAAATCGTCCAGTGTTTAAGTACTTGTATTGAAGAATGACAAGATTAAGCAAGCGAATAGACTGACAAAACTGAAGCTTTTCAAATAAGTAATTTGGTTGGCGAGTTTTTATAAGCTTATGTAGGAATAAACAATTACGAAAGTTAGTGTAGTCTATAAAACTACAGCCAAGAAACGAAAATCTATACTCCGATACATGGTCATACCGTCTCAAACCGAATATATAACGAGTCAAATTGTTGATTAAAACATGAATTTTATGTGACGATGAGGAGTCATAGTTACAGTATACAACTTCAGAGTACGACAATACTAGCAGGACGAGCTGAAGTATGAGTTTCTTGCGTATGCCACAAGGAATGAAGGTGGCAGAGTAGCGTAGATTACACAGCACGTAGTACGATTTAGTCACAATCATATTTACATGATCACTGCATGTTAATGTACAATTAATACAGAAATCAAGACTAATGGCTTTAGAAACAAATTTGAGCTGAGAATCATTAATAAAAATCGGCGATAAACAGTGGAAATCGAAATTCCTTTTGCAGATAGGCAGAACAACTGATTTAGATGGATTTAGTGTGAGAAAATTACTTTTCGACCAGGTAGCAATTTTGCAAAGATTGACTCTCATTGACTCTCTTGCACAATTCTTCACGCAGCTCAATACAACTTGACGCATAAAGCTGCAAGTTATCCGCATATGCGTGAATGGACACATATCGTACTACATTAAAAATATCATTAAGTAGCTAAGTAAATAATAACGGCCCTAGCACAGAACCCTGCGGGACCCCTAGCCGATTTGGCCCATAATCAGAGTAGAAATCATATACCTTAACCCTTTGATATCGATTAGAAAGATAAGCCTTAATTAATCTCACTGCACTACTAGAAAATAAAAACCAGTAAGAAAGCTATAGTCGGCCTGGCCGAATCTTAGATACCCTACACCTTAAAAGTTTTTAGGAATTAAGGTTTTATACCGATGCATTTTTTATACCCTACACACGAAGTGAATAGGGTATAATCACTTACTGCTTCCGTTTGTAACACATTAAAGGAGGCGTGACAGGTATAGAAAAGTATATATATTCTTGATTAGCGTGACCTCCTGAGTCGATTTAGCCATGTCCGTCCGTCTGTCTGTCTGTGGAAATCACGATTACAAGAGAACGAATAGAGAAATCTTAATCAAATTTGGCACGAATATTGTCTATCAACAGAAACTCATTCGTATTGAAAATGGGCAAAATCGGACCACGCCTACTTTTTATAGTAAATATAAATTAATACATGCTTATAGCTCAATTTATCAGCTTGTAAAACGAATTTGAGGTTGAAATTTTATTCATAAATCAACTGTCTTTGACCAAAAAGACTACAAAAAAGGGGCGTGGTCCGCCCACTAATTAAATAAAATTCGATTACAGAAGAACGAATAGATTTATTTTCACCAAATTTGGCACGAATATTCTCTATCATCACTGGCTATTTGAGATTGAAAAGGAAAAAATTAGACCATTGCCATCCCTAATTTTTAAGTAAACGTGGTTAGGGTACACTCTTTCTGGTTATAAATTGATTCTATATTTATATGTCTTATATTAATTTTATTTGCTCGTCTACAAATCCGAACAAATAATATTTCTAGAAAATTTCATATTAATTGATAACACATCATATAATTACAGACTTTTATAAGGATTTATGTAGGACGTGCCATATTACCCTTCCGTCCAAGTTACCTAAAAGTATGCGCGCCACGCCCCTTTTCTGCAACGTAAAATATAATTATTTCGCTCGATATTGAAAGGGTCGATATTGAGGGTTCACTGTATACTTTTCTATACCTATCGTCTCTATTTCTATGCGTTAAACATTTCGTGACAAAGTGAATATACCCTTAACCTTAAGGTGTAGGGTATAGCAAAGAACTTAATTTTTGACATAGCAGCCTATGGTTGACGCTATCAACTGCCTTAGCATAGTCTAGGAGACACAATAATGTCATTTGATTATTATCATACGATATTCGTAGTCATCCGTGACCTTTAGCATAGCAGTCGCGCAACTATGATTAATAGGAAAACCAGATTGCAGCGGGTTCAGAAGAGTATGCCTTTCTAGATGTTTTTGAATTTGTTCAGCCATGAGAGCCTCGCAAACTTTAGAGAGCATGGGGAGAATGCTAACTGGGCGATAATCAGCTGGAATTTTAGGAGATGACTTCTTTGCAATAGGAATAACAGTTGACAATTTCCATAAGCAAGGAAAAGAAGACGTAGTGAATATATGATTAATTATATCAGTCAAAGGTGATATAATATAAGGCAAAATCAATTTAATGAACTTTATTGGAATATTATCTACACCAACTGAATTAGACTTCATAAAATTGATCCGACGAGCAATGTCATTGCTAGAAACATTGCTGAACGCACACAACTCAGCATCTCGGGCATTGCACCTAGGTCTCCACTCATAGTCCACGCGTTCATCTGCAGAGCCAGAGTGACCAAGAAAATGCGCGCTTAATTCCTCAGGACATAAATCGCAGGACATAGAGTTCGTAGATACAATACTAATTTTTTTTTAGGCATTTCCACAGTTTTTTAGAAGAGCTTGTAAGATCAAGTTTATTCAAGAAAAAAGTTTGCTTAGCCTTCCTAATTACTAGCGTAGCATTATTTCGGGCCCTCCTATAATTATCCCAGTTGTAAATAGTGGGACTGTGCTTCCACTTGGAGCGCAACATATTTCTTTTCCGAATGTGGGTTAAGACTCCATGAGTAAGCCAAGGGCAAGCCTTATTTATAACATTTATAGTTCTGATGGGTACCAAAGAATCAAATAAAGAATAACTTCATTAAAAAGTAGTAGTTTATCATCAACATGCGGAGCACTCCGACAATTCGCCCAGCTAATTTTCTCTAGGATAGCGTACATGGAATCATAGTCTATAGTTTTGTAATCACGAAACGAAAATGACGCTGGAAGATTTCCAGTGTTAAATATCGAGTCAAAAGAACAGAAAATAAGGTCCTGATCGGAAATAAAGCCCATCTGGGAATACAATAACAAAAGACTAGGATCGGATACAATAAAATAATCTAATAGACTCGGACAAGTGTTATGAGAAAAGCGAGTTGGGGTGGAATTGTTACTAACAGTGAGTCCAGAAGCACAAATGTGATCACTAAATCTATCAGACAAGTGATCTGATACTAAAAGATTCACATTGAAATCCCCACAGACAATACTGTAGTCACAGGCCAGGGAACTAGATGAAAGGTAACTGAATAGAGGTGTTAAATCGCACGTTTGATGTGGGCTGTACACACAACTAACACAACACACAACTTGTTTCTGGCACCAGATCACAGTGAAACCACGTCTCAGAGATACAGATGATTTAAACTCCTAGCATTAAAATGAACCACATTGAATCCCTTATTTTGTCTGCAAAAAATGTCAAGAAGCACGCGATGATTAGAGTCAACACAGTCAGACCGAGTGGAGCTAGTGATTACCATAACAAGTGACAGAGACCATCCAAGAGTCAGATAGAGGACAATTATTCGTATTATATCAACGTTTCATGCTAGTGTGAGCGGACGTGTTTTTTTGGCGCTCGTGTTCAACATTTGTGATCTCGTGTTTTATGTATGTAATTCTGGCTTTGGCTCACTTTTATTACTTTGCGATTTTATGTTTGAATAACTTTTGAATTTGTGCTGAATTTTGTAATATTTATTTATAACTCGAGCTGTCTAATAAAGCAAAAATCACTAGAAGTGCGGTGCAAAAAATATTGTCTCCTTCAACTCCACTTGGCGCGAAAATTTCGTGTGCTGATGAGTCATCATCTACAGCTACATTGGCGCTCTCCAACTCTGTATTTGATCATAAGTATTTGAACATTTTCATGACTTCAAGAGTAAATCAGAGTCGGATGTTACAAGTGTAACTCCCTGGTTACTGCGCTGAATGTGGAGGTCACTGACTTAAAGTCGAAAACGGAGAAATATGAGAGTGACTCTGTCTCTTCTGATCTCTTAATTACTGGAATACCATTTGAAGCTGGTGAAAATCTGTCTGCTGTCTTCGGTAAAATTACTAAAGCTGTAAAGATGGAATCAACTCTTCTTCGGAAAATATTTCGTGTAAAACCTAAAATGAATAATAGGAATTCTACAATCATAGCTAAGTTGTCTACCGCAGATGATCGTCGTAATCTCTTCAAAGCTATTGCTGTATTACGCAAAGAGAATAAACGTCAGTTAATGCTAGCTGACCTTGGTATCCAAGGTGATAAAAAAATTTACATACACGAAAGCTTAACTATGGCAAATCGTGAAATATTGCAGTATGCTATGGCGAAAAAAAGAGAGCGCTTGCTTGATGCTGTGTTTTCGTTGCGTGGGAGAATATTTGTAAAAGCGTCCGCTGATGGTGAGACAAAACTGGTGTGTGACAAGAACAGTGTTGACTGCGTCGTTGGAACTTAGGAGCAACCTGTGTTATGTCTAACTATAAAAATCAACTATCTTTATAATTCACGCGTAAACTATTAACCGTCCTTCTATTATTAATTTCATATTTATTACCTTATATACCCTTCTTTCCTAAACTATATGAATTCTATCTGTTGTATATATATTCTTTCTTTTCTCTCTCTTTATATTTGAGCACCTGTTTCTACTCTGGGATTTTGATGTGCCTGCTAGTGTTTGTTACTGGCTACTCTGTGTCTGATTTTAATACTCAATAGCGTTGGAACTGGTGGTGCTATTGATTGTTACAAGGCTTTAGTGAGTGTCTTATGTAAACAGTCATGCGGGTTGTATGTTGTACACCTTAACGCGCGAAGCCTGAATGCGTTAAAACTCGACTATGCTAGGTATATTTTCGAGAGTTCGTCAGTTGATGTGATATGTGTCTCGGAGTCGTGGTTTAAGAGCGAAGTATCTGACTCGTGGTACAATTTTGGAGGGTATAGGCTCTATCGTAATGATAGGTACGGCAAAAGGGGTGGTGGTGTTGCTATTTATTGTAAGTCTACTCTTAAATCTAAACTCGTAAATAAATGCAGCAGCGATTTTGAGTTTTTAAATGTCGAGATTTGTGATAAGAATACGAAAGTTTTAGTCTGTATACAATCCTCGGAGAGGTAATAGTCCTGAACAGTTCTTTAGTGATTTCTCTGGCAGATTAATTGAGTATGATTTTCTTGTTGTTTGTGATGACTTTAATGTTAATTTATTAACCAATGACTCTGCCTCTGAAAATTTTATGCATTATGTTTCTATGTGTGGGTTAAATGTTATTAACTCTAATACTCCAACTCGGTACGCTCCTGGATGTGAACCTAGTTTACTTGGTGTTTGTCTTGTTTCCGATTATTCTCGTCTCGTATGTTATGACCAAATGACTTTTTTATCAGATCATGACCTATTATTCCTGGGTTTAAATCTCAATTTGCGCAGAACTGAAGAAGCAATTTTTAGTTATTATGATTTCAAGGCAATTAATTTCGACCAGCTATATCGAGAATTAGCGGCTATGTGTTGGAACGATGTCTGGTTCTTGGAATCAGTTGACGCTAAACTCAGTAACTTTATTTCCAAATTGAATATTGCCTTCGGCAATCATGTTCCATTGCGATCATTACATGTAATAAACAGCGGTTGTCCCTGGTTTACTAAACGTGTCTTGGCAGCCATCAAAAAAAGGAATAAATTGCATTCTAAATGGAAGAATAGTAGATCAGCTGTGGCTTGGGAGGAATATCGTTGTGCTCGTAATTCAGCTACCTTGTTATTGAGAAATGAGAAGAAGAGGTACTTTAGTGCTGAGCTCGATCATAACTTGACCTCTAAGGAGTTGTGGAGAAATGTAAAGAAACTTGGAATACGTAACAAACCCGCGAGAGAATGTGAGTTGGATCCTGACGAACTTAATGACTTTTCTGAGTAGTGGTAACTATAGTCCTTCTGGGGTTCCTGCTAGTGGCGGGCTTCCTATAGTATCGAATGCTTATTCCTTTACTCGCTTTGTATTTACCACAGTTAGCGAAAATGATACAGTTCAAAATGTTTATAAAATTAGTTTGAATGCAGTTGGAGCTGACGGATTATCTATTAGGTTTATAAAGATAGCATTACCGTATATCGTAGCTCCCTTAACCCATATCATTAATCATTGCTTAACTTGCTCGATTTTTCCTAGCTTGTGGAAAATATCTACAATTATTCCAATTGCTAAATCCTCATCTGCTACTGCCCCTGCTGACTTTAGGCCTATTAGTATATTGCCGGTTATGGTTTGTATTGGCCGGTATTGCAGGTTTTAGAACAGGGCACAGTTGTACAACTGCTGTATTGAAGATTACCGATGATATCCGAATTTTTTATGACCAAGATTATCTAACTCTTCTTTGTCTGATTGACTTTTCTAAAGCATTTGACACAGTAGATCACATTCTGTTGATTAATAAGCTTAAGAGGTACTTTAATTTTAGTAGTAGTGCAGTCAAGCTGCTGGAAAGTTATCTTGGAGGTAGGGTCCAGTGTGTGAAAATCGGAAGTAAATGCTCTTCTTTTAAAGTGGTCAATATGGGAGTCCCTCAGGGATCAGTTTTGGGGCCCTTACTGTTTTCTATCTTTATTAATGATATCTTTTCAGCCTGTGAGTATGCCTCCATACATGCTTATGCCGACGACATCCAAGTCTACTTGTCTAGGCCCTTAAATCTCATTGAAGACCTGTGCTTCAGACTGAACTCTGACTTATCTTCACTGAGTGATTGGGCTTCTGCCAATTTACTACGCATCAATCCCTCCAAGACTAAAATTTTGCCCATTATGAGGAAGAATACTGAAATTGATGAGGTCCCTCCTTTGTTTATTCGATCCACTAGGCTGAATTTCGTAAGCAAGGTAAAAAACCTTGGATTTATACTGAATTCCAATTTAACTTGTATTGATCATGTGAATAGTTCAGTTGGTAAAATTTATAGCATGCTGAGGTGCCTGCGAGCCTCTGCGAGCTATACTCCTCTAGAGACCAGACGCAGACTGGTCAAACAATTGGTTATGCCATACATAACATTCTTTTGTGTTGTTTATTGTCTTCTTGACTCTCACTCGCAGCGTAAGCTAATTGTGGCCTTTAACTGTGCTGCCAGGTATGTTTATTCAGTCAGTCGTTCAGACCCTATTTCTGAAGTAAGTAAAGGTATCCTAGGTTGTGGATTGGCAGAATATTTAAATATTTTGAATATTAAGTTTCTGCACAGACTTATTTACACACAAAACCCCCCGTACCTGTATGATAAACTTGTGCAATTCCGATCTTCAAGAGCTATAAATTTCATTGTTCCGAGATACAGATACCTCAACAGCAGTCGATTTTTCTTCATTAGCACCATCAGACTTTGGAACACTTTACCGTTGTCTTTGAGGCGGATTTTGCGGAGTGGCCATTTCAGACAAGCTGTTGTTGCACACTTCTCAGGTGTTTAATCGTGTGCTCAGCTTAATACTCTTCTTTGCTTAAGTTTCTCATTCTTTTCTAATTGTAATTTATTTTTAATTTCCTTCTAAATTCTTAATCTAATTCTAAATTAATGTATTTATTAATTGATAAATGTATGTCATATTGTTAATACTTTTCGTTGAGGCACTATAAAAGATTAAGTCTTAGTGTGCGTGACTGAATTAAATAAATTATTGAATTATTATTATATGAGAAATCAAATGACCAAGACGGCAATTGGAAAGACGGCAATTTCCAAACCAACGGACCAATGCCCATGACAACTGCAGCTACACATATTAATATATAGAGAAATTAAGGTTCGGATGGAGAAGCCAGATAATAGAAAATAGAAAATTGCAGGAAATCGCATTATAGAAACTGAGATTATTGCAGGAGAAATGGTAATAGAAATTAGTAGAATAATAGTTAAAAAATTTGTTAGAGAAATTTAAATTCAATATTCAATTACAATATAAGAATTAAATCAATCAATTCAACTTAAAGATATGTGCAAATTATTATATTCAATTTAGTTTAACTTCCAGAAAAAATTTGTTAGAGAAATTCAAATTCAATATTCAATTATAATAAAAGATTTAAATCAATCAATTCAACTTAAATATATGTATGTGCAAATTAGTAAATTCAATTTAGTTAAACTTCCAAATCAATTACAAATACATTTTTGAGTTTAGTTCTTTGAAGCAATCTTGCTAAGAATTTCACAAAAATTCTTATTATTCATATTCAAGAATTACAAAATCTTGCTAGTTTAACTTCCAAAAAATTTGTTAGAGAAATTCAAATTCAATATTCAATTACAATAAAAAATTTAAATCAATCAATTCAACTTAAATATATGTGCAAATTAATAAATTCAATTTAGTTAAGTTTCCAAATCAATTACAAATACAGTTTGAGTTTAGTTCGCCTTTGAAGCAATTTTGCTAAGAATTTCACTATTAAATAGCGTAATATCCTCCCCTTCAGCATGCTCTCGAATATGCACCAAGCCATTAACGACATATACCTTTGCCAACTGTTTAAGCCGTAGCATCTGATTAGCCTGACGTAGCAGGCCACGGTTCCAACGAGTGAGACTGCCTTTCAGGATGATGTATAATACTTATCCGAGTTATAACCAATGTCCCGTGCAGACAACCGCTTACCCGACTTGAACAATTTGCTCATAGCTGACAGAACCTGGATTTTGTCGTATGAGGAGCTAAACATTATGATTACAGGCATCTCTTTAGCACTATTCCTCCGATTTGGTCGAAACACAGATCGAATTTTCAGAAACTTGAGGTCAAATAAATCCAGTAGTTGTTTAACAGCACCATCAAGAGATTCGCTGGTCGCTGTGGGAATGCCAAAGAGGACTACATCTGAAGCACACTCCATCCTCTCAATGGCATCACATCTGCTCTGGAGAGACTCCAGTTCTGGTACAATTACATTTTGATTAGACGTGCGCGCTTCCAAATCGTGAACTCTAGATTTTAACTCACTCAATGTGAGGTTAATGTTCTTTTCCAAGTTAGCCACTTTATCATCAATAACCGATTTATTTCTTGAGACAGCTTCCTGAGCATACTTTCAGCATGCTTTTCCATGTGTGCTTCAAAAGCCGCCACAGTAAGAACCGGAGAATTAATATTATGCGATGACATTTGTGATTTAGAGCTAGTTTCTAAATTGCCAGTGGCACTGGATTTTTGTAATCGCGTCGTCACACCCGACGAAGATGCCATGTTGAGGTTATGTGTACTGGTTGAATTCAGCACAGCAATCTTATTGGAAGGAGTGCGACAGCAATAGCGCACGTGGTGAAGAGCTAAATCAATTCAGCAATTACAATAGCAGATGTAAGAAGCAGGCGCAATAAGTAACAATACGTATACACATTTTTATAATTGCATTTTTATATTGCACATATCACAAATCAAATCAAATTTTTTATCAAATTTTTTATATTGCACATATCACAAATAATAATATTTATATGGAATTCATATTCAAAATTATTACAGTACAACAATATTGTTCGCTAAATGATTCAACTTTAATGCTTTGCTTTTAATTTTGATTTTATTCGCCCAGCTTTACAGTCGACTCTATTTTAATCGATTATTATTTTACTCTTTTTGTTTTTATACTAACACATTTAGAAAATGCTGATTCTAATTCTTTTTCTTTTCTTCTGTGTATAGCCGAACAATCAAAATAGTCATAACAAAATTTAGCTTAAAACATATGTTTGTCTAAGAAAGCCTAATATCTATACTATGAACAATGTTTAGTCTAAATGGTAACAACTTCTTATTTCAATATTAAATGCTAGGGATCTTGTAAAGAATGCTATTGAACCAACAAAATAGTTCCTTGATTGTAGCTTGACTACAATTCTTTATGTTTTGGAATAAGAATTTTGTTTGAGCGATAAAATCTGGCTTTTAGATAGGGATCATATAGTCTATAAATAATCGAAAATGATATCTATGTATATATTTGACCCCGGCGAAACACTTAAATACCCTACATCTTATGAGGTCTAACTATAACTTTGAATGGAAAATGCTAAAGTAGTTTTCCAACATATTAAACTCTAAATTTAAGTAAACCTATAATTATTAAGAAACAATAGAAGAAACATATTGATTTGTATATGCACAGAAATAGTGAACTCCTACATTTCTTTTAAATTTCATTCCAATAGCTTAATCTAATGCGGTCATGATTCCAACAGACACACGAACAAGGCTAAATCTCAGAGAATATCATTTGCACAATAAAACTTTTCATACCATTCCTTTTAGGATATATGTATGTAAATTTAAAAGCATTAAAGACCATAGGCAATTAACTTAAAACCCAACTCCAATTAATAAGACGGAGAATTAAAATAGACATTAACATGAAAATATAATTATATACAAACAATATAATAATGCAAATAGATATAAACACTAATTCTTACTATAATCAGTGGTCAGATAAAGGTTAGACAATGATATAGAAACCAACAACAAGGGACTTGGAGCGTAAGGAGATCAGACTCTAATCAATTCAAAAATAAATGAATGAATAAAAAAAATGGATAGAAAACTCATAGAAACATCTACAATATCGGGCTAGTAAGTTTATCAGCCCAGTTATTGATATCAGTATGATAACATAATTGGAAATCATAAACCAAAATTCACTTAAACATCGACACACTAGCAATATAACTCAATAAGCTATTAGCGACATAATAATATTCACATAACTGGGTGACAGCTCATGGGCTATATGGTAACACACAATGGGATCTAAGTGAATCGATACACCACTACGACTTTACCTATCCGAAACTTTCTATATATTTTGATATTATTATTCATTATAATGTTTATTGCTTTTTCACAATTTTCAGATGTTTAATATACCAATGTACAATACCGTACATAAGTATTCGATCAATATATATACAGGGTGTAACGCATAAGGTACGCCAAAAAGCTAGGACGGATAGGTTGGGTCGAGACAAGAAAAAAATCGTATGGGAGGGGGGGTGCATTTTCCCCCGTTTAGGCAAGCGGGGCCATTTTCTAAAAACCCGACTTAACATCGGAAAAAAAATATTAAAAAATAACGGTTAGATCTAGATAACTTTTGCTCACTGATTTTCAAAGCCAAATATGCGCTTCTTCATATCCCTTTTAAATTAGGTCCCTACGTCAAATAGTTTTTGAGAAAATTAATGTCGAATTTAAAATTTGGAATAAAAATTCCGAAAAAAAGTTTTTGGTTGCAATTTTTTTGTTAAATTACGGTATTAAGTATAAAAATTTTTGCAACCATAAAATTCTCTAATCAATTCTAGAGAGAATGCTTCAAACCGGAAGGATCTATGTCTTGTAATTTCCGAGAAAAGTGGAAATTACGAACTAAACTCCGTCCTTTTTTCATATTTTTGCACCAGTAATAAACACAAGTAGCCAAAAAATTGGTATTTAAAAGGAAAGTACGCTTCGTAATTTTCACTTTTCTCGGAAACTACAAGACATAGATCCTTCCGGTTTGAAGCATTCTCTCTAGAATTGATTAGAGAATTTTATGGTTGCAAAAATTTTTATACTTAATACCGTAATTTAACAAAAAAATTGCAACCAAAAACTGTTTTTCGGAATTTTTATTCCAAATTTTAAATTCGACATTAATTTTCTCAAAAACTATTTGACGTAGGGACCTAATTTAAAAGGGATATGAAGAAGCGCATATTTGGCTTTGAAAATCAGTGAGCAAAAGTTATCTAGATCTAACCATTATTTTTGAATATTTTTTTTCCGATGTTAAGTCGGGTTTTTAGAAAATGGCCCCGCTTGCCTAAACGGGGGAAAATGCACCCCCCCTCCCATACGATTTTTTTCTTGTCTCGACCCAATCTACCCGTCCTAGCTTTTTGGCGTACCTTATGCGTTACACCCTGTTTATCATATCATATATATCATCATATATCAATTTTATTCCACAATTGTGCAATTTTCTGCCTGTAGAGGACTCAAATTGACACAATCCTTTTAAAATATATTAGCAAAATATTACCCCTTCTTTTAACACAACACGGGTAACAGAATTTTAGGTAAAAAACCGAAATTTACCTGCTCGCCGGTGCATGTAGTAATAACGATAATGGGTCTAATTTGGTTGACCCATCATAAAACTCATAAAAAAAGAATGCTTCGGTTTTTTAAGGGGAAAATGTTTACAACTTCCAGTTAAATAATTAGTAAAGTCTAATGCATTTATATTGTGCAAAAAAATGGCACTATAAAGCATTGGTCATATGATTTTTGGGTCAATTGCTCTTAACTTCTACAATCTTGTAGTTTAGCTGAAAAAGCTAAAAAAAGTTATAACCAGAAAGAGTGTTAACTTCGGCCTGGCCGTAGTTCATATACCCTACACACGTTTACTTAAAAATTAGGCGTGGCAATGGTTTTTTTCCTTTTCAATCTCATATAGCCTGTGATGATAGAGAATATTCTTGCCAAATTTGACGAAAATATCTCTATTCCTTCTCCTGTAATTGAGTTTTATTTAATTAATGGGCGGACCCTCGCCCATTTGTTGTAGTCTTTTTTGGTCAGAGACCAAACTTTTGGTTTATATAAGTAGAATTTGAACATTTAAATTTGAACATATCAAAGGCTGATATACAGTAATTACAAAATGTCATAAGATTAGTAACGGTTGATCTGCCAGAAACGAAACCATGCAGATTAGGACAGATTATTCTTTTCTCCAGGAAAAACAACTTAGATTTAACTATAGTCTCAAATACCTTGTAGATGTTAGATAGTTGGAGATGGAAATAGGTCTATGGTTTGAAATGTCATTCTTGCTCCCACCCTTAATAATGGGGGTAATAGTTGAAACTTTTCGTTGATCAATAAAGCTGTCATCCATAAGAAATTTATTAAAAATAAGACAGAGAGGTTTGTATAACGCATCTGCACACTTCTTCAACAGAAAAGGAGAAAAACCATCCAGATCAGATTTATAGAAATTCTTACGTTACAACATCTAACTCGGACACATTCAAGGAACCGTTATTTAAAATTGAATCAATTCTATCTAAAACTGAAACTTCGTACCACGGCCTACTAATCTCAAAATTTGGTTAAAAAGATTCCTTGAAGAGGTCAAATGTGCATGATATAGAACATGCACATTTTGGGTTAGATATAACAGAAGTCTCATAATTAATAATATGCTTTTTATATAAGAATTTATTTAAAAACGTTAACTCCCTCGAATAAAATAAATATTTAGCTTCATATTCCGAGTTATCGAAGCACTTAAACAAATTCCAGAATTTATTACGCAGATTTTTCAATTTTTTCAATCCCTTAGAAAACCACGGCAACTTGTAAATTCTAGAAGGTAGAGCTGGAGTTTCCCATTTACAGGTATCTAGAACGGTATTCTTAAAAATGTTGTAACAATGTGTTATATCTTTATTAGAAAGTAAATCATGCCAATCAACATTTGAAAGGCAATGATTTAAATATTCAAAATTACATCTACTAAAGTTAAGCTTAAGACAATCATTCAGCTTGGCTAGACGCAGTATCATTTGATACGGTATCACTCAGTTCGTGGAAGAGAGAGATGAGGAAGAAAGGGAAAGTCTACACTCAAGTATCAGGTAGGTAGGTAGATTGGGCTGTCCCGAAGGACACACTTAGACCAGTTTCGGTCCCTTGTGATACTCTATGGATCTGTATGTACCCCTATTCAAACCACGAAGAGCTATTAATATATCGGCTCATGTCCTTTATATTAAGGGATGCTATCTCACAGAGATTGTCAAAGAAGTATGATCCCATGTGAGTGTTTCGTCTACGAGCCAGCGCAGGACATCTGCACATCAGGTGCAGGATGGTCTCCTCCTCCTCCTCATCCATGCAGCTTCTACAGAAGTCGTTCGAGAATATCCCGAGTCGCCTTGCATGCGTGCCAATAAGGCAGTGTCCCGTAACAACCCCTATCACTCGACGAGTATTTTCCCTGCCTAGTGAAACAAGAGTCCTCGTGTTCTTTAGGTGAAAAAGAGGCCAAATTTGCCTTGCAAGGCTGCAATCCGACCTCCCCTCCCGTTGGCTTCTTTGAGAGCTGTTTCCTTAAGCCACCGTTTATAGGTAGCCATTGGCAAGCCCACATTAGCTCTGTCGGGTGCGATACTCGGCATAGTGCCCAGGCGTGCGAGTTCATCCGCATAGCAATTTCCTGGAATATCTCTGTGTCCTGGTACCCAGCACAGGCTTATTGAAAGCTGCTCCTGCCATCTCGTTTAGAGATGGCTTTTACCACCTTGCACGTGGTGTATGTACATAGATTCCAGGGATTTGATGGCCGCTTGGCTGTCCGTGAAAATACAGATATCAGTTCCCGATATCCTGCTTTCTTTTAGCCAGGACAGTGCTTCGCGGATAGCGATTACCTCCGCCTGAAACACGCTTCAGTAGTCCGGAAGACGAAATTTTTCTGCGACCCCGCAGCTTTCCGAGAAAACCCCACTACCCACTCTGCAATTCAGGTTTGAACCATCGGTGTACAGCTGTACAGCCCTTTCAGTTAGCTGTGATCCATTCTCCCAATCGCCTCTGCTTGGTATCAGCGTACTAAATTTCCGAGCTGGGAGTATGAAAGGCGTGGTGTAGTCTAGATTTTCGAATGAGGAGGGCAAGCCCTCTAGTATTCTCTGGTGGCCCACGGACCTGTGGGTCCATTTAGTTAGTGCATTCAGCCTTACAGCCGAGGTCTTGGGCAGGAACCTTCCCATGATATCCAGTGGGGGCAAATATAGTATCGTCTCAAGAGCCACAGTGGGTGTGGACCTGAGAGCCCCCGCAATGCAAAGGCAGGCTGACCTCTGAACTTTTCCTATTAGCCTGCAGTTCGTTACCTTTTCCAGAGCTGGCCACCAGATGGCTACCCCATAAAGCAGTATGGGCCGAACCACTGCTACGTACAGCTAATGCGTAATTCTTGGGGTGAGCACCCACTTCTTACCGATGGCTTTTCTGCAGGAGTAGAGTGCCACCAGAACTTTCTTTACCCTTTCTAGAATGTGTAGTTTCCAACTCAGCCAAGAAATTTAGCTTTCTCCTGAAAATTGAGCGTCACTTCCCCCATGCTCGGAGGTTCTATCTGAGGAATTCTATGTTTCCTGGTGAAAAGGACAAGTTCTGTCTTATTGGGATTGACCCCCAACCGTCCAGGATTTGCCCATCGCATTGTAGTGTTCAGAGCACTTTGTATCAAGTTTCTGATTGCACTGAGGTATTTTCCTGACGCCACTATGGCGAGATCATCTGCATAGGCAGGGACTCTCATTCCCCCTTCTAGATCTTTAAGTAGCCCATCGACCACTATATTCCACAGAATGGTGGAGAGGACGCCCCCCTGGGGAGTCCCCACCAGATCATTCTTCTAACTTTGGCATCACCTAGCTGTGCCTCGATTGTCCTACATTTGAGCATTTGCCCAATGAAGGACACTAGCACCTCTTCGACTTGTAGATTTCTTAGAGCATTCAGGATAGCGTCAGCTTCCGCATTATTGAAGGCTCCTTCCACATCAATAAAGACGATGCTTACCAGAGAGTGCAACGCAGTTTCCACGAATTTTCCTTTCCGATAGGCATGCTGAGTGGGGGATAGATTATTTAGATATTTCCCCTAATATGTAAGTCCACACTCCTTTTCTGAATTTTTAATAGGAATGATGATAGAGTGATGGGTCGTAGATCCTTGGCAGTGTCGTGTGCAAGTTTATCAGCCTTTGGTATAAATACCACTCTACTACTTTTCCATCTCCACGGAATGTACCCTACTCGTAGGCAGCCCTTGTACATGGCTACCAGCCATGACAAGACTACCTCTAGGGTGCGCTGCAGCTCGACCGGCGTTATGCCGTCCATACCTGGGGACTTGAAAGGTTTGAAGCTGCCCACAGCCCATCTTACTCTGCTGTACGAAATCAGTTGTTCCAGGCGATGCAAGGATTGGTTGCAGTTACCGGCGTCGATTTCGCCAACATCACTATTTCCCGGAAAGTGAGTGTTCACTAGAATCTCCAGTGATTCTGCCCTCGATGATGTCCAGGACCCATCCTCTCTCCTTACTGCACCAGGGAGTGCAGTACCTCTGCAGGCCTCAGAGGTACTCATGATTTTTCCAAAGAAAACTTTCCACGAGGTTCTCTTCGCCTTTCGAATTTTCTTCTTGTAGCTGCTCAACGCAGCCTTGTACTCGTCCCAGAGCTGAGAGCCATTTGCTCCCTTTGCTCCCTTTGCTCGATTAAAAAGGCCCTTTACCCTCTTACGCAGGTCCGCTAGGCTAGGACTCCACTGGCGGTTTCCTTTTACCCCTAGGCCTTCTAAGAGGACATGCTTTAGCAAAAGCCCTAGTAGTAGAGAAAAACTCGACCATTCTGTCAAGCTTCTACTCTCCTGACGTTCCTAACAGCCTGAGTTGTCTCAGCGGGAAACCCTCCAAGATTGAAGACAATGTATCGGTGGTCAGAAAAGGAGTGCTCTTCCGAGACCCTCCAATTGCGTACACGTGAACTCAAGTCCTGAGATGCAATTGTAAGGTCGAGAACTTCCCTTCTATTCCTACTTATAAAGGTTGGACTGCCCCCGAGTCACATAAATGCAGGTTCTCACCTAAAATAAAATCAAACAGAGACTAACCTCTTGTATTTGTGTCTGAACTGCCCCAGATGTTGTGGTGTGCATTTGCGTCGCATGCAATAACCAGGCACACTTTGCAGGGCTGTGCAGCAGCGACCAGGCTTTTGGTCATGGGTGCGGGAAAATCTATCTCATCAGATGGCATGTAGATGGAGGCCAGCCAGTAGAGCCCGTCTCTGGATTCCATCGCCACAACCGTGCTATAATTTTCACTAAAAGTATTAAGGAGAAAGCCATTAAACCTATTCTTCAAAACTATACAGGATCTGGACCTACCTTCACCCCTTCTGTAAAAGAGCGTATATCCAGGAGCCCGTAGCCCACGAACCTGGCCTTCAACGACCCATGGTTCTTGGATTAGGGCGGCGTCCTCTTCATCCTTGGAGAGACGAAGAACGGTCGCAGCAGTCGCTGCTTTGCAGTGGTGGAGATAAATCTGTATCAGCCGTAGGTTCACGGCACAGTTTATCAACCTCCACCACTGTGTCGTCTAATTCGGAGCCGGAGTTGAGTATCAAGTGTACTGAAGTATCAAGTGTAGAGAATTTTTGATACCAAAATAGACCCTGCTTCTCTCGGTATCATTTACGCACACAAGTAAGCAGTTGTCAACAGCAACCAAGCTGTCGGCCATAATGAATTCGAACCGGTTGCAAATGAAATTGAAAAAATTATCTTTTTCGGAGAAATTTCGTTTATTTGTTCCATTTGCCTTATTTTAATATCAAATGACGAAAAGTTCAAAAACAATTAAACAAAGGAGAAAAGATTAGGTGCTTCTCGAAGTAACCAATGTTCTTGTTGTTTCTGGCGTACATTACAATTAGGAAAACATTAATTAATGGAAAAAAGTACTAAAAATCTAAAATTTTTTTTTCATATCATAGTGGTATCTCGTAAAGTTTAACAGATAAAGGCCTGGAATTTAGAAACATTAAAGGGCTATAATTCGGGAACTCGACGAGAGCAATACAAATTATTGTTGTTAGGGGCAGCGCCAGAAACCACAACAACATTGGTTTGGTCGAGAAGCGCCTGATTTAAGACGAAAATGCAAATGTTTTAAGTAAAAAAATAGACATATTTAAATAAACATATTTCGTCCATCCTCAAATAGCAGCTATAATCGTATTTGCCGGGCCCTACAGTTCTTAAAAACTCTTGAGTGTTTTCCACGAACACTGTGATTCTTCCTCCACTTCTTTACCCAATACGATCGATTCCTTTGCGAATCTTCATTGGCTACAACATAGCATGCAGCTGCTGTTGCCATCGCCGCAACACAAGCCATTTGTGATTCCTCCATTATTAATATTTTTAAATAAATTAACAATATTAAAATATCCCACTGAACAAGAAAACCAAGGTGAAGCAGGTAATTACCATTGAACTAAAATTTAAACGTGGGATTTTTAGAAATCCTATTTTTCCTTTACGCATTAATCATAATATAATAAATATGGCAACTACGGCCAACATTTTGATATTCAGTAAATTTCACACATACATTGACATAACAGGTTTACGGTTTTTGAAACTAAATGTGATACCACACGATGTCTAGCCATCGCTGGTGTCATCATACCAGTAGTGATACTGTATCAAATGATACTGCCTCTAGCCAAGCTGATTGATAGGAGAGTTTGGGACATAAACGTAGAAGCCGATTCTGAAGGCAAGTGGTATATGATGAATGCTAGCGGCACACAATAGAAACATACACTCTTCAATAGAAAAATTAACGTTATCCGACAAAAATATTAAATCCAAGATTCTATTGATTTTATTTTTAAAGTAGTTCACTTGAGATAGACAAAGACATGCCAATTTAACAACCATGATTATTATATGCAAACAGCCCCACACTATCAGGCGATTGCGCCCATAAAATTTTACCTAAGTTGAAATCACCTAAAACAGAGGTTACAATTCAATCCAATAGAAGAATCTAAATTAATGATATTGTCAATATGAGCCATATATAAATTATAATCACCATTAAGCGGAATATAAGAAACCAATAAATACATATTTTCTAGCGTGTCATTATTGTGAAGATGGAACAGTGATGATTGAAATATCCGCTTAACTGCTATCAAAACACCACCTCCTCTTTTAAAGCCCGTTTTTAAGGAATCACGGTCTTATCGAAAAACTTGGTACAAATTAGCGTCAATGAATTCCTCATAATAAAAGTCAGAGTTGAGCCAGTTTTCAACAATAACAATAACATCATAATTAGCATGAGAGCTACCAGTAGCTTACCGCATTTAGTTCTGATTCTGGATATATTTTGGTATTAAATTCGAAGCGGTTGAGCTGAACTAAAAGGCAACAAATTGCGATCCACCGTTACTTGGTGAGCTGTGGTGCTGTTGTTTTTGGAAAAAAACGAAACACTTTGAAACTGATTTTCTTTAAACTTTCAGCAACCGTGTCCTTTTTAATTATTTATTTTGGCATGTTTGTCAATGTAGGATATGAACTTATCAGACGTAACAGAAGGCTTAAAGTAAGAGATATGGACCCATTTCTTACGTTCAACAACCTCTAAATCCACAATATCATTCAGACCCACTATAGGATCAACACGCGAACGAGTAGTTTTTGGCGTTAGACGAAATTAATAGACATTTATCACAATTAAAGACAATATTTTTAGAATCTTTACACAGTTTAAAAGCGTCATTACTAATGTCACAACAATTTGGATGGAATAAATTTTCGCAAAGGTTACAACGAACCATACGAGCATTAGAAATTAAGAAAATTAGAAATTAGATTAGAAGAAAATGAGATAAATTAGAATTAGAAATTAATTAAGAACTAAGCACTTAGCGCTAAAGAAGTTCGACATGACACAATGAGAGTTAAATTAAGACTTTTATTCTTTATATAAAGAATAAAAATTTGACGTCTTTATTTTTAATTCACCTCATCATTTAATACGTTTTTCCCTGTTACGAACTTCTTTCTTCTTTGCGCACATTTATCCCCTTATAAACGATAAACGCTCTGTGCGTCTAGCACCCGTTTTGTTTTGTGCTTTTCATAGTTTTGACGTTACTAACAAACAAAATACCAACAAAATACGAAAAGCACAAAACAAAACGGGTGCTAGACGGACAGAGCGTTTATCGTTTATAAGGGGGTTAATAACACATAGCGCATAGACGAAGTTTAGGTGACTTCTGACGCCAAAGTTCTGCGAGTCGCACGCATCAAACCGATATCATTAGAAAGCTCTCGACGTCCTCCTTTGAACGATGTATAGCATATATCGAAGTTATATTCCGGATTGATCGAAATTTTCATTCAAAGTTTGCTCTGATATGCATCGCGCATAGACGAAGGTTTACTGACCTCTGAAGCCAAAGTTCTGCGAGTGCAAGCATCAAACCGATATCATTAGATAGCTTTCGACGTCTTCTTTTGAACGATGTATAGCATATATCGAAGTTATATTTCGGATTGATCGAAATTTCCATTCAAAGTTTGCTCTGATATGCATAGCGCATAGACGAAGTTTAGGTGACCTCTGATGCCAAAGTTCTGCGAGTCGCACGCATCAAACCGATATCATTAGAAAGCTCTCGACGTCATCTTTTTAACGATGTATAGCATATATCGAAGTTGTATTTCGGATTGATCGAAATTTTCATTCAAAGTTTGCTCTGATATGCAATGCACATAGACGAAGCTTAGGTGACCTCTGACGCCAAAGTTCTACGAGTGCACGCATCAAACCGATTTCGTTGGCAAGATATCGACGTCCTCTGATATGCAACGCACATAGACGAAGCTTAGGTGACCTCTGACGCCAAAGTTCTACGAGTGCACGCATCAAACCGATTTCGTTGGCAAGATCTCGACGTCCGCTTTTCAGCGATGTATAGCATATATCGAAGTTATATTTCGGATTGATCGAAATTTTCATTCAAAGTTTGCTCTGATATGCATCGCGCTTGAACAAAGTTTAGGTGACCTCTGACACCAAAGTTCTGCGAGTACACGCATCAAACCGATATCATTAGAAAGCTCTCGACGCCCTCTTTTCAACGATGTATAGCATATATCGAAGTTATATATCGAATTGATCGAAATTTTCATTCCAAGTTTGATATGATATGCATCGCTCATAGACGAAGTTTAGGTGACCTCTGACGCCAAACTTCTGCGAGTGCACGCATCAAACCAATGTCATTAGAAAGCTCTCGACGTCCTACTTTGAACGATGTATAGCATATGTCGAAGTTATATTTCGGAATGATCGAAATTTTCATTCAAAGCTTGCTCTGATATGCATCGCGCATAGACGAGGTTTAAGTGGCCTCTGACGCCAAACTTCTGCGAGTGCACGCATCAAGCCGATATCATTAGAAGGCTTTCGACGTCCTCTTTTGAGCGATGTATAGCATATATCGAAGTTATATTTCGGATTGATCGAAATTTTCATTCAAAGTTTGCTCTGATATGCAATGCACATAGACGAAGCTTAGGTGACCTCTGACGCCAAAGTTCTACGAGTGCACGCATCAAACCGATTTCGTTGGCAAGATATCGACGTCCTCTGATATGCAACGCACATAGACGAAGCTTAGGTGACCTCTGACGCCAAAGTTCTACGAGTGCACGCATCAAACCGATTTCGTTGGCAAGATCTCGACGTCCGCTTTTCAGCGATGTATAGCATATATCGAAGTTATATTTCGGATTGATCGAAATTTTCATTCAAAGTTTGCTCTGATATGCATCGCGCTTGAACAAAGTTTAGGTGACCTCTGACACCAAAGTTCTGCGAGTACACGCATCAAACCGATATCATTAGAAAGCTCTCGACGCCCTCTTTTCAACGATGTATAGCATATATCGAAGTTATATATCGAATTGATCGAAATTTTCATTCCAAGTTTGCTATGATATGCATCGCTCATAGACGAAGTTTAGGTGACCTCTGACGCCAAAGTTCTGCGAGTGGACGCATCAAACCGATATCATTAGAAAGCTCTCGACGTCCTCCTTTGAACGAATTATAGCATATATCGAAGTTGTATTTCGGATTGATCGAAATTTTCATTCAAAATTTGCTCTGATATGCATCGCGCATAGACGAAGTTTAGGTGACCTCTGACGCCAAAGTTCTGCGAGTGGACGCATCAAACCGATATCATTCGAAAGCTCTCGACGTCCTACTTTGAACGATGTATAGCATATGTCGAAGTTATATTTCGGATTGATCGAAATTTTCATTCAAAGTTTGCTCTGATATGCATCGCGCATGGACGAAGTTTAGGTGACCTCTGACGCCAAAGTTCTGCGAGTGGACGCATCAAACCGATATCATTAGAAAGCTCTCGACGTCCTACTTTGAACGATGTATAGCATATGTCGAAGTTATATTTCGGAATGATCGAAATTTTCATTCTAAGCTTGCTCTGATATGCATCGCGCATAGACGAGGTTTAAGTGGCCTCTGACGCCAAACTTCTGCGAGTGCACGCATCAAGCCGATATCCTTAGAAGGCTTTCGACGTCCTCTTTTGAGCGATGTATAGCATATATCGAAGTTATATATCGAATTGATAGAAATTTCCATTCAAACTTTGCTCTGATATGCATAGCGCATAGACGAAGTTTAGGTGACCTCTGATGCCAAAGTTCTGCGAGTCGCACGCATCAAACCGATATCATTAGAAAGCTCTCGACGTCCTCTTTTTAACGATGTATAGCATATATCGAAGTTGTATTTCGGATTGATCGAAATTTTCATTCAAAGTTTGCTCTGATATGCAATGCACATAGACGAAGCTTAGGTGACCTCTGACGCCAAAGTTCTACGAGTGCACGCATCAAACCGATTTCGTTGGCAAGATATCGACGTCCTCTGATATGCAACGCACATAGACGAAGCTTAGGTGACCTCTGACGCCAAAGTTCTACGAGTGCACGCATCAAACCGATTTCGTTGGCAAGATCTCGACGTCCGCTTTTCAGCGATGTATAGCATATATCGAAGTTATATTTCGGATTGATCGAAATTTTCATTCAAAGTTTGCTCTGATATGCATCGCGCTTGAACAAAGTTTAGGTGACCTCTGACACCAAAGTTCTGCGAGTACACGCATCAAACCGATATCATTAGAAAGCTCTCGACGCCCTCTTTTCAACGATGTATAGCATATATCGAAGTTATATATCGAATTGATCGAAATTTTCATTCCAAGTTTGCTATGATATGCATCGCTCATAGACGAAGTTTAGGTGACCTCTGACGCCAAACTTCTGCGAGTGCACGCATCAAACCAATGTCATTAGAAAGCTCTCGACGTCCTACTTTGAACGATGTATAGCATATGTCGAAGTTATATTTCGGAATGATCGAAATTTTCATTCAAAGCTTGCTCTGATATGCATCGCGCATAGACGAGGTTTAAGTGGCCTCTGACGCCAAACTTCTGCGAGTGCACGCATCAAGCCGATATCATTAGAAGGCTTTCGACGTCCTCTTTTGAGCGATGTATAGCATATATCGAAGTTATATTTCGGATTGATCGAAATTTTCATTCAAAGTTTGCTCTGATATGCATCGCGCATAGACGAAGTTTAGGTGACCTCTGACGCCAAAGTTCTGCGAGTGGACGCATCAAACCGATATCATTAGAAAGCTCTCGACGTCCTACTTTGAACGATGTATAGCATATGTCGAAGTTATATTTCGGAATGATCGAAATTTTCATTCAAAGCTTGCTCTGATATGCATCGCGCATAGACGAGGTTTAAGTGGCCTCTGACGCCAAACTTCTGCGAGTGCACGCATCAAGCCGATATCCTTAGAAGGCTTTCGACGTCCTCTTTTGAGCGATGTATAGCATATATCGAAGTTATATTTCGGATTGATCGAAATTTTCATTCAAAGTTTGCTCTGATATGCATCGCGCATAGACGAAGTTTAGGTGACCTCTGACGCCAAAGTTCTGCGAGTGCACGTTATTTACGAATTTAACTATCAAAAACTCGAATTTAACTTCACGCACTTAGCGCAACACACAGATATATAATATAGTGATTATGAGAAATGCGCAAATCTATGCTGACTTACCGAAGCGACGGCGATGCGGTTGATGAAGGTGATGTCGTTGGCGCTGAGGATGATCTCGGTGTTGGTGATATGAGGATGACGTTCTTATCTTGTTGATATGATTCTCTCCATTTCTCTCTTCGCGATCTGACGTGTTTCACTTGTGCTCTGAGGTCTTTACTAATTCTTAATAAAATGTTTACAATACATGTTTTTGCGAAGTTAAAGCTTAGTCAAGCATTTTTCAATATCAGCCTTTGAAATTTTAAAAATTCTAGAATTTTTTTTTTTAATTCAAAAATTAGATTTTCATATTTCGTACTATTCGTGTCGTTTACATGATCCTTCAATTTATTTTAAACTAAACTTTGAACTTAACTTTAGAAATAGCTCTAATTTGTAATTCTAGGAGTTGCAAAATTAGTAGTGGCAATATCTATGAGTTTGGCACATCATGTCGGTTATGTGAGTTGTTTTTTCAAATATTGTGTGTCGAATTTACCTTGGGTGCAAATAAGGGCTGCACTGGTCTTGTGAGACCTGCGCGTCGAAGGACTTTGATCTAAAGGTGATTTTGATCTTAAAAGGAGTGTTCGCGTGGGTCCGCCCAAGCGAAATTTGACAGTTATAAAAACAATTTGATCCGTTAAAGTGTTTAAATGTTACCGGTGATGCACTATCGACCAAATCGGTAGTTTCTCCGACAAAACAAAACCAAAAATGAAAGAAAAATTCAGCTAAACCTCTAATTGGAAAAGCTCCTGAGTTAATGAATATCCTCAGTCCAAATCCGGATGCACCACCTAATCGAAATACAATAGATGAACCTATTTCAGCCGTTCAATCTAGTTATGCGACTATGAATTTGAAATCCAATGTAACTGCAAGTTCAATGCAGGAACTTTATTGTGACGTGGACACATCTACTTCTCATAGTGCTGTGGCTGATATTGTATAGGTGCCAGACCTAAGTCAACACATGCAGATGATTTTCAGCTGGTACTAGTTGAACCATTGAAAACAATATTTATCTCAGGTTTTGCCCTAAGTACAACTGAGGATAATATACGTGCATATATAAATTCTGAACTTCGTCTTGTAGACACCTCCACAACTGTTATTAAGTTCAACCTAAAATTCGATAGCAAACTATCATCTTTAAAAATTACCGTACCACCTAATCTCTTTAATCGCATAGTCCATCAAAAATTCAAACAAATTTGCAAACAGGAATTTTTCGAGTCACATTGCCGCATCATAAAACTAATTTCCTCCTTTACTTACTCTCACCTCTTACAATTCTGTACCATATACGCCTGGGCCTAATCCTTTTTTATGAAGCACGATCATACGGAATCTAATAAAATAAACACTGTTTGCAGTCTATTTGGAAACTTCTTCATGTCTACTTATTCGTCGGCTATCTATACCTTAAAAAATTACCCAATCAGCATCCCTCCAGGTTCCATTGCACTACCCACAATAGATGCTAATATGTTTTTACATGCTCCAAAGTGTATCAAATGCAATTTTGAAACCGGACCGGATGGTATAGTACCGTATTACATTTTAAAAATTTGTCTGAATGGATTAGCGTACCTATAAGTGCGCTCTTTCAACATTCACTACGTTCTGGCTATTCTCCGGATGGATAGTCTTCCTACATTATTCCATTCCACAAGTTTAGGAATATTAATTCTTTAATTTTCCCTTGTGTGCAACATGGATTTTGTGCTGACAAATCGACGACTACTAATTTGCTAGCATTTATCCCAAAAGCTATTAGAAACTTTAGTATTGCTAAACAAACTGATGTAATATACACAGATTTAAGTAAAGCTTTTGATATTGCATAATAAATCATAGGCGACTCATTCTAAAACTTAATTTATTCGGATTTTCTAACAATCTCACCGCAGACAGGGGGTGTTGTTTAAAGGTACGAAATCGAGTGAATTTCTGGTTAAATCTGAAATTCCACAAGGCAGTCACGTAGGCCCGTTCTTATTCTTAATATTTATCAATGCTTTGCCATGGAACATGTATTTTTGTGAAAATGGAAATATATTGATGTTTGCTGATGACGTGAAACTATTGCGTCTTGAGAAGTATGATAATACCCTCCACAAAATTATTGGAGTCCCTATTCCCTTATCTTATATTTCGGATATTCATCCTAGATTGACTGCAATTCTCTTCAAACCGTGTTGTTAATAATTATGAACTTATTCAAGTTGCGTTTAAGTTTAGCTTATTTAATCGCAACAAACAACCTTTTCACGCTTTTATTAGTGCATTATTAATTTATGTATTCTTTTCTAGTGTCAGAAGCATAATGTATAAATATCTTGAAAAGGAAAATGAATTGAACTTCAGAAGTATTTTTAATCAAGTAATAGGTAAGTAAATTATCGATACTAAGATATATGTTTGACGACAAGAGAAGAAACTCTTATAGGTAAGAAGTCGTTGTTATGTTATCAGAGTCGCAAAAGTGAAGAATAAATAGTTTCATCTTCAACTTAATCATTAAAATACCACAGTTAAAGACATATGACAAACATAAATAGACTTACAGCCCTATTCTGCTTATTGATTGACACAGAGTTGTTAAGATAAACTTGTTGTCAAGACTATAAATACAATTTCTGTGAACCTCATTCTGGCTAAATTGTTACAAGCGAAAAGCTTTTATGGTCTCCCAGAGTATGGTGAAAAGTTACAAAGTTACAAAAATTACAAATTCAAATTCGTGTCAAATTTGTGTTTATGCTGGCTGACCTTATATTGATTCCTCATAGACCTGGCAGGTGCTTCGTGTTGCCAGCCTGATGTTTAATTGAATTGAATTGATGAAAATTGAATTGATGAAAAATATATCCCGTAATGGTCCCCAGGAAAAGTGGGACATTAATCCTTGTGAGTGGCAGTAAATCTTTTGTCCATCCGTCATCATAGTGTCTTCCCATGACCGTTGATACTTTGCATGTGAGACGTTCCACAGTAAGTAACTATTAGGAATATGGCCTCTCAAAAGGCTTTTGTATTCTTCGCAACGTTTGCATCATCTGTGGTGATCTTCACACTTCCAAAATTTACAATAAACCAACTTCCAAAGAGCAGTAACGGTAGCAATAATCATACTGCCAACTGCAGAGGTCTTTCTGTCCCTCTTACTAATAGCCTCGTGCTGTTCGAGGTTGCCATGAAAGTTATGTGCTGTGATTACGTAATCTCAACAATCGTTCCACTTTCGGTGCAGTGGAAATATCTTGGAGTGGATATTCTCCAAGATATCCCTAATCAGTTGGCAAAATCTTAACGATCACCTGCTGTATAAGTGCCTGACAGGACTAGTGGAATAAGCGGTATCTGTGTGATCGTGAAGGAGTATACAAGACACTTTCGTTCGGCCTATGTAGTTATCTAGTAGTCCAACAGGTACTCGAAACGCTCTTCGTAGTAGTTCAACAGGGCCTAGCGCTGCCGTAGACCTTCATCAGGAGCAGGATTGGCTGCCTTGCTAAGTAACCTGTGAAAACAGCAGAAAATCCGAAACAACCGTTCAAGATTACAACACGTGGTGTACATCACAGAGAGGAAACTCTGCAGTCAAGCACTGCACAACCAAACGTAAAAATCAACTACACGTACAGAGAGGATGGAGTTGTAGATCGTTTGATCGAAAATCCGTGCCTACCGTACTATTATGTCGTAGATCCTTCGAAAAAAAGGACCACGGACAATATTATGTTGTAAATTCTTCCACAAGAAAGACCACGGACAACGATGCCATAGGCAAATCCGAAATTGTAGTATGTATAGAGATCCATAGTTGGACCCCATTACCTAAGATGCCACAGCCATCAAAGTGCCGAAATTGTGGACTTGTCTTTTGTCAGACAGAAGTGCCGAATTTGTTATTAACAGAGCAATGAGTCTGACCTATGACTCCACCCTAATAATTTTTTTTCCTTCCCGGAGTATCTTTGTCTACGACGGACTGTAGTAGTGGCTACCTCGTTTATACTTGTCGGACTGCTTGTAACAGAACGACGTGGCTTTTGGCTCTTTTACAGCTATACATATGTTACTGTTGCACATGCATACATTTCTTGACCGGACGTACTGCTTCAATAGGTAAAATATCCTGAACAGTTCTTTAACTGAAACTGGGTTGATCAAAGTTATTTTACTTGTCGCAAGATCCATTGGTCGTTTAGTTTACCTGGAGTCTTCGGTGTTATAGCCTGATAAACCAGCAGTAATGCAGCAGTAATAACGAATGACATTTCTGGTGCTTACTCAAGCCGTTATACCCTGGGTGACTGGTGAATACCAGTCTAGCTATACCTTACACCGTCTCTGCATTTTTACGTGTGTTGACCTTTATTGTGTTGCTGTGGTCGTCTCTTCGTTTTTGTCCGCAACTAGAGGATAGGAAACCTATTCTGCTAATGAAGTATCGTTCATAGTCGCTGCAATTGATTCTGCTGTTGTTGCTCCTACTGACGATGCTCCTACCGATCATATCGGCATGACTGCTTTTTTCTTCTTTTCTTTTTCTTTCTTACCTTATATTTTATTATTCTTTCTCCCTATTCTCCGCCCCCTTATTTTTCTTTCTTTTTTATTATTTTTTTTTTTTTATCTTATCTTATTATTCTTTCTCCCCCTTTTTCTCTTTCTCTTTCCTTCTTTTTCTTATCTTGTATTATTCCTTCACCCACTTTTTTCTCGTTCTCTTTTCATTTTCTGTTTTTGTTTTACAGTTGCATACAATAAAAAACTACTCACTAAAACCGTCCTCTTTCTTGGGGGAATAGTCGAAGCAGACCAGAACGAGTAGGTCCCTTTTCGGTCCCACGTTCCTTGCTTACTCCTTAATTCTAGCACCAGTCGGGAATTAACGTTCGTCCGCGCCATGCTCTTAATCACCGCCTGATTATCCAGTGCTAGCAGAATTCTGCTATTCCGCACCTGATCGCCAATTCGATGGTCCAAAGCCTGTATCAGGGCCACTAGTTCGGCCTGATACACGGACACGTATTTCCCTAAATGGAGCTTACAGCCGACGTTCAACTCCGAAGAGAATACCCCGCACCTGCCCTTCCATCCATCAATGAAGATGTTGAGGTCATGCTTGCTGCACTCATCATGCAGTCAGCCGTCTGCGATCAGAGTGTCGTGGCACCTATCGATGATTCGCACCCTGCACATACCATCCATAGGGATGCAAACATCGCTGACCTTTGCACAGACAATGTCGACCATGTCCTGTCGCTGGTAAACCAGCACCACGCAAAACAGCGTTCCTAGGCATGCGCATTGCCGCCAGCGCCGCCGTCCTCTTAATAAATAAGTCTAACGGTAGCAGCCCGCGTATTGCCTCCAGAGCGAAGGTCGGGGTGGTGCGCATGGCACCACTGATGGCTATGCATGCCAGACGTTGGACTCTGCCCAGTTCGACCATTATCGTTATCTGATTTGCTTTATGCCACCAGATAACTGAGCCATAAGTCAAACAAAGGTACAAAGGGTCTAACCATAGCAGTGTAGATCCAGTGTGCCTTGTTTGGGGATATACCCTATCGAAGGCTACACACTCTTCTGCACTGAAAGAGCACCGCCGTTGCCTTCCTAATCCTCTCCAACACATGCTCCTTCCAGGTAAGTTTGCTGTCTAGGATTACTCATAGTCCCCCTGAGGCCCTGCTCTCTACACCATCCCTCAATTGTGGAGAGCGCCCCATGCATTATGTCCTGCATGGTGTCAATATATTTCCCTCTCACCATCATCGCTATGTCGTCTGCATATCCAATTGTATGTATGCACTTTGAGTCCAGCCGTTGAAGCAAGAAGTCAACAGTGATGTTCCAAAGGATTGGTGATAATACCTCTCCCTGGGGACATCCCCTCGTCACTATCGCTCTTATCCTATGACTCCCTAATTGCAGATTTACGACCGGGTTGATCCCACGGGCCTCCAGGGCTAATTTCAATCTTCCAAAACAGATCTTATCGAAAGCACCCTCTATGTCCATAAAAGTGGTCATAGCGATGCCTCCAGTAATCAGTTCCTTTTCCACTTTTCCATTTTTTCCATTGTCTTTAAGACGAAAGACGTAAGGCAGGCCGGTCTAAAGAATTTGGCCTCCGTGTAGTCCTTTTTTCCTGGCTTTGGTAGGAATACCACTCTTCCCTCCCTCCAAGTACCATGCACATAACCCATTGCCAGACATGTCACGAATACTCCCCTCAATCGCTCGAGCAGCTACTCCTGGACCCACTGGAGCAAAGCAGGGAATATCCCGTCCGGTCCTGTAGCCTTCAACGGGGAGAACGTCATCAACGCACTTCTTATCTCGTTCCTCGTCACTATCTCTTCCGCCTCGGTCCTCTCTGACTTGTGATATCATCTACGCAAAGATGGCCAGTCCCCAGTATTTCCGATGCTTCCAGGAAAGTGTCTGTCTACCATCTCTTGAGTAGATTCTTCCAATGTCTCCAGCAGGACTCCATTTTTGTTACGGATTAGTCCCATCTTGGACCCTGAATCCTTTGATATCAGCTTATGTAGTTTGCATACATCAGAGATATCCTACCGAAAGCTAGCTTCCACAATCCATTCCATGCAAAAAGCTATGGTTGCTGGCTTGGCTTTCTAATTAAGCTCACCGAAGCTTGATTGGAGCTTCTGGCTGACTATGCAACGTGCTATGGTTGGAGGTTTGGCTATCGAATTTACTTTAAAGAAAGCTTGACTGGAAATTGCGATCGCGATATACAACATCCTTCCACTCTAGGGGATGAAAAATTTAGTATCGTATAAAACGATTTAAATTTTTCTTGTACATTTATGTTTTTGTGTTGGTGGGTTATTTGTCTTATCTTTATTTGATTTTTTATTCTCAAATTATTGTTAATAGCAATTTATCTCTTATCCTTAAGTGAGATACTGATTTGTTACATGTTTTTCAGACAATATCAGACGTTATAGTCTTTAGTTTTATTTACAATTTGTTACTTGAATTAATAATATTATAACGTTATACAAAAATAGGCCCAATAACTCTTCAAACTTGTCTTATGGCTGCTGTGTTCTTAATTTAACGCAAGTTTGATAATAATAATAATTGTTTTTGTGTGGCCTAGTGTATAAATATATATATATATGGTGTATAATAAAAATATTTTCGTCGTTGACGTCGCTGTCGGTCTTGACGTTGCTATAAGTGTACGTTTTGACGATGGTGTCGATGTTGACGTCGATCTTAACGTTGCTGTTGACGATGGTGTCGACGTCGACGTCGGTCTTGACGTTGCTGTGAATGTTCATGTTGAAGTCGGCGTTGCTGTTACTGTTGATGTGCATGTTGACGCTGGTGTCGACGTTGACGTCGATATCGAGCTGGATGTTGCTGTTGATGAGCATGTTGACGATGGTATCGACGTTGACTGTGGATGTACACCCCGTTATAACAATATCTTCTCCTCGAGTGTTGTGTAGGAGTGCTGCTGCTGGGTAGCTGACTTAGTTGTAGTTGTTGTAGTAATGTTGTTGGTAGAATCAATGTAGTTGTTGATGGTTTTGATGTTGGTAGAATCGGCTGTCCCACAATTGGGATCAATTGTTGTTCGCTTGAGCTCTTGATGGTTGAGATTTTTCAAAATCAGCATTTGTACATAAGCTGACTGCTGATGCTCTCGATTTGCTTGTACTTGTGTTGCATTTCTTACATCGCCACTACTTTATGTATTTTGTGACTGTTGTTGTAAGGGCCTCTGTATTAGGCAAGAGTAGGCCGCAGTAGATTGAACTGGCGAACCCTTGACTGCTTCTCGTTTGTTTATTTGGTGGTTTATCACCGTCGCCGCCACTCGATGATGCGATAACTTATGTTGTCCTAGGCGAAACTTTGCCTGAACGTATGTAGATTCGTAATCGCGGCAGAGTGCAATCCATTCGCAGGACTTATAGTAGAGCTGTCGTGGGTGGATATGCTGCTAGGCTGCCATCACGATTTCATAATGTTCACGATAATTTCGCTGTTCAGCGACAACTGAGTTGTATCTGCTGATGAACTTTCTTCTCGAGACTACCATCTGGTTATGTTGTTGTAGTGGTTTCAAGGCTGCTTTTTTCAGATTTCAGATTGTTGCTGGTTGTCATTGTTAACCTGATTAGCTGTTTGGTACAGCTACCCTTCCCTCTTCTAGTCGTTTGGGCGTTTTTTCGTCGCCCTGTTCTGGTGTGTTGTTGGACTTTGAGTGCGTGGGTTGTGCTGCTGTAATGGGTGTACATTTAGATTGCTGTCCGGCTCTCTGCATGCTGGATTCTTCTTTTATATACATTATTACATTTAACTTTTCATTTTTATTTGTCTTTGTTCTTACAGTATAGTTTTAAGCTATTTATACTTTGTTTAAAATTAAGAATAGAGTAAATTGTTATTGTGTAGTTTTACTATGTAAATTATAACGTAAATGGCATTTATTTTAATTCAGTTAGAAATATTTCATATTTATCCTAATTTAATATAAATGTTTATGTTATTCTAGTTGAATAGGATTTGGTAGGCTATTTACTATAAATATTATATTCAAAAGTACAATATTTCAATAAAAATTTGTACAAGTATTTTAATACGTTATTGTTATGTGTAAGGTTTTATACATACATATATATTTCTCTCTATTTTATCTTATAACTATTTGGTTTACCAGTTAATTTTCTTATTATTTTCGTATTGAATGTACATATTTTGTTCTAAACTTTAATTTAATTACTTTTAAATTACTTTTATATATGTGTATGTGCACATTAGTATTTGTAAATGTGTTTTAAATATTGTATATATGTATATAACAATGTTGTTATTATGTGTGTAATTTATTTTCTTTTCTCTTGGTTATTTTAAAGTTATTCACCTTTGGTGCTTTATTTTTCTCATTTTTTTTTCATTAGTTTAAACTGACACTGCATTCTGCTCATGTTCAGTTGTTCAACTTTGTTTCTGCATTATTGCAGTGCTTGCGTTAATCGCTAAATTTCGTTATTACTTTTATTTTAACATATGTTTGTCTATGCCCTACATTTAGCACTAATTAACTTATTTAGTAATGGAACGGAAATTATCAATAATGGAAACAAAATGTTTTTATTTTAATTAATTTTTTTTTTCTAATTTTAAATCATAAATACTAATTCTAATTTATGTCTTCATTTCTACATATTGTCCTCTATGACATATAGGCATGGGTTATAGGCATATCATGGGATATCTTTTACATGTGCATTCATTATTTTACTAATTGCAAATGCAAAGTTATATTGGCTGTTAATTCCTCGAGTGTTGAAACGGAACAGCTACTTTTCAAAAAATTTCAAAATTTCAATTTACAAAAGAAATTACTCAACTATTAACTATGAATTTATTTTGTTACAAGTTTTCTTTTCTTATATTTTTACGCTTAAATAAACGAGTTCTTGCTTATTGAAACGCTATTCTGATTTTCTATTTACTTTCTTGTTGAATTTTTCATTATTCCATACGTTATTCAACCGTAAGACTGAAGTTAAATTAAAATTGTTAGTAGTAAAATCAAAATTAAAATATGTTAGTTCCCTACTATCCTATACTATATTCTATCAATCCTATTTTATATATATTTATTCTATCCTAATCTTAATAAGGTGCCTATTGTGATTAATTTAATTTTACTTTAACTTATGACTACTTAATTTAATTTCCCCCTAAATTTATTTTCTTAGTTAAGTGATTCTGATGGATTTCTATTTAATTGTCTAGTTAATCATATTTTCCTATTTAATTGTTATTATATAACTTAAGTAGGTTATTATTGAATGGCTTTTCCTTTCCCTTAATATTTAAAACTGTAGTAATTGTACTTTTAATTACTACTACCTTATATGGCCCTATCCATATGGGAGAAAACTTATTTTTCCTAGTCTGATTTTTAATTTATACTCTATCTCCTATTTTAAGTTCTACTAAATTTAACTTATTATCATAATGATTTTTGGCTACCTTTTTAGTCATTTCTTGATTTTTTTTAACTATTTCGTGGGCTCTTTGTATCTGAAATTTTATAACTCGTTTGGATCTTCTGCATTATACACCGGACTACACTTTCTTTTTAAGTTAGTCGGCATATCTGTATCGAATCCAAACAAGGTGCGAAACGGTGTTTGTTTCGTCGTAATGTGGGGCGTATGATTGTGAACATGCATAGCAGCAGTTAACCATTGATCCCAATTCGACCCGTCTTCTTTAGCAAAACTCCGCAAATATTCCGCTAATGGTCTGTGGCTTCTCTCTAATGAGCCATTAGCATGCGGATGGTATGGGGTTATATGTAATTTTTTAATACCCAATAATTTGTGACATGTGTCCGAGAACAATTTCGAAATGAAATTAGTTCCGTTATCCGTAATTAGAATTCGTGGAATTCCCTAACGCGTGATCACTTCGTCATAAAAGACCCTGGCGACAGTACTTGCTTCCGCGTCTGGGATAGCTGTACATGCCATAAATTTTGAAAAGTCATCTTGAAACGTTAAAATGTACTTATTACCAGATACAGTTTCTGGTAGAATACCTACTATGTCCATGTAGATTTTGTCAAATGACCGCATTGGTGTATCTGTTAGCACCATGGGCATTTTCAATTTTGAGATTTTGTTAGCTTGGCATTTCGGACAGTTTTTGATGAATTCCTTTACCTGTTTTTGCTTTCCAGGCCATCTGAATTGTTTTCGGATTCTTAAGTATGTTTTCACTGCACCCTGATGTCCTCCCAGTGGCGAATTGTGAAAGTCTTTAATCACTGTTTTTATTTGTTTCTGGTGTCGGATAGCAATTTTGCTGTGTTATTTGTTCCGTTTCCTGGTCCCTCATCATCTTTATCTATTTCGACGGTTGTTCTTGCTGTTCTTGTTGTTGTTCTTGCTGAGCTGTTTTTGCTTTCGACCGTGTTTGTACGGCTGCTATTGTTTCGTGGTGTTCCTGAGGAATTCTGCTTAACGCGTCTGCATTTAAGTTTTTTTTCCTGGCTTATATAAGATTTCGAAATCGTATTCTGACAATTTGTGTCTAAATCTTGCCAGTCTTGAAGTCTGGTCTTTTATGTTAGCTATTCCTTTTAAAGGGTGATGGTCTGTCACTATCTTGAATGGTCTTCCCAATAAATAAGCTCTAAAATTTTTTGTTGCCCACGCAATGGCTCAGAGCTCTACTAGCAAAGGCTATTGGCCTATCATCGCCTATTTTACCCTGAGAAAGTACTGCGCCTAACGCTTCGTTACTTGCATCAGTAGTTAGTATAAATTCCCTGTGCCCGGTATGAATTTTCTATAATAGTTTACTAGTCCTAAATATGCTTGCACCTCCTTTTTATTTTTAGGCGGCGGAATGCTCTTAACGCATTCCACTTTGTTGGGGTCAGGGAGTGCGCCCTGATCTGTACATTTGTGTCCTAAATAGATAATCTCTCTTCTTACGAATCTGCACTTTCCTGTATTAAGTTTTAAATTATGTTCACGTAATTTCTGTAGTACTGGACATAACCTTTCTTCGTGTTGTTTAGGATTTCTCCCGTAGATAACAATGTCATCTAAAAAAGACAAAAACGTTTATGCCTTGTAGACCTGTTAGGATATGATTCATTATCCTTTGAAATGTTTCTGGGGCACCTGTCAGCCCAAAGGGCATTCGATTGAATTCGAAATGCCCTAGTCCTGTACTGAATGCCTTTTTTTCCTTGTCCCTGTCATCGCCTAAGACTTGGTGATAAACACTTGCCAAATCTAGCGTTGTAAAATATCTGCTGTGGCCTAATTGCTCTAGGATTTCGTCAATACAAGGAATGGGAAAAACCTGCTTAATCGATGCTTCATTGAGTTTCCTGCAATCTATTACAAATCTCCATTTTTTCTCCCCGTCCTTGCCTCTTTTCTTGGGCACTAAAAGTAACGGCGGTGATGTACTATGTGTTGTTATGCCATCATCTAGAAGTTTATTTACTTGCTTATTTATTTCCTCCCTATGTATTTGAGGTAATCTGTATTATTTTCTGTTGGCGGCTGATCTGCGCCTGTTGGAATTTCGTGTTTTAATACGCTTGTAAAAGAAAGTTCGTATCCTTCTAATAGGAAGACGTCATGAAATGATTTTACAACTTCTTCTATGGGATGCTTTTCCTCTACATATATCTAAATTTTTATCTAACTCAATTTCATTGAGCAATTCATTTATTCTCCTTTTGGCATCTATTCTGCCTATACTATTAATTGACGTAGTACTTTGTATTGTGTACTCGTCAGAATTTGTGAATTTCGGTTTAAATTCGCTGTTTATCTCGTAATCATACTCTGTTGTATTTAATATGGGAAACAGTTCAGTATTTTCTTTCACATTTACTAATGTGTCTGCTATATAGATTCCTGCATCTATTTCTTCTTTCTGAATTACAACATTCTTAAATTTCGTTCGTAGTTTCAGTGGTACAATCGTAATTGTTCTTGCGTTAACTGGTATGTAATGTTCTTTACTTTCTCTCCCTATCTGTTCGATAGTTTTTATTGGTAACTCCAAAATAACCTCTTTCTTCTCATTGAAGAGTGTTAAAATCCTTTCCATTGCATTTATAATGGAGTTGTTCCACAAATTATCTCTTCCTAATATGCTGTCTGCCGGTACTCCTTGTTTAAGTGACACAACGTGTAGCGTTAAACGTAAGGACTGTACCTCATTATGACATATAGTAGTTGATCCTTCTGTGGTCACACAACCTCCAAATGCTCCGCTCAAGTCTTTCCTATTTGACTTGTTTATTAATGTGCTATCTCTTATTGCACTTTTCTTTATCAGGCTTGTATCTGCTTGAAGAAATAAAAAAGATCCAAAACCAAACGCGGAAGAATTAAACGGGGAACGATTTGATTCTGCCGATATTGAAATTGCGAAATGCAAAAATTGCAAAACAAGGGAAATTGCGACACGCGCCAACACGGGCCCACTTTGTTTCGGTCGACGGGTGCGTCGACCAAGCCAGAGTGGAAACCAGAAAAAGATTCGAGCGGGAATCTAAAATTATTATCAGAACGAGGAGGTCGTCGTCTATTTTATCGCGTATAAAGTCGCGTAGTAGATAGAGTTAAATCTAAGTTAGTGTAATTATATAATAAGTGAAAATAGTGCTAAAGAAAAGAAACTCTGAGTAATATCCATAAAGATTAAAATAAAAGTTTATGTTCGAAAAGAAAACAACCTACAGGACTTTTCATTTGGACCTCCCCCTAGCAGCCTGAAGATACACCCCAACAATTAAGATACAACAGAAGCCTTTGGAAGACGTTCTTTAATTTGGTTATGTGTTCGTGTAGCGTTTTGCCTAGCACAATTATGTCGTCTAAGTACACAAAAGCGAAAGGCTCCAGCTCCGGTCCTTTTATTTGATCTAATATTCGCTGGAAGGTGGTTGGCGCGGAGTGTAGTCCGAATGGCATGACTTTCCACTGAAATAATAGGGGTACCAGTTGAAGCTTTATTGTGAAAAAATGGTTTGTTTAGGATCTTAAGTATAAGGCTTACCTTATACGGCGCAACTCGAATTCGAATATTTTTGCCGTAGCCTTTTATGAGCTGGCTGCCGTAAACGGCACGCGAATCATATGTGCTTAGTGAACGCACTCTACTAAGTGTCGATCATTTTATTGCATATTATGGATGTGTATGAACGGCGAAACCGGTTACGTATTGTTTTCGTTGATGCGTGCACACAAGAGTGCAAACATACATTTTGAATATCAATAAAACAAAATAAATGTTTTGTCGGTGGCGGGGTTTGAACCTGCGATATGCGGTTTCTTAAGCTCGGTTTTGTTTAGAAAAAAGAAAAAATAGTGTTTTTGCCGCTGGTGGGATTTGAACGTACGATTATTTAATGTATTCTGTCTATTAATGCCGCGAATGCGCTGCGACTGTGTTTACGCTGTTTTTCTTTGTTTTGTCTTACTTCGACATTTTGATATTTCAGTTTTCTTATATTTCTAGCATATTAATCTTATTTGTAATAATCTTATATTTATCTTATTTGTAACGTTCTGCACGTTACAGTCTATCCTTACAAAGGTGTATAAAAAAAAGAAAGAAGAAAAAAAAAGATTTTCTTTCAGGGTGGAAACAAAAAATAATTTCAAATTAAATTCAAATTCATATTTTCTTAATCTTAATTCTTGCTATCTTAATTTTACTTATAATACTTTCTTCATTTTTCATTTCTTTTGTTAAGTCTTTTCTATTGTTTAAGTCTAAAATGGTTTGTGTGCGGTGCGAGTCTGGTTGGTGGTCATCATCCTTCCTTCGGTGGTGTTAGTTAATTTGGCTCATTCGCCTTGTACTGTGACGATGACTACTTCTTCTGGTCGCTGCTATGTACGGTGGTCGGTGGTCAGTTGCGGTCGGATGGTGATCTGGTGTTGTGGTGATTTTGTTTGTCGTTTGGTTTCTTGTGGAGTTGGTGTTGTTTGGTGTGGTTCCTCGTTTCGGGTTTTTCCGTATGTTTATTGACTTCGGTGTGTTTGGTGATTTCGGTGTGTCTTTCGGTGTATTTGTTGATTTCGGTGTCTCTTGGTATTTTTGTTGATTTCGGTGTGTTTGTTGTTTTCGGTGCGTCTCTGGGTGTGTTTGTTAGTGGAATTCAGGGGGTACGGGGTGCTGGGCCGTTCCAAATCAGTTGTTCTCGTATTTTGACCAGGCTTGCTTTCGGTTTGGTTTTGTTGTTGTTGGTTTTTGTTGCTGGCTGTTTTTTTGTTGCTGGTTTTTGTTGTTTGCTGGATTGCGGGTAGTACCTCTGTTTAAAAGGTATGCCACTATTTACACGTATGACATGTTGGGCGACGCTGCATGGGGTGCTATTCTCTCCATTCGAGGTTTTACGTCTTTAATGATTTGTTGTAACTGGGCGTAATCTGTTCTTTGGTTTATTGTATGCAAACTATGGTGGTGGTTGGTGACACTGGGTACTACTTCATGGTTGCCAATAGTGAGGTGGTGGTGGCCTGCTTTGTTCAAGAAATCCATTCCTAGAATTAATTCTTCGGTAATTGCTGGCATGAAATATATTTTGTGTTTGTATTGGTATTGTATTTTGATGGTCACCTATCCGTGGTTTTGAGCCGAGATTATTTTTCCCATTCCCTAGTGTAACTGGAATAGTTTGCTGTTGTGTGCGTGGTTGATGTTTGGTCTTCTTTTTTAAGTCGGTGCCCATAAACGTGAGTGAATTTCCGGTGTCGATGAGTGCTCTGACTGTGTGGTCATTGCATTGGACTTTCAGGTAGAAGCGGCCGATGACTGGTGGTACCTCGTTTGCGTTTTGATGGTAGTGACAGTCACGGGATAGTCTTCCTGTGGTTCCACAATACGAGCAAAAGAGTAATTTTCGTCCTCGGCAGTTGCTCCTAGTGTGTCCCGGTTATCTGCAAGACCAACAATGTGTCTCTCGTACATAGGGTGTAGAAGTTATGTTGGAGTGGCGGTTGTTTCTAGTTTCCTCTCCGCGAATGTGCTCATACTCTTCTGCCATTGTCATGAGATCGTCAATATTATCGACTTCATTACGTTTTATGTATAGCCGATATTCTGGGCGGATTCCTTCATATGCTCTCTCTACTTGTTGTTCTGCTCGCATGCGAGGATGTTGCCGTATTAGCGACATGAGACTCATTATGAAGTCTTTTGTTCTTTCGCGGGTGTTTTGTCTCCTGCGCATTTTTTCTTCTTCAAGTCGGTATAAATGCCGTGGCGGTTGGAAGAATTTTTCAGCGGCTGTTCGGAATTCCCGCCATGTTTGTATTTCACTCCTTTTATAACGCCACCATTCTCGTGCTCTGTCTTTACAAATTTCATTTAGTGGTAAGAGCAGATGGTTGTACTCGATTTTATAACAATCGGCTAACTCTTCTATGGTTTCTAGAAATTCGTTGAGGGGGCGGTTCCCATTGAAAGCGAGACCCAATTTTCTTACTGTGTTCATTATGTCCACGGTGTTGTTGTTTTTTGGGTTGCCTTCGGGTTGTGTCACCAGTGGCGTAGTTGCCAGTGTGTATTGTGTCAACCGGGTGCTTAGCGCCGTTGTGATTCCTTTTTCGCTGCGTTGCATTTTGCAAAAGTCGCTCAGTCGCTGCCTGAGTTCTTTCACCGTTCCCTCTGCCGGTAATTACTTAGATTGCCGGCACTTATCGAGTTGCTCAGTTGATCTTTGCATTCGGTGTGCTTTAATCAGGGCACTCATGCGTTGTCTCATTTCTGCTACGGTTCCCTCTGTTGATAGACCACGCTTTTCAAGTTCGGCTTCTAACTCCCTCTTCTTCAGTGTGTAGATCCAGGTGGTATTGTCGGGTAACAGTTTTTCATGTGTTGTGGTACATCCGTTTTCTGGAAGTCCCTGTTCGGTCACCATTTGTAGCGTAGGCTGCGATAAAACTCAGCGGTTCCAGGGTTCACCAAGGGGTCTCGCAACCCTTAGTTGATTTATTTATAACCGTTTATTTATTTATTTATTTCTTAAAACTAATTTACAATAGATTTTACCTATAATAATCGTGGCAGCAGCGTCGCTAGTGAACACTGTTTACGAACGAAGCTGCTGGTGTTACGCTACGGTTTGCGTATTCGGTTATAAAGGTCGCGGCTGACTAATACATAACACGCTTCGGTTTGCGTGCCCGGGTTTGACTCTACGTCTCGGTTGACGTGTGTGTCACGGCGGTAATGATACCTTGCAGTCGGTATCAGCGGAAAAGTCGTGGTCGACTTAATAAGGTACGCTACGATATGCGTATTCGGTTATGCAAGTCGCGGTTGACTTAATAAGGTACGCTACGGTTTGCGTATTTGGTTATGCAAGTCGCGGTTGACTTAAAATATCATACACTGGTAGGACCGAAGGCAGAGAGTTGGTTGCTTACAGGTATGCGACCAATTCGCTGCGATTCGGGCACCGAGTGTTCGGTATGCGGTAGTCGCGCAGCCACTAAGGGTTCACCTGCTTACATTTCTGCAAGTAAACCACCAGCAGAGTTGGGCACAACTAGTTAAATCGTTAACTAGTTATCGTTATAGTTAAAGTTAATTTAACTTCGTTACTTTCACAGACGCCTTCGTTATCGTTAAAGTAACGAAGTTCCGTTACTTTAACGTTAACGATTGTAAAGTAACTTCGCTACTTTAACGATAACGATCAGAACAACGATCCTACTTTGGTTACTGTAACGTTAATGATTGCAAAATAACTTCATTACTTTAACGATAACGAAGCCGTCTGTGAAAGTAACGAAGTTAAGTTAACTTTAACGAAAAGTAACTAGTTAATAACTTTGCCCAACTCTGACCACCAGTGGTTGGTTCTGCCGTTGCCGGGGGCAAAGACTACAAGACTCTTTTTTCGCTTTGAATGTGTTGGTGAAATCAGGCTTGGGTGTTGTAGATTACAAAAACAAAACGCATGTAAGTTTGACAGTTCGGGAACGAATTTTGACAGTCCGGGAATTTGTTTACAAAATATTTTGAGAGAGGAATGGAACTCTTGTTCTTCTTCATAGCAATAAGCCAGAAATATGATTTTTCAAATACGTAAAAAAGACCTAGGAGCCAGTTTTAAAACCAACGCATGGATATAGAAATGTAAATGAAAGCTTTTTTAATTCATATAGTTGCACAATGTTGAATATTTTGCAAGTAAAACGAAGTTAAAATTCATAAAAATTGCTTATTTCACAAATTTAGTCAGCTGTTTTTAACCTACCACGCGTATTTTTAGCCGAAAGAGATGTCAACGTATTCAACATGTTTTGTTGAATATTAATGTGTGATTTAGTTTAATATTTAGTTAATTGTGATTTTAGTTCTTTTGGTCTTTAATTTAAATGAATTTAATTTTAAATGCATGAATTGAGAATTTGTTTATGTTTAACTAATTTTAATTGAAATGAATGAGGTGTAAATTTATTTGTGTTAACACATTTTAATTTAAATAAAAGAAAAATGAAGAATTACAAAAACAAATAAGTTTACATTACTTTTTAATATTTCTAAACAGCTTAGAAATCGTCAAAACCTCGAGAACTCATAAATGCAAAGTAGTTTTTCTATTAATATTTAGTTAAAAACCAAAAAATTTTTAGTAATAAAGTTGTGTCATTGGTATCCCTGCCACTAACTCACCCCATCATTTTGTGGCGGTGTGGTAACAAAGCAAAACGGTTTACCTTTTCAGAAATCATGCTTTGTGATAGCCCGTATAAGCTTGTAACAAGTCGACAATTTCACCATGAAATTCACATACACTGTATGTGAACACGCGGACGGACATTTTTTTGAGCTCTCTCGCGAAATAAGAGGGGTTTGCAGTCTTGTAGTCTTTGGCCGGGGCAAACCGAAGCCTGGTGACCGTAGTCAAAAGAAGAACAAAGAAAACAAAGAAAAGGTAGAAAAAGAATGCGTCAAAAGTTCGGCTGGGTAGGTGTTTTGAGGCACCTACCACTTAATACCAACGCTTTTTGACTGTCTTTGCTCTGCAATTGGTGCACCTTATATGAACCGGTGGTTGCGAAGTCATTGCGGATTAAATCGATGCGTGGCATTATCGTGCCAACGCTAAAATTCGCCAATCGTAAATAATCAGGGCTGCCACTATTGTGTTTCAAATCCAGGGTTGCCCACTAACATATTTGTCTAGGGATAATGTAACCCAAATGCTCAAAATGTATCGTTTTTTTATTGTAGCGAAGCCTTGCTAGAGGTGGCGATCATGTGGCGAGATGTTTATAGATATGAATAGGCAGAGGGTCGCCTTATAATAAGAATACTAATAATCGTAATAATCATGAATAAAGTATATGGCTAAGTATAATGTAATCTAAGTACTAAAAATTAAGAATTTCTTCACTGTAATGACCCCTGCTTATGAGAGGTTTATAGTTATGTTTTGGCGGAGGGTCGCCTCATACTAATAATCATCCTAGTAATCATAATAATTGTGAATACGTAATCTAAAGACCAGGTTTAGGAGATCTTGTGGTGCAAAGTACTATAACACAAATTTTGTTTTATAACATTTTATTCTTCGCTTTTACGAATGACCAACGAACTTGACCATTTGATCTCCATCTGTTCTAAAAATTTTTAATTCCTTTCTATTGTATCTATCACTGATAAGTATCCCGTCGCCTTGCAAACCTTATTCATGTGACACCATGTCTACCCCTAAATCAAACCCTGGTCAGCTACTATGCATAACATTAACAGTTTCCTTAATGCTAGTACAACCTCCATTGAAGCTCCATTGAGAATACGCTTTTTTGAATGATCGGATAGTGTGTTATCTTTTATCGATATCTGCTTTATTAAGCTAGTGTTCGCTCCGGTGTCCACTATTAGGAAAAGTTTTCCATTCGTTGCCTCTTCACAAGGAAACTGAACACACCATGATTTTTTATTATATTTACTTCTCTTATCTAATTTATATATCATTTGTTGTTATAGTTAAAAATTTTACTTTATTTTTGTACTTTATTTCTAAGTTTTTTCATATCTGTAATATATGTATTTCATTATGTTCAGACTACCACTTTATTTATTATTTATAACGCTGATAATGGATATATGTACAATATTGTGATAACTGATATCCATACTGATTGTATAATAAGTTGTTACTAAAGGTTAGGTTAGGTTGAAAGGGCGTGTGGCCGCAAAGCGCCCACTTCCACCGAGGCCTTAAGGCCCATTGTGAGTGCCCTCGTTTTGGTTCTGTGGGAACCTCACTGTTCCGGACGGCTACTCAGGCCGAGCCCCCTCGAGTGGGTGGGGCAATGGCCGGGTATAGGCCGATTTGGTACTCTTGATTAGCTTTATGAGACTAGTCACCGGGCGCTCTGCCAACTCTGTCAGTCTCTCGAGGTACCCCGCCCCCACACTGCAGAGGCAGCGGTATGCGAGGGCTGGGCATTGGCAGAGCAGGTGGTGAATAGTCTCCTCCTCGTCCGCGTCGTCACAACATCTACAGTGATCCACTGTGGTGCCTGGTTTCCACCTGGTCACCATGGCCCCTATGGGGCAATGCCTTGTGATCACTCCTGCTATTACTCTAAGTTGGTCTCTGGGCATTGAGAGTATCGTCTTAGAGTTCTTTCGGTTGAGCTCTGGCCATAGTGAACGGCTGGTAACACAGTCTGACCTGGTATTTCAGGTGTTGTTGGTTATGTTTGTCACTATGGTGTCGATTGAATTCATCTGGTTGGAGATAGGTGTCTTGACAGAGGAGTCCGCCTCCTCAGTCCCTAGTGAGGAACCCGTTCTAGCCAGGAGATCTGCTCGCTCATTGCCTTCGATATCCGAGTGGCCTAGGACCCAGCAGATCCTGATGATGTGGGCTCTCATTAGGTCCCGCAGTTTACCTCTGCATTTCAAGACAATCTCTGACTTAACCTGCGTCGAGCCTAATGCTTTTATGGCAGCCTGGCTGTCTATGAAGAAATTTATATCTGTTTCAGATACCCTTTCTTCCAGGACATAGTTTGTTGCTCGCTCGATCGCGAAAATCTCTGCCTGGAACACGCTGCACTCATCTGGCAATCTGTATGATCGTTTTGCTTGTAGCGAGTAGAAACCGGCTCCTGTCCCTTCACTGGTCTTTGAACCGTCCGTGTAAATTGAAATACCATTGAGCTGTACCTGCTCTGCAGACGACCACTCCTCCCTGCTGGGAAGGAGGATCTTAGGTATTCCGTCAAAGTCGGTCCTCGGAAGAATATAGTCCGTTTCCGCGGTCAGCTTCGTCCGAGTATTTGTGTTTCGTTGTTGAAGCGCATGTAGCACATTGGCGTGTCCAAAATGAGCTTCCTTGCAGAGATTGAGACCTCGTATTCTGAGGGAGCTTTTCCCTGCTGAGCTCATAATGAAGAGGTCCAAGGGAAGGAGATGCATCATCATCTCCAGCCCAGCCTGCGGTGTGCTTCTTGCAGCTCTGGTGATGCTCATGGTGGCGCATCTTTGTACTCTGTTCAGAGGTTCGAGGTTGCTTTTACGTTGGATTGCCGTTCACCACACCAGGCAACCGTAGGTTAAGATTGGGCGGACCACCGCCGTGTACAACCAATGGGCAATGTACGGTGGCAGGCCCCAACCCCCGTCCGAAGGCCTTCTTGCAGGTGTATAGGGCGTTCAAACCTTTTTTCCTTCTTTCGGCTATGTTCTTCTTCCAGGAGAGTTTACTGTCCAGAACTATGCCTAGGTATTTCACGTCGCCACACAGGGGAAGAGTATGGCCGTTCAGGCTTGGTCTTCTGAAGTCTGGTATTTTATACTTCCTGGTGTTCGGTCTTTGAAGCATTGATGCTGAGTCCGTTGTTGTCCGCCCACTTTGAAGTTTTTCCAAGTGAATGCGACATTAGCTCACTAATTGTGCCGAGGAATTTCCCCGTTACCAGTATGGCTACATATGCTGTTGCCCTGACCCCCGTACCTTGAAATTCTCTTAGCAATTCGTCTACCACTATGAGCCACAAGAGAGTGGACAGAACTCCCTCCTGAGAGGTCCCGCGTGTGACGTTTTTGCGGCAGTTGCTTGCACCCATGGCTGCATTGATAATTCTGCTGTCTAACATGTTACCAATCCAGTCACTAATCGCAGTCGGGTTGACATTGTTGAATGCCCCCTCTATGTCCAGGAATGCCCCTAGGGTAAACTCTTTTACCTCGAGGGACCTCTCGATTGTACCAACCACGCAGTGCAGCGCCCTCTCAACTGATGTACCTTTTAAATAGGCGTGTTGAGACTGACACAGCCGGTGAGTGATTTTGTTTCTTATGAACAGGTCCACCAGCCTCTCCAAAGTCTTTAGTAAGAATGATGAGAGGGAGATGGGTCCGTCCTTAGCGGAGCTGTGGAAGGGTCTACCTGCCTTTGGCAGGAATAATACCCTGACTTCCCTCCACTCCCTTGGGATGTACCTCTTCATAAGGCATTCTTTGAACATGTCAATGAGCAATGGTAAGATGGTGGATAGGGATCTCTGTAGCATGGCCGGATTGATTCCATCTGGGCCCGCAGCTTTGTAGGGCTGGAAGGATTCGACCGCCCACGAGACCCTTTCTGCATTTACCATGTCATTCACATCTATGTGGGATCCATTATCAGTGTCGTCGTCGACCGCCGCCGAGATTGCTGATGGCAACTCCATGGCTCTGTCGGTACAACCTGGGAAGTGCGTAGTGCACAAGAGTTCCAGAGTTTCGAGGCTGGATTGAGTCCACGAGCCGTCCAGCCGCTGGATGCTGCTCGGTACTGCCCTTCTCGAGCTAGCACTTTGCGAAGTCTTGCGGCCTCGTTGACTGCGCATATTGACTCGCAGTATGCCCTCCCGGAGTCCCTCTTAATTGCTCTGGTTCTGTTTTTGTAGGCTCTGAGTCCGGCTTTGTAAAGAGCCCAGTCCGTGTCTGTACCTCTGTTGGTTGCTCTGTTGAAGAGCGATCTCGCTGTTTTCCGCAGCGCCGATAGCTCTGAGGTCCACCAGACCGGTTTGGCTTTTTTGCGCGGTCGGCTGATAGGACATGAGGCATTGAAGGCGCTGCGGAGTCCTTCCGAGAGAAATCTGACTAAGAAATCGGTGTTCTTGTTTCCATCTCCTGGGTTGACCTTAGACAGTGCCCTAGGGATTAGACCCGCGAACTTTTCCCAGTCAGTTTTCTTGGGGTTTCGAAAAGGTGGTTCTTTCATGGGTTTTATAGTCCTAATGTTGAAGAGTATCCTGTAGTGATCAGAGAAAGAGCACTCAGTGGATACTCTCCGATCCTCAATGGTAGTGTCCCTATCGTTCTTCAGGGTTAGGTCTAATACCTCTGACCTGTCCTTGTTACGGAATGTGGGAGTGGTCCCCCTATTGCATATAACAAGGTCATATTTTAGTATGTAATCAAAGATCGACTCACCCCTTTTATTGATGTCTCGGCTTCCCCACTGGGTGTGATGACCGTTCGCATCGCATCCCATAACCAACCTCAACTTGCTCTTATTGGCAAGGTTTGTCAGTTCCCGGACTTGATGCGATGGGGGCTCTTGTTCTCCCCCCCCCTCACCCAGGGTTCTTGTACCAGGGCCACGTCGATACCATCCTTCTCCATGACCAGGAGGAGGTCGGCCGATGCCGCCTTGCAGTGGTGCAAATTAATTTGCACCACCTTCATTAGGCTTTGGTCTACCTCCCCCTCCCGCCGCCCCATCAGTCGACTCGCGGACCCTTAGGGATCCAAAGCCGAATTTGATGGAGCCTGCTTGCTTCCTTAGCATCTCTAAGGAATGACGGCTGACGGCCAGCCAGAATTTCCTACCACCGTTCTTCGGGACGTTGGACGAGAGGATCTCCCAGTCCTGTGCCCCTAACGAACGGTTTTGCCTACTAATAAGGCCTAGCATGGCCGCCCCTGATTCCGGATCTGGAGGAGGGATCCACACGACCATGACTGGTCGCAGTGGTAGGGCAGAGGGTCTCCAGTTTTGCCTTTGGCCAGATTTCGCCCAGGCCTGCAACTGCGGCGGTCAAGAAGTCCAATGACATCTTGTTGCCGCAGCTGACGACTTTAACTTTCCTCTGCCACCCCGCCCCCTCAAAGTCCACCTCCTCGTCGCTCCTGTCCACCTTCATCATCTCGGCCAGCAACTTCGCCTCCACAAGCAGCCAGTTCGCCGGTTGGATCTTCCCGTCTGGGTTGGATCTGTCGACGATGGCCACCTGCAGCTCCTTCTCGGCCTTGAAGGTTGCTGACCTTCGAACTTTCTTGGGTTCGATTGAACCCTCGGGGGACCTGTTCCGCTTGGCCGCTTTACTCAAAGCGAGTAGCGGATGTGGTTTAGCCTTGGAGGGTTCAGCCGTTTTGGGTGCCGAGCCTTGACTGACCGCCTGTGACTCTTCTTTGAAGTCGAAGGTTGGTCATCTGTGACTCCAGCGCCTTGGCATGGCAGTTTCTGCAGCGTGGGGGTGGGTTTGGAAATTGCTTTCTGTCCCGCCCCCTCTTCAGAGGAGGTGGCGTTGGCTCTTTCGAACCTGACCACCTTCTTTTCGTTGGCTCTCTGCAGGTGCCGTTGACGGTCGTTCAAGGTGGATGGGTCTACCTTGGACAGCTTGCGAAGGGATTGCTTCGCGCGCTTGTATGCCTTTTTGGCTTTCTCATCCCTTGACCGGGTCTTGGCCGCCAGCTTGGTTGTGCTGCTAAGAGGAGCCTCCTCCAACAGTGCAGCCTCGACCTCCAGATCGATCATCGTGACCTGGCTGGATTGAGAGAGAGTCACTGACTCGCTCTCATCCGCCTCGTCCATGACTAGATCCACTAGCGGGGTGCTGCAGTCGTCTTCGTCGGAGACTCCTGCGGCAGCAGGGGGAGTTCGATGATTGTCACTGTTAGTGACGCCATCAGGCTCCCTCCTATTGGTGAGGTGGGTGATGAGGTAGTCATCATCGTCAGTCACCGTCCGTCCCTTCCCGTTATCGTCCTTGGTGTTTTTGTTATTTTTAAAATCTATTTTGATTCCCACGAGTATAGGACAAGAAAAGGTCCGCCCGCACAGAGGTCCTTGTGTGCAGGTAAGGCTGGTTAGTACCGAAGGTCGCCAGGTATTCGGTACGATCCGTTAGCGACTGAGCTATTTTTAAAGCCTAGGTCCTCAGCCTAGTAGATCGTCGGCACGGGTCGCATGACACCTTGATCCAACCCAGAAAGAGAATAGAATAGCGTACAGAAAGAGTAGCGGGAGTGAGGTGTAGTGAAAGTATAGTAGTATGGAAAGAGAGGTCTAGTAGGAAAGGTGGTGGGGTATACCGCCCTCCGTCGGTCGCCAGAGCCTCTTTGGTGAAAACAGGGGGCACCACGAGAAGGTGAGGATGGCAGTTGCCAGAGAGAGGCTATTTGTTGCGCATATCCTGACCTTACCCCCCAAGTTGTTACTAAAAGTTTTGCTACAATTTTAATCACGTAATGAAGCATCTGTTTGTTCAAGAGTATAATTTTCCCCTATACTTTTTATCTCGGTACTTTTATTATTTTTTTTAAGATTCTTTATTACCAATTTTTTAAAGGTTTTAAAGTTAGTGACGTATCCAATATCGTTTCCGATGCCGGACTTTCAGTTACCTGTTTGTTATTGCCTTCACAACTCCAATTTGCTTCATGTCAATATTTGAAACACTTTTGGCAATATGGCCAATTCTATGGTATTCAAAAATATGGTATTCTTTTGGCTTAAACAGTCATTCTGTTGCAGAATGAACAAACTATTAGTAAACCTGTAGTCGTCTCCTGACGTTCCGCATTTATTCTGGTGTGCTGAACTTATTTTCTGGGAAATTACGTTCCGAAGATATAGGGTATATTGGTGAGGTCATGTGTATTGTGGATAGCTTTAGTGAGAAATTTATGTGATTTCTCCCAATTTTCGTATTTCTTCCGTTCGCAATTTTTTAAATTCTGTCGTAGGTAATTGCTCTTTATTGTGTCACAAAATTCGGCAATGTTTGTAAACTTTTTAGAACGTAAAATGCTATATGCATTCCCATGCATCCTTTGTTTAACATACTATGAAATCCTGTGTTTCGGTTGGTGTAATGTTTCTTTGTGCTAGATCACATCCATCTATATATTTGTATACCTCACTATGGAGATGTAGTGAAGGTTCTCTCGGGAACAACGGTAGTAACCTGCTAACTTCTTCGCTATTTCTTCAATGCCCCTTTTAGATTGACTTGTTTCTGCTTGTTTAAATTTAAGAAATAAGAGTGAACTGTAATCTGTCTGCCCAATTGTAGAGTGCTTCTTTATGATAGAGCGTCTGCTCATGAAAGTCGTGTACGATTGAAATCTATTGAGCAGATTTGCGTGGACGTATCTGTTGGAAATAATCCTTCTAGTTTCGGAAAAAAATATTCACACAAAGTCAATATTTATACCAAATAAGGCAAAACCAGTCATTTTGACTGGTGCGGTAAATCTAGTGTTAAATTCAATTGCTCGAATCGAGAATATTCAGAAGTGTTTTTCTAGGTTTGCCTTACAGCATCTCTACGATTGGGTAAATATACGCAATTATGAGGATAGATGTCGTCTGCTAACTCTTCAGAATCTCTCTCTGAGGCGTAAGCTAATCAATATTTTATTTGTCAAAGACATAATCGATTGTAACATCAACTGTTCAGAATTGCTGGCTACAGTACCGTTTCGTGTTCCGGCTCACCAACTTAGAGATTCATTAGTATTCCATACTGAAATTCATAGAACCAATTATGGATTCAACTAGCCCATTTCCAGATGTTTAACGCACTGTAATAGCCTTGGCGGCCTTGTGCAATTTAGTATTGGAAGGTTAGATTTAGATTCATGTTACAGCTGGAAAGAATTCTATATGGTATGAATTTATTATTCATGAGAGTTCTATATCTCATGAATTTATATTATTAGCTTGTATATAATCTCTAAGAGCCTGCCCGGTAGATGAAATTAAATAAAAAAAACTACAAAAAATACAATTGCCCAAATTTTCACTATAAATGGGGGGGCATTTCAACCTGATTTCTAATTTTATTTCGGGTATTTAATTTTATAATTAATTGCTTAAACGCAGTCTATGCCAGCGTATTTATAATTTATAATTTATTTCAGTTAATGTAAACAAATTCGGGAATTTCAACTGGTCGTGTGGATCGTTAGCTGCTAGGTTGTTTTGATGTTGTTGTTGTATTTGTTATATGCTGAATGTACATATATATGCCATTAATATTCGGTGTTGATTCATAATTCTAGAAAATTCTGTAAGATACAGAGCGAAGTGGCTCAATAAAAAATTATTCATTATATGTATGTACATTAGGGTGGATTTATTTTTTGTTTATGCACATGAAGTATTATTTTGTTTACGCAGGTGTGAAATACTTATTGGGAATATACTTAGCTGTACTTGTTGAAATTTTATCTTGTAATTTTTAAATGCTAATATACAGAAAGAGAGGCGAACATGCACGAATTCAATTTTTTATAAATTCAGGGTCATATAATTTTGTCTTCATATTTCAGTTAATGTAAACAAATTCGGGAATTTCAAGTGGTCGTCTGGACCGTTAGCTGCTAGGTTGTTTTGATGTTGTTGTTGTATTTGTTATATGCTGACTATATATATGCGATTAATATTCGTATTGATTCATAATTCTAGAAAATTCTGTAAGATACAAAGCGAAGTGGCTCAATAAAAAATTATTCATTATATGTACATTAGGTTTTAAAACCTTATTTTTCGACCATAACATTTTTACAACGCCGTCCTCTAAACTTGTACTATTTCATGAAAAAGTAATTTGTACAAAATTTCAGATCGATTTGACATCGGGAAGACGTGGCACATCGAACACAGTTTTGAAATAGAAATACAAAATTACGTTTCTATATTTATTTTATATCACAAAGCGTTTTTATATTTCTCCGAAAATAATGGTTAGATCAATTTAACTTTTGCTTGCTGATTTTCAAAGCCAAATGTCCGCTTCTCAATATCCTTCTTAAATTAGGTTCCTACGTCATAATAAAAATTCCGAAAAAAATGTTTGGTCGCAAGCAAAAGTTATCTAGGTCATTTTTTAATATTTTTTTCGATGTTAAGTCGAATTTTTATAAAATGGCTCCTCCCGTCTAAATGGGGGGAAATTGCCCCCGCCTCCCATACGATTTTGTGCTTGTCTCGACCCAACCTACACGCCCTAGTCTTCTGTCCCCTCTTATGCCAAACACCCTGTATATATTCTTATATCCTATCTTACCGTCTTCTATTCTTCTATCTTCTTTTACATAATTTAATATAATGTAATAATAATTCTATAATATCTTTGTATGATTTTTTCCTTAATTTTTGCTTAACATTGTATTTTATTGAAATGTGAAAGTGTTATACTGTTATGAAATTTTAATTAAAATATTATATGTATTCAGCTAATAATACTTTGTACAATATGTATTCAGCTATTAATACTTTACCATACTTACTATAAAATAATTCATTTTTGTTGTACTTATATTTGGAATAAATAAATAAATAAAAAATAAAATAAATAAAATAAAATAATACATAAATAAGCGTTGTGGCCCTGTCGGCACAGGTTAAGAATAACCGAGGAAGTTAAAATTTTATATTAAAGTAAAGCTTAGTAAATTAAAATGAATTAGAGGGTATGCGTTTTGATACAAGCAAAAAATTTTTCGTCCATATAAGCGACAACCTAATATACTCGTATATATAAACTAAATGCTTGAAATATGTATGTATATATACAAAGAAAAATTATATCACACAACTGAACGCCCAAAAATTTGCGATTGGGTAAAGGTAAGTGTAATAAGTAAGCTAATTACATTGAGTGAAAATAAGTCTGATATGAGCGGATATAGAACCAGTTTTAGAATAATGATATGTAAGAGTAGAATAAATATATACATATGTACATACATATATAACTAGGTGAAACGTTTTTAAGTCGTGGTATGAGTATCTATATTTAATTTATGCTCGTGTGAATTCCGAGTATTTTTCCTAATTTTTTGAAAATTCACTTTTTTAGTAGTGAGTGGTCAGGATAAAGTGCCTAGTGGCTACCTTGGAGCCACCTTGGAGGTGTGCATCCATCGAACCTGAAGTATTGGAAAGGAAATGGAATCAGGTGTCAAGGAATGTAACTCCCATGCTCGCGTGGATTCTCCGAGTATTTTTCCTGAAGTTTTGAAAATTCACTATTTCAGAGGTGAGTAAGTGGTCATGATGAAGTGCCTAGTGGCTACCTTGGAGGAGGTGTGCATGGATCGGACCTGAAGTATTTGAAAGGAATTGGAATCAGGTTTCAAGGAATGTAACTCCCATGCGCGTTTGAATTCTCCGAGTATTTTTCCTGATTTTTTGATAATTGACTATTTTAGTAGTAAGTGGTTAGTATGAAGTGGCTAGTGACTACCTTGGAGGAGGTGTGCATCGATCGGATCTGAACTATTGGAAAGGAAATGGAATTATGCTTTAAGGAACGTAACTCCCATGCTCGTGTGGATTCTCACTAGCCACTTCATCCTGACCACTTATTCACTACTAAAAGAGTGAGTTTTCAAAAAACTTACTACTAAAATATTGAACTTTCAAAAACTCAAACAAAATAATCAGAGTTCATTAAAAAACATTTTTAATTACTATTTGCGTGAATAATAATTTAATAGAAATATATTTTCAGTGATTATTGCAGAGATTTTGATAAAATAAAAATTTCGCTACGTAGCGAAATGTGGTGCATTTGAAAAAAGTGTGTGGTGAATTTTTGTGGTTCGTGTCCGTGCTAAGTTCGCTAGGAATTTAACTTCACGCACTTATACTTATAACAAAAAATACCTATAACTAATGTCTAACTGTTCTGTAAAAAACCAACTACTAACTTTAACAAAAAGAACTACTACTAAAGTAATTAAATTTGTTACGTGTATCCACAAGCCTCTTTAATTTATTAAAACAGTATATTATATGCCTATTTACGTCCATTTACAATTTTCCAGGATATGTTTTATTTAAAGTCTACTGTGAAAGCGATGCAGATGAGCCCATACAAGAGCTTCGATTTTATGAGCAGGTAACTACTTAAAACAAATCATAACCAAAAGTTTTCATAAAATATAGTTACAGTATAATTTTAAGATTTGAATTTAATTGATTGGTGGTGAGAATAATATTTAGAACGTCTGTTAGGAGAAGTTCAAATAAGTAGAAAGTGTTAAAGATTTAAAAAAAGATAAAGTATTTAAATAATTACTAGTGTTACTATGGACGGGTTTAAAGGAATTCCCTCGTCTATTGCCAAGTTTGGCTTGATGCCAAATCGGTTTCGGCGTTATGCCATCTTCAGTATTTTTCCATTTTGATAGAACGTTCCTCACTCCATCATTACCTAAACCTGTCAGAAAAATTAACAAATATAAAGAAACACAGTGTACTATTAATTATATGTAATTTAAAGTTTTTAAATTATGCTTAGTTTATAACCACTATTACAGTATATGTAGTTTAAAAAAAACTAACATTTCAAGCATGTTATGTCGTAGGATTACCTAAGAATGTCTGAAGATACGTGCAATGTATTATTGAACTTTGTCAAAAGGAATTTGGAGAATGGTGAAACGACTATGAGCCAATCTGTACCAATTTGCCACTGACGAGCAGTTGGCAGTAACTCTGCGGTATCTGGCTAATGATGAGTCGTACAAAAGAATGGGCTACGCAACTATCCCTGCCATTTGTAGTTGTCCGCGTTAGGAGTTATATCTCCTAAACTTTACGAGATACCTATATGTTTTTGGAAAGCTATTTTAATTGTCTTTCATTTATGTAAAACAACATTTTGCCGAAAGACTTTTACAGCTAAAAAAATTAAACTTTTTTAATAATTTTTTTTCTTCTATTCATTATTTTAATTTTTTTTTAAGTAAAGTGTATAATTAACGTACAAAAATATTCCAATATTAAAAAAGCAGAATTTCTTAGATTTCTATACATATATGTACATACAATACCGTCCATAAGTATTCTTACAAGCCATTTTTCCACAAAAACAGATGAAATTCTCCACTTCTTTTCATTTTAGAAATTAAAATAATATTTATTTTGTTTTGTTAACAATATAATTACTTAAATACTTAATCATATTAACTTAACTTAACAATTGTAACGACAATTTAATGAATAAAATTATGTTACATAACAAGGCCAGTTCACGGTACATACACACGATTCATGACAGAGCCAGTTCACGGTATTTTTCACACTACACTCGCCATAACACACGATTGCACAGCATACTGTCTCTTTCTATCACACGGGTTCACACAGCGGCGAACACGTGAACATCAGAAACAGTCTGAGAACGCAGTATATATAAAAGAAAGCATCAAACGCAGAACAGTCATTCGGGTCCGGACCACCAAGCTGGGAACATCATACTGGTAAGTAACCTCTGCCTAGCAACGCCGAGCAGCAAGACAACAGCGACAGCGAGGACAACCGTCAACTTCAGCAGAGCCGCGAATATACAGTGAAGTGCTTTCTGCTGTGCGGGTTTCGACTCCACGGCCATCATAAACTTTCCTCTGCCGCGCGGGTTTCGACTCCACGGCCATCATAACGTCCTCTGCCGCGAGTGCTCGACTCCTTGAATAAGTGAAGTGTTCTCTGCCGTGCGGGTTTCGACTCCACGGCCATCATAAACTTTCCTCTGCCGCGCGGGTTTCGACTCCACGGCCATCGTAACGTCCTCTGCCGCGAGTGCTCGACTCCTTGAATAAGTGAAGTGTTCTCTGCCGTGCGGGTCTCGACTCCACGGCCATCATAAACTTTCCTCTGCCGCGCGGGTTTCGACTCCTCGGCCATCCTAAAGTCTTCTGTCGCGCATGCTCGACGACTCAATCAGTAACGTGTTCTGCCGTGCGGGTTTCGACTCCACGGCCATCATAAACTTTCCTCTGCCGCGCGGGTTTCGACTCCACGGCCATCATAACGTCCTCTGCCGCGAGTGCTCGACTCCTTGAATAAGCGAAGTGTTCTCTGCCGTGCGGGTTTCGACTCCACGGCCATCATAAACTTTCCTCTGCCGCGCGGGTTTCGACTCCTCGGCCATCCTAAAGTCTTCTGTCGCGCATGCTCGACGACTCGATCAGTAACGTGTTCTGCCGTGCGGGTTTCGACTCCACGGCCATCATAAACTTTCCTCTGCCGCGCGGGTTTCGACTCCACGGCCATCATAACGTCCTCTGCCGCGAGTGCTCGACTCCTTGAATAAGCGAAGTGTTCTCTGCCGTGCGGGTTTCGACTCCACGGCCATCATAAACTTTCCTCTGCCGCGCGGGTTTCGACTCCTCGGCCATCCTAAAGTCTTCTGTCGCGCATGCTCGACGACTCGATCAGTAACGTGTTCTGCCGTGCGGGTTTCGACTCCACGGCCATCATAAACTTTCCTCTGCCGCGCGGGTTTCGACTCCTCGGCCATCCTGAAGTCTTCTGTCACGCATGCTCGACGACTCAATCAGTGACGTGTTCTGCCGCACGAACACACAGACGCCACCAAACGTATCAACGCCACCAGGGTACACAACCACGCTGCATCAACATCAATCGTATCAACGCATCGCTATCGACGCCCACAGACGACGCCCAAGGGTACGAGCTGGAATGCCGCTAGGAGTTTGAACCATGAACATAATATTCTCTTTTAAGAACTATTTGATTTCTGTAAGCCTAAACCTATCATTTAGAATAGCGAAATAAAGTATAAATCAACAAAATAAAAGTGTGCATTCGGTTCAATAAATAAATAACTGGACGAACCTTGGACGCGACTGAGAAATATCCCAGCTATAAAGAAAGGTCGTTACAGTGGCGCCCGAGCAGGGACCTTGCACACTTTTATTCCATTAAATCTACTCGAGCTAAGAAATAAAGTCAGCCGCAATGACGAAAACATCCTGGATTTATACTTTGCATAAAGAAGAGCTTCAAGAATACGCCCACGAGTTCAGTTTCGACGAGTCGGGAACAACAGAGGACCTCCGAAGAAGATTTGCGAACTTCGTTCGATCTCGCGAAGGGGATGAAGAAGTCACGGCGCGTTTACAGGAACTCGAAACACTACACTCACAAGAAGCACCCATGGACCACTCTATGATAATAGACAAGGTAAGAAAATGGAATACCAAGTACGACGGTGGACGAGAGCCATTGGCATTTATCGAGCGGGTGGAGGAACTAACGAGTGTCTATAGATTACCCCTAGACAGCCTCCCCGCCATGATGCCAGAATTACTTCGAGATAAGGCATTAACTTGGTTGCGGAATACGCGACGACAATGGAAGAGTTGGAATGATTTTAAACAGGAATTTTTAAAATTTTTCCTATCAGCTCGATATTTCGAGCAGTTGGAGGATCGCATTCGGACAAGGATACAGCAAGACAAGGAAAAATTCAAGGACTACGTTTTAGAGATATGCGATTTAATGAGACACGCAAACTTCTCGGAGCAAAACAAATTGGAGCGAGTATTCCGAAATTCACGCCGGGAATACCAGCTATATATTAAGCGACGAGACTTCACGGATCTAGACGATCTAGTGTCGCTAGCAGAAGACCTCGAAACGATAAACGAGGCCAAACAGGACACGCGCTCTGGGGTTCCCCGAGCAAGGGAGGAACGCCACCAGGAAATAACAGAGTATTCTCCCTCCACGGGAGATCTCGCAACAGCATGTCGTCGATGTGGGCAAAACGGCCATTGGAGGCAATCCTGCCGGAACAAGCCCATATTATTCTGCTGGTCTTGCGGAAAGAAGGGCGTCAGAACAATCGACTGCTGTCGGCAACAACAGACACCAACCCAGGGAAACGAAGTAGGCCACCCGCCAGGCGGAATTCGGGGCCGAACCTCGGCAACAACAGTAGGAACATTACGATTCCATAAAGGGCACCTCTTGATCAGCGTCGAAATCAGTGGACGCATACAAGAAGCAATGATTGACACCGGTGCAACACGTAGCTTCGTCAACCAACGATTCATATGCAAAACCGACGAGAAACAGACGGAGTTGGACCAGCCAATAAATATCCGCATGGCCGACGGCTCAAAGAAGATAATATCACATTACGTGAAAGTAGACATTCGAGTGGGAACAGTGACGACAAGTATCGATTTGCTGGTATTACCGGAAGCATTAGAAGATATACTACTAGGCACCGACTTTCTAATGAAGACTGGCGGGAGTCTGTCCTGCGGCGGATACACCATTGAGCTGAATGCGGGCACAAACCACAGCGACACAACAACAACAACCACATGCACAGCAATTTCGGAGGAAGTAACTGCAGTAGAACAACCAGTAAATTGTCAATCGTTGCTTCAGGAAACCACGCCTCTATTAAGGTGTTCCTGGCTGAAAAACAGAATTCGTGATGTAGTACGACTACCAGATAAGTATCCCGACTATCGACTAAAAGAAGGAAAACTCTACAGGCACATCCCAAGGACAACAGGAGATGACGACAATACACCCTGGAAACTCTGCGTACCCAAACATCTTCGTAGGCAAATACTTCAAGAAAATCATGACCAACCCGGCGCCGGCCACCTCAGTGTAAGAAAGACTAGTACTCGCATAATGAACCGATACTACTGGCCAGGTATGGGCAGGGAGATCCGCCACTATGGTCGCTGCTGTAAGCAATGCCAGAAATATAAAATTGACCAACGACAACAAGCAGCATTCTTGCTAACAAAACTCGCCGCAGAACCTTTGGCTACCCGTTGTGCAGATTGTATCGGACCTGACAACCCAAGCAAAAAGGAAGAACAATTTCGAGAAATATTTAAACTGGTAAAAGCAAGATTGGCCCAAGGCACACAAGAACAAGCGCGTCATTATAACCGCCGTCAACGTCAGTGGTCACCCCAAATAGGAGAAAAGGTCTTGGTAAAGAAACGTGTCCTTTCCAAAGCTACGGACCACTTCGCAGCCAAATTGGCACGTAACTACGAGGGTCCATTCTGCGTCAACTCATTTCTTTCCCCAGTCATTGTACAAGTTAAGGAAATAGGCGGCCCGTCATTTCGTACGGCACACATAAGCGAGCTGAAACCATTCCACGAAGGAGACAAATCCAGAGAAACAACTAAAAACGAAGTTGTTTAATTATTTAATCTAAATTTACTTATATATTAATCTAAGTTTACCTATATATAAATTCGAATTACTTACGTATTTTCCTTTAGTTTAAGCTTTAATCTAAATTTACGTATATATTTTACTTTAATCTAAGTTTACTTACATTCAAATTTAAATTACGAAATATTATAACGATTTTGAAAAAAAAAAACAAAGAGGGGGAACAAAAAAAACCAACAACACTACGCACAAACTACGTAGTGTAAAAATTACGCACAAGCATTGATATGGACATGCGCTCACAGAAAGAAGGAGTTCCGAGAAGCCGGACGGAAAAATAGAAACATATGCCATACAGAGCAGCCAACAGGAGTAAACGCGAGTACTCCTAATAAACACAACAACACTACGCACAAACTACGCAGTGTCAAAGTTATAAGAGGCATTGATACAAACACGGGCTTAGAGAGTTCCGAGAAGCCAGACAGAAAAATACAAGCAACTACCGCGGTCAGCATTTGCATGCAAAATCAACAGGTCCCGTTAGGTCGATAATAGACAATAAGTGGCAGTTCAAGCAGAATAATTATAAAGCAAGATCAGAAAGAGCTCGTCCATGATGAAGTGCAGATCAACCTAACAGAGAAATGCAGAAAAGAAGAGCAGCAAAGGCAAAAAGCATCGCAGCAGCGTCATCACATTCACCAACATGTTTGATACCCCGCCAGCAGCCTATGCCCTATGTCAGGGCAACATTTACGCTAAAACTTTGCCCCGTAAAGTGGGGGGGTAATGTAACGACAATTTAATGAATAAAATTATGTTACATAACAAGGCCAGTTCACGGTACATACACACGATTCATGACAGAGCCAGTTCACGGTATTTTTCACACTACACTCGCCATAACACACGATTGCACAGCATACTGTCTCTTTCTATCACACGGGTTCACACAGCGGCGAACACGTGAACATCAGAAACAGTCTGAGAACGCAGTATATATAAAAGAAAGCATCAAACGCAGAACAGTCATTCGGGTCCGGACCACCAAGCTGGGAACATCATACTGGTAAGTAACCTCTGCCTAGCAACGCCGAGCAGCAAGACAACAGCGACAGCGAGGACAACCGTCAACTTCAGCAGAGCCGCGAATATACAGTGAAGTGCTTTCTGCTGTGCGGGTTTCGACTCCACGGCCATCATAAACTTTCCTCTGCCGCGCGGGTTTCGACTCCACGGCCATCATAACGTCCTCTGCCGCGAGTGCTCGACTCCTTGAATAAGTGAAGTGTTCTCTGCCGTGCGGGTTTCGACTCCACGGCCATCATAAACTTTCCTCTGCCGCGCGGGTTTCGACTCCACGGCCATCGTAACGTCCTCTGCCGCGAGTGCTCGACTCCTTGAATAAGTGAAGTGTTCTCTGCCGTGCGGGTTTCGACTCCACGGCCATCATAAACTTTCCTCTGCCGCGCGGGTTTCGACTCCTCGGCCATCCTAAAGTCTTCTGTCGCGCATGCTCGACGACTCAATCAGTAACGTGTTCTGCCGTGCGGGTTTCGACTCCACGGCCATCATAAACTTTCCTCTGCCGCGCGGGTTTCGACTCCACGGCCATCATAACGTCCTCTGCCGCGAGTGCTCGACTCCTTGAATAAGCGAAGTGTTCTCTGCCGTGCGGGTTTCGACTCCACGGCCATCATAAACTTTCCTCTGCCGCGCGGGTTTCGACTCCTCGGCCATCCTAAAGTCTTCTGTCGCGCATGCTCGACGACTCGATCAGTAACGTGTTCTGCCGTGCGGGTTTCGACTCCACGGCCATCATAAACTTTCCTCTGCCGCGCGGGTTTCGACTCCTCGGCCATCCTGAAGTCTTCTGTCACGCATGCTCGACGACTCAATCAGTGACGTGTTCTGCCGCACGAACACACAGACGCCACCAAACGTATCAACGCCACCAGGGTACACAACCACGCTGCATCAACATCAATCGTATCAACGCATCGCTATCGACGCCCACAGACGACGCCCAAGGGTACGAGCTGGAATGCCGCTAGGAGTTTGAACCATGAACATAATATTCTCTTTTAAGAACTATTTGATTTCTGTAAGCCTAAACCTATCATTTAGAATAGCGAAATAAAGTATAAATCAACAAAATAAAAGTGTGCATTCGGTTCAATAAATAAATAACTGGACGAACCTTGGACGCGACTGAGAAATATCCCAGCTATAAAGAAAGGTCGTTACACAATAAATAGTAAAAACTAATACATTTCTTTTCAAATATGATTTTCGTCAAAAAATGCACCTTCCACTTTTACTACTTTTGACGATATTTTTGTCATCCTAACGATTAGTTTCTGTATTGTTTGAAGTGGTATTGATCTCCAGGCCTCTTGCAGAAGACTCCAAAAATTTTCTTTTGATGTGGGATATGTTTTTCGGACCTCCCTGTCCAGGTGATCCCAAAGAAGCTCTATGGGGTGGCTCTAAGCTCTAAGGTCAGGTGGAAGGGCAGGCCATTTCATATTCCTTAATGTTCCTTTGCGTTCTTCTTCTTCCAGATATCCTTGGCAAAGCTTAGAAGAAAGTTTGGGATCATTATCTTGCATCAAGATGACTCCAGGTCCAATTAACCGCAAGCCTGATGGGATGGTGTGCTCTTCTAAAACTTGTTTGTAGGCCTCCTTATTCATGGTTCCATCAATACGGATGGGGTCTCCAACTCCGACGGAGTAGAAACATCCCCAGACCATTATAGAACCACCGCTTTGCTTCACTGTTGTAACCACACAGCTAGGATTCATGTTTTCTGCAACTGACCGTCGAACGAAAATTCTCCTCTTTTGTCCAAAAATTTGAAATTTGGATTCATCTGTCCATAACACTTTCGACACTGATTTGTTGTGCATTCTTGGTGCTCCTGTCCCCAATCTAGCCGTTTTCTTTTATTTTGTGTTCATAGCAAGGGTTTTCGTACTGCTATTCTACCAGGGATGTCTAAGGCAGCTCAACGTCTTTTCGTCGTTGTAACCGATATCTTGTTTGAATGGGATGTGTTGAACTCTGCACAAATTTCTGGAGCCGTAAACCGTCGATCCCTTTTACTTATCATTTTGATTGTATGATCCACTTGTATTGAAGTTAATTTGGGCCTCCCGCTTCTTGACCGAGTGGTAATACTGAAGGACTTTCTGAAGTGTTTAATTGTGTCATGTACTGTGGACTTCGGGTTTTCATCTTGTCTGCAATACCACGCCCTATATATCCTTCCTTATATAAGATTATCAAAGCAAAGCGTTCCTGTCCAAAGTTTTCTTTACTTCTGACCATTTCAACAATTTTTTTTATTCTTTTTCTGTATAACTTCACAATTATAGACCTTGAGAACAATTGACTCAAAAGACGCATACAAACTGCTTTTATAGTGCGAGTTTTTAGGGATGGATTATACTCACTAATTATTTAAGTACAAGTTGTAAACATTTTCCGCAAAAAAAAAAAATGGAAATGTTATCCTTTTTTAATGAGTTTTATTATGGGTTACGCAAATTAAAGATTTCCTGTTATTACTACCTGTGCCGGTAAACCGGTAAACTTCGGTCTTTTACCTAGAATCCTGTAACCTGTGTTGTGGTAAAAGAAAGTCTAATATTATACTAATGTATTTTAAAAGAATTTCATTCATCTGAATCTTCTATAGTCAGAAATGTGTACAATTCTGATAAAAAATGTTTTGTCCGAAAACTTATGGACGGTAGTGATATACCATCAGAATCAGTGCAGCATTATAGGAGAAATCTCATTCAGGAGAAATTCAATTCAGTCTAAGGCGAGACGAAGAGACGTACGAAAAAGATTGTTTTACATAAATGAAAGCTCTTTGCTCCTAAATGAGTGCGCCAAAAACTATTGTTGTTCTTGGAGCATAAAAAACAACTCCAAAAACAACAACAAATTTGAAATACTTCAGCAATTCATATTTTTTCCCTAAATTTGTATACATTTACCTTTAAAGATTATTAAAATACATACCTGATTTCAGACTATAAATATTTTTTGATTAGTACGCAAACTCTGTTTTTTGGAGGCCCCAGAAAAATCGAGGGACATTTGTATCGTATAAGCGACACTTTAGTTTTTCACAGTTCATCTTGCCGTTTGCCTGGGAAACAACAAATAATGGTGTCGCACAAAAAACATGTCGAACGTGTGAACACGGCATTAAGTAGCAAAAACTCGAAAACAGACACTCTTGCTTTGTTGTCGTAAAGGGAGGTAGGTCTTTAGGTTGAACTGTTCCGAAGGACACACATCGTACAATTTTGGTCCACTGTGATACCACAGAATAAATAGTATACAGAAGTTGCATCTCGTACAAAGGAAATTTTGTTCTAGGGTTCCAATATTGGTACAGAAAGAGATTTCTTTCGCAAAACAATAAAAAAAACCAATTCTTTTAATCTCTACTAGCGAAATTCTTAAACCTATAAAATAGCTTCCCGAGTGAAAAGGGTCGACCTCAGTAAAGATTTTTGTCCGGCTAATGCCTAGGACAAGGAGACAAGTTTGCCGTGCTTTACGCTGGCATCCTTTTGATGAAACCCGATGAATTTTTAGCTGAAAGTTATTTTATGATTTATATAATATAATGTATTTAAATGCCAATTTGTTGTATTTAAATGTATTAAAAGAATTAAACTATTTTTAATTCTATTAGTATTCTTTTCAAATTTTTTTTTTCTTTTACTGAGCTACTAATTTCCTTATTTCGCTTTTTCTTTCGTTTTACAACTTCATGCCAAATTCATCACCAAATTATTTTTCACTTTTGCGCTTTATTTATTAACGAAATTATCACTGTTGTCCTCCGTACAACGAATAAAACGCCTGGTGTTATGCTTCCTGTTGATTTCTTTATTTACACTTTGATTTTGTTTTTCTCTTAACACTATTTTTATTACTACTTGTTATTAATTATGTACACTTATTGTTTAGAACTAGCACTACGCGACTTTATACGCGGCTTATCGAACGACTTCGTCGTCTGGGGTTTACTACAAGACTCCCGTTGGAATCTTTTCTATTTTCCACCTTGGCTCGGTTGACACACCCGTCGACCGAACCAAAGTGGGTCGGTATGCCGTGTTTCGCAATTTCCATTATTTTGCAATATTAAAATTGTAAAATTCGCAGAATCAATACGCGGAAGAAAATCGTTCTCAATTTAATTCTTCCGCGTGTGGATTCTGATCGTTGGTTATTTTAAACCAAGCGTTTTAATGGTTTGGAAGCTTGCTACTGAAAGCTAGCTTCCACAATCCATTCCATACGACGTGTTCTGGTTGCTACCTTGGCTTTTGAATTTACTTTAAACGAAGCTTGACTAAAGCTTTTGGCTTACCACGCAAAGTGCTGTGGTTGCATTAATAACGTGAACTTGGCCTTGACTCACTCGCTGAGTAGTATTATAAAACGATAATACTGGCCTTGAAAGTTCTTATCTCCCGGAACTGGAAATTGCGATCGCGACATACAACATCCATCCACCCTCGGGGAAGAAAAATTTAGTATCGTACAAAACGATATTAAATTTTTCTTGTACATTTGTTGAATCGTGGGTGGGCTTATGTTAATGCTAATTTTTGCTTATTGTTTGTTTTTTTTTTTTTTCTCTCTTATGAATATCTTATGTGTTATGTCAATTGGTGTAATTGGGGTAAGATTAGTTAGCATGATAATACAATTAATTATGAGTAATAATTACAATAATTACAATGCAATTAATTATCGATGAAACAATAAAATAAATAAACAATAAAAATTATGAATTATGAATTTACAATAATAATTCAATAATACAATCGATAACTGCAATTCTTCGGAGTCATCTGTGTGTAGGTTGAGAATGATTTTGATGTTGATCTTGACGTTGATGTTCTTGTTGTTGTTGATGATGGGTTGGCTGTTAATGTACACCCCGTTGTCCCGATGTTTTTTTTTTTTTTTTCGATGTGCGGTGGGAATGTTGCTGCGGGGTAGCTGACGTGGTAGGTGCTATGCTTGATGATCAGATGCAGATGTTCGTTGTCGAAAGTATCGTTGTCCCGCAATTGAGATAACGTTATTTTGGTGCAATTATATTATAATATTCCTTTACTTTCTATATTATTTTAATGTATGCTTTTATTTTTCTTTTCAATCAATATCTAATTATATTATTTTGTAAAAGTTTGTAAAAAGTTCATTTCTTTTTTTTTTTCTAATAATATTATGTTCATTCGTATTTCCTTTTAATTTTCTTAATTTCGTATTGAATGTCCATATTTTATTGTAAATTACAATTTAATTAATTTTTAAATTATTTTTATATTGTGTACATTATTGTAAATGAATTGTAAATGAACTTTAAATCTTGCATATACATATGTATGTGTATAACAACGCTTTCATTATTTCTTTGTTTTATTTTTGGCTTTTGTTAAAAGTGATTTACTTTTGTTTTTGCTTTTTTTTTCATTAATTGCTTAAACTGACACTGCATTCTGGTCGTGTTCAGTTGCTCTACTTCTACACCTGCTTTGTTGCAGTGCTTGCGTTAATCGTTCAATTTTTAGCTTTTGTTTTGTTTGTTGTTACCGCGAATTCGCTAATATTTTACATTGAATATTTTGAATATATGTACTACATTTTATATGATATGTTTATATATTTGTAATATATTATTTGTTTATATATTTGTAGAATATTTATAAGAAACAAAAATCTTTCTTATTTTAGATTTATTTATATTACATTTTCTATTGCAACGATTGCAACTAGATGTATTTATGATGTGTAAATTATGGTTATGCATAAGCTAACTCTTTATGCATAGATTTCATGTGCATTTATTCCTATAATAAATGCAAATGCAATAGTCATGACTGTTTAAAACGAAACAGCTACTTTTCATGTACCGTATATTACCAATTAAACTTAATACAGCCTAAAAAGTTCTATTCAACATTTACAAAAGAAATGACTTAAATTATTACTATGAATTTACTTTATTATGAGTTTTCTTTTTCTTATATTTTTACGCTTAAATAAACAAGTTGTTGCTTACTGAAACGCTATTTTGATCTATTTACTTTCTTGTTGAATTTTTTCAATATTTCATTCGTTATTCAGCCTTAAGACTGAAGTTAAATCAAAATTATTAGTAGTAAAATTAAAATTTAAAAAAATGTTAGTTTCCTACTATCCTATACTAAATATTAACAATCCTATTCTATATATATTCATCCTATCCTAATAAGGTGCCTATTTTGATTAATTTACTTTAATTTTCTTATTACTCCTATAAAATTTTCCTTGTTTAAGTGCTTTTAAAGATTACTTACATAATTATCTAGTTAATCCTATTTTCCCCCTTAATTGCTATTATATAACTTAAGTAAGTTATTGCGGAATAGCTTTTCCGTTCCCTTAATATTTAAAACAGTAGTAATTGGGCTTTTAATCTTTACTACTTTATATGGCCCTATCCATATTGGAGAAAACTTATTTTTCCTAGTCTGGTTCTTAATTAATACACTATCTCCTACTTTAAAATCTACTAGATTTAACTTATTATCGTACTGGTTTTTGGCTATTTGTTTAGCCATGTCCTGATTTTTCCTCACTATTTCGTGAGCTCTTTGTATTTGGAATTTGAATACTTTATTTGGGTCTTCGGCATTATATACCGGACTACACTTCCTTTTTAAGTTAGTCGGCATTTCTGTATCGAAATCAAATAAAGTACGGAATGGTGTTTGCTTGGTCGTAATGTGGGGTGTGTGGTTATGAACATGCATGGCTGAACCATGAACCATTGATCGCAATTCGACCCATCTTTTTTAGACTACAAAACTACGCAAATATTCCGCTAAAGGTCTGTGGCTTCTCTCTAATGAGCCATTAGCTTGCGGATGGTAAAGTGTTATATGCAATTTTTTAATGCCTAACAATTTGCACGTATCTGAGAACAATTTCGAAATGAAATTAGTTCCGTTATCCGTAATAAGAATTCGTGGAATTCCGTAACGCGTAATTACTTCATCGTAGAAAGCTCTGGCGACAGTACTTGCTTCCGCGTCTGGGATAGCTGTACATGCCATAAATTTTGAAAAATCATCTTGGAATGTTAAAATATATTTGTTACCGGATACAGTTTCTGGTAGAATACCTACTATGTCCATGTAGACTTTATCAAATGGCCTCATTGGTGTATCTGTCAGCACCATGGGCATTTTTGTTAATTTCGAACTTTTATTCGATTGAAATTTAGGACAATTTTTTACATAATTTTTTATCTGCCTTTGCATCCCTGGCCACCTATATTGTTGCCTGTTTCTTAGGTACGTTTTCACTGCTCCCTGGTGACCTCCTAATGGTGAATTATGGAAATCTTTGATCACTGTCTCTATTTGTTGTGGATCTCCTAGTAAAATTGTGTTTTCGTTCTGTCTTATTCCTGGAGTGTCAGGTTCTACAGGCGTCGGAATTGTTCTTGAATTTTCGCTATTTCCTTGGTTCTTCATTTCTATTTCTTTGGTTGTAGAGCGGGTCTGAACTGCTGTTACTATATTACGGTTTTGAGGAATTCTACTCAAAGCATCTGCGTTCAAATTTTTCTTGCCTGGCTTATATGTATATGATTTCGAAATCATACTCTGACAACTTGTGCCTGAATCTTGCCAGTCTATTAGTTTGATCCTTTAAATTGGCTATTCCCTTTAATGGCTGGTGATCAGTAAAAATTTTAAAATGTCTGCCTAAGAGATATGCTCTGTAATTTTTCGTAGCCCAGACTATTGCTAAAAATTCCTTTTCTATTGTGGAATATCTTTGTTCTGTGTCGCTTAGCGCTCGGCTAGCGAAAGCTATTGGCCTATCCTCGCCTACGTTTCCTTGAGAAAGGACCGCGCCTAACGCTTCATTACTTGCGTCGGTAGTTAAAAGAAATTCTTTTGAAAAATCTGGGTATGCTAACACTGGTGGTGACATAACCGATTCTTTTAATTGTTCAAACGCTCTCTGGCAGCTTTCTGTCCAGACGAACTTCGCGTCTTTTCTTAACAATTTGTTAATGGGAAGTACTATTTTTGCGGTTCCCGGTATAAATTTTCTATAATAATTAACAAGGCCTAGGAAGGCTTGTACTTCCTTTTTATTTTTAGGAGGCGGAATGTTTTTAACGTACTCCACCTTGCTAGGGTCTGGAAGTGCTCCATGTTCTGAACACTTGTGCCCTAAGTATACGACTTCTCGTCGTAGGAATTGGCACTTGGTAATGTTTAATTTTAAGTTATTTTCTCTAATTACACCGAAAACCTTAGTTAACCTTTCTTCATGCTGTCCCAGGTTTGTTGCGTACACGACTATGTCGTCTAAATAGACAAAACAATCTATACCCTGAAGTCCTGTCAGAATATGATTCATAAGACGTTGAAAGGTTGCTGGGGCGCCGGTTAACCCGAAAGGCATTCGGTTGAACTCAAAATGTCCTAACGCTGAACTAAATGCGGTCTTTTCCTTGTCTGCATTATCCATTAGGACTTGGTGGTACCCACTTGCCAAGTCTAACGTCGAAAAATATCTACTACTGCCTAACTGATCCAATATCTCATCTATCCTAGGCAGTGGCTTCGCTTCGTTTACTTTTCTGTAATCTATTACTAAGCGCCATTTCTTTTCTCCATCTTTTCCACTCTTCTTTGGAACTAGAAGTAGCGGGGAGTTCCATGGAGATACACTTGGGGATATTAAATCATCCTCTAATAATTTATGAATTTGCCTATTCATCTCTTCCCTATGTGTCTAAGGAATTCGGTACTGTTTTTGGTTAATTGGTGGCCGATCCACCTTTATTGGAATCTTATACGTTAGTACCGGGGTGTATGTCAATGGGTCACCCTCTAAAAGAAAAATATCATGGTATTTCGCACATAGTTTCGTTATGGATTCTCTTTCCTCTGTTTAAGGAAGGATCCAATTCTAAATCTTTCATTAAAATGTTAATGCGTTGAGCTATGTCTGCATTACTTATACTGTTGATGGTAGTCCATTGATTACACGAAACATCACTTAGCTTGTATTTGTGGAAATCAGTAAATTTCGGTACAAAGTTGTCACTAAGAATGAAATCTTTTGCCGTTGAATTTAGATTTGGTACCTTGACCTCTTTGTTTTCCACATTTGCTAGTGTTTCTCCCAGGTACACTTCTGGTCAATCTCTTGTTTATGAACTACCACAGTCATAACTTTAGTTTTAATTTTTAACGGCGTTATTCTAACCCTTCTTGCTTCTATTGTTATATTATTTTTGTTTCTTTGTTCTGTTATATTTTGGATGCCTTTCAGTGGCAATTTAACTATAAATTCTTTATTTTCATTAAATAGGATTAACTTTTTATATGTTTATAATGGAGCGTGTTTATAATGGATCTGTTCCACATGTTGTCTCTACCCAGTATGCCGTCCGCCGGTACCCCTTGTTTAAGTGACACTACGTGTAGCGTTAAACGTAAAGGCTGTACCTCATCATGGCATATGCTGGTGGATCCTATTGTGGTTATACAGCCTCCAAATGCTCCACTTAATTCCCTTTTAACCTTTTTATTTATAATGGCATTTTCTTTTAATGCGCATTCCTTTACTAGGCTTGTATCTGCTCCTGTATCCACCAGTAAAATGAGTTTTCCATTTCTCGCCTCTACATAAGGCAGTTCAATGAACACATCACTTAACGTGGCTGAATCCCAGTTAGATACTTCCTTTATAGTGTTTTTATAATTATTATTTAAATTATACGTTAACCACGAACATATTGTTTTCATGTCCTGGTTCTGTATATTTGAGCTGAAATGTTTAAATTTCGCTAATACCTCGGATTTCATGCTACTTGCAAGTGCTTTTATGTCTGTAATATATTCTGCTATATTAAGACTAATGCTCCTTGCTTTATAATGTTGAAAATTGAGAAACATTGTTTTTACAATCGATGTACATGCCAACTGTATAATTAGCAAGATGATTATTAAAAACTCTGCTCCCATTTCTATTATTTTCTTTGGTTTATTTGTTATTGTGCCGACTGTTTCAATTAAAATATTTACTTTATCATTTTGTTTGATAATTTTTATTTTATTATTAAAATTGTACCCCATATTTTTAGCTTTGTTAGCTTCTAATATTTCTGAAGTCTGTAACGTATCCACGATCTCCTCCGATGTTGGATGTACGGTTACTACTTCTTTTGGCCTTACATTTCTATTTTTGTTGGGTTCCCAGATTATTGGCCTTGTCTGGGACCTTGCCGGTTTCCATGCCGATTATTCTGAATTTTAAAGGGTTATAAAAAACCTTTTTCAGGTACTCAGGGTAATTTTTTTTTATGGGGTAATTACTAAAGGTAATTATGAATAATTATTACCGTCCATTTTTTACCCTGGGTCATGTATAAAAGGCTGACCTAGAATATTGACACCTTTCTTTGTTCCTCAAGATTCAAACTGACCAAACGTTAAAAAAACCGAAGTAATGCCAAAAAATAAGATTGATATAAGATCTGCAGTGATTACTCTTCATAAGGAAGGCAATTCCGGGCGGATAATTGAGCAAAAATTAAAAATTTCGACTAGTTTTGTGCATCGCACCATACAAAAGTACAAGGATTATCACACTCTTGCGGACCTTCCGCGGTCCGGAAGGCCAAGATCGGCAACAAATCGTGAAGATAGAGCAATGAAAATATCAAGCAGACGGAACAGAAGAAAAACGGCTCCAGAAATAGAAGCCAAGATGGATTACAGTCGATCAAACCCGGTATCATTAACAACTGTAATAAGGCGGCTAGAGATGCTGGTCTTTGTGGAAGGATTGCTAAAGAAAAACCCTTACTTCGACCACGAAATAAAAAGAGAAGACTTCAATGGACTCTAACCTATAAGGAATGAACCGAAGAGGACTTCAAAAATGTTCTTTGGAACGACGAATCAAAGTTCGAGTTGTTTGGGTCAAATCAAAGAATTTTCGCCAAACGTAGTGCCCAAGAGAACATGCTGCCGGAGTGTGTAATCCCAACAGTGAAGCACGGCGGCGGTTCCGTTATGGTCTGGGGATGCTTCTCAAGCAATGGAGTAGGCGATTTAATTCGAATCGATGGAATTATGCGAAAGGAGGAGTATAGAAAGATACTGCAGTACAATGCCATACCATCAGGCCTACGATTGATCGGCGAAGGTTTCGTGATGCAACAAGATAACGATCCCAAACACAGTTCCAAATTGTGCAGAGGCTATTTAGAGGACAAGCAAACATCTGGAATATTAAAAAATAAGATTTGGACTGCCCAGTCACCCGATCTCAATCCAATAGAGCTTCTATGGGTTGAGCTGGGCCAAAAGATGCGAGAAAAAGCGACTACGTCGACAGAGGAAATGTGGAATGCATTGTTGGAATCATGGAACAATATACAACAAGAAACCATAAAGAAATTAATCGCCAGAATACCAAGAATTGTAGCAAAAGTTATTTAGTGCAAAGGGGGATTTTTTGATGAAAAATCAGTTTAGACGTTTTAGTAAAAATTTGGATAATAAAAATTATTCTAAAATATAATTTTAATGTAATCTGAAAGGAAATATAATAAACTTTAAAATTTACAATTAAACTTTTTATTTTTAAAAGCTTTGGATAACTATTGTTAAGATTTGTGGAAATTTCAAGGGTGCTTCGAAACTTTTGGCCGGTAGTGTACATATATTATGTATTATTTCTGTTTTTTGCCAAAATTCAAATGACTATATCTAAAAGTCTACATAACTAAATGGATTAAGTAGTTCCTGAAAGATCTTTTAATTGTCTATAGGAAAAATATTACAAAAACTTTGTGCCTTGAATCTAAGTATTTTTGGGTAATTTTTGAAAAAAGGTTAATTATTATATATATTTTAATTTTGGGAGATTATAACCCCATATTCAGAAACACTTTTAGCTGTCGTCGTCGTCTAAAACAGCTGTTTGTCGTCTTTTTCTATACACAGAGACGACGCCGTGTCTTAGCTAAGCATGGTGTCTTACGTCGTTTCGAGGTGAGCTATTCACAGAGACGACAAGCAACGACATGAGCTGTCAAATACGACGATAGCATCTTAGCTGATGCTTCATTCTATTTATTATTTTTTATGTTATAATTATATTTTATGGTATTATAAAATAAATAAATATATATTATATAATGTTATTTTGAAAACGGTTTTTACTGGAGAAAATGGGTATAATATCTTCGCGTAGAAAAATTTTTCTTTTCTACTTTGTTTCTATTCGATTTATACAACTTTGCTAAAAAATCGTTGCTTCCCGTTATTTTTTTGTGATACTTAAAAATTAACAATACACACAAAGTATAGAATTGTAAATATGGATAAATAATATGGATATAACAAAGAAAAAGAAAAACAATAAAGTTTTTAAACAAATAATAAATAATTACACTCATACCCCGGTTTGCGTCGTTTCGGTTTGCGTTGTTTCGAAGTTGAGTCTTTTTAAAATTTCCGTGATTTCGGTGTTGCGTCATTTTTGCTTCAGTTTGCGTCGCATTGCTTCGAAGTTGCGTCATTAGTGCTTCGATTTGCGTCGTTAATAAATGTTTGTATGTACAAAGAAAAATAGAAAAAGGGGATTTCCCGTCGTTTTCATGCTTTTCATGTTTTTCATGCATTGTTACTTTTTATTTTAATAAAAACTATTATTACACAAATTGGTATTATAAATATTAATAATAAAAAATTGGTATTTCTATTGAAAAATCAAATTTTTTTACTAAAATTATGAGTCTCGGAACGAATTAAATAAAAGTTAATACAAATGTATGGAAAACTATGATTCGGTTTGCGTCGTTTCAGTTTGCGTCTCGGTTTTCCGGTCCCAATTAGCGACGCTAACCGGGGTATGAGTGTACAACAATTTTTGTTAAATATTTTATTAATTCTTAAGATACCGCGTACAATTTACGACATCCTTTCAATTTGAAGTTTTGGTGCGGGACATGGAATGAAATAATTTCATAAGTAGCTAGAGGTGCCCCTGTTTTTGGCTCAAACCGAATACCGGGTGAAAAGGAAAGAGAGCGGCCTACTAACGTTTTAATTGTCATATGTGCACTTTCTTACATATATTACAATACAATATGAAGAGATCTCAAATCACGCACCAAAATTAAGCTGGGACAAGTTCATTCGGATAGTGCGGCTATATGAGGTGGCCCCAGTAGCACTAAAGAATTCAGATTTAAAAATTATACATTCACTAAAAACAGGCGCTTGATAAGCATAACTCAAAATTTTGCACTTCGCAATTGTTTGGAATTCCCGATTTTTTATAATTTTACAGTGTTGCAAATTTTCAACAGAAAAACCAATGTTAATATATTTTGAAGCAATTTGAATGACGAAAATACAATAGAAAATCAAAATAAATATTCCTCTCATAAACTCCTGAGACTATTCTTTATATTTACTACATTTATAAATCTAATTTCGCGAAAAAAATCTAATTTTCAAGAATTTTATTATTTCAATACCATAGTAAAATTTTTGTGTTGTAATACCAAAAATGCTGCTAGTTTATTATTAGTTTATTTCCTTATCTTAATTATGTTAAATGAATAATAAATACCAGAAGTGGTTAAACAAGGACTTCGAAATAGATTTGGAAGATGAATACAGTGACGATGAACAGGCGGAAATAGCAAATGATATCGGAAGACCAGAAGCATCATTTGAAGACTACCGATCGAACGAAAAGAAGAAAAATAAAGGAAATAAGCACAACTTTTGGAGCGGACATGGTATCAAGAGCATATCTTTAGCAACTCAGAGAAGAAAAGAAATATGTGGAAGCTTTCATAGTCGAAAGAGCTTCACATGCTAGTCCAAATCGAATCAGAAGGGTTCTCAATTCCTTCAATTTGTACAACACGTTGTATCCATGGAGAACTATGACACCGACAGTTCATAAGGCTTTAATGCAAGGGGAGGACATAATTAACCATCATATATTACCCATTGGAGATTTATCGGAAGAAGCACAAGAAAAAGGGAACAAAGACTATAGGTACCAGGCCACAGGTACTATAGGCCACAGTGAGAGCACAACACGAGAATGTGTTCACGTCAGGGTACCAATGAGGATTTATTTAGAATGCTTTTAATTTCTTCTGATCCTTACATTTCGTCTTTGAGAAAAAAATTTATTAAGACAACAATACCTCTAGATAGAGAAGCTGAAGAACTTCTAATGAAACCTACAGACGAATATTTTTTTGAAAATAAATAAGTATGTATTATTGTAAATTGTATTTGTGTTTTAGAGTATGTAATAATGTATGTGAAAATGTTCTTATTTTAGCAATGTTTACATACGACTATGTTTCTTTTTCATATTAAAGGCACACAATTTTAAGTACTGTGATATTCGTCTTTTATCGAAATTGAGTATACCAAACATTTAAATTGTTATACTGAAACAATAAGCTTTTAATATTGCATGAATAATACTTAGGAATAAAAAAACAAATAAAATAAAATGGTTATTTTTTTTGACGCGACTTTGATTGAACGCGAAAAAAATACCTAGATTTTTCGTACTTAGATTAACGTAAAGATACATGTTCATTCTTTCATTTGCAAAAACCGCTTTAAAATACTTTAATCTGATTAAAAGTTACAAGAATTTTGACCACCACTAAGTCGAAAACTGCAATTCTAGTCTACTGTGCGTCGGTAGAAATAAAGAGATAATTCGTCACTATTCAAGTCTACACAATCTGCAATGGGTTCAATGGAGAAGATGTTTTCACCCATAGGCTGAGTAGAGGAGGCATGCAAAATTGAAACGTAGCGATTCCTTCAGGTCCTTTTAATGACCTCAACCCTTGCCACGATTTTAAAATTTACCAAATCTTATTTATAAGCGTGGTAGATTATGGCTATCCAGGCCCGTCTCAAGAAAATTTATATTAAAATTGCCACTGTTATTGTTGTTTTGATCGTTATTATTGTTTAATGCATTTCATAGTTGTGCGTGGTACAATGATGGCTAGCACAAGCTATTAACACTATTAAAACTATAAACAAGTCGGATATGCTCAGCGGACCCTGGTGTCCAATTACAAGACAATTCTTTGATTTTTATGTGTGCTTTTATTTTCTTAATCCTACAGTTGCTTACAATTAATTGCAGTTTGATTATATCCAGGGTGCGACAAACGACTAAAATTCAATTGCACTCACTTTTCGTTCTTCAAAAATACAATCGTAATTCGAGTTTTCACGAACGAACGTAAGAACATAGCGAGCAAAACCCTTTCACTCACTCACAAACGATCTAATGCTCGGAGCACATAGCGATTGTATTGAATTGCGTCGCGAGCGCAGGTAATATTTCGTTAACGAGCGCTCGTCAAAAACGAGTTTTTGGCGAAGAATTTTTAGCCTGGAAAGAACGTTCCCCCAAAATCGCAATTGTAAACCTCGCGAAGATTGAATATCAATCGTTCGCGAACGTTCGCTACCTAGTAATTATGACTACCTGAAATTTGGATTTCGGCTATTTTTTTTTTCTAGTTTTTTTATAATAATTTTTTTTATTTATAGCATCTGGACTCATTTGTGCTTAAGTTCGAGACATTTTTTATTACAGACAAATTAAAAGTACAAAAATTTAAGAGAAGGTTACTTTCTCAAGAAGATAACTATTCAATTTAATAATTAAGATATTATTAATAACTACACTACTTAACCGTGAACGCTGCTTCGTTATTATTGTAGAAAGTGCACTAAAGAAAGTGCCCGCTCTACAGATACTTGGCTTGATGGGACAGCTAGGACAACTGCAGCAAGTTTACACAGATCTCTATCTTTGGCCATCACATCTTTCCAGTGTTGAAGGATATTTGTGCTAAATGGGGATCTCTGGCCGTACGCCAAGCTCTCAAGTTTCTGTCGAATGCTAGCGGAGGTTTGGGTTGATGTTGAAACATTGTTTTTCAGCTCTTCCTCTAAAATGCTGAATGGATCATCTTGATTCATCGGTAAATCATCTACTTGTTCGGCATTTCCATTACTGGCATCCATTTCTCCATACATTGAATTCAGTGCAGCATTTGTTCGCAAAATATGCGCCTGAAAATTATGTATTCGTCATATGTATAAACATTTTAAAAGTTTAATGTCTTACCACAGCTGTCTTTTTCATATCTTCATTCAAATAAGGTGAATCCAAAAAGTTAAATCGTGGATCTAAATAAATACCGCAAGTGAAAGCCGCATTGTCCAGGAGACTTTCTTTCCGTTTTTGCATACTCTCAAGAAGTTTCCTTGCATAGTCATTACCTTCAATTTTTTTGAACTTCGCGTCGCACACAAGCCAGTCGCGAAAAAAATCTCCAATGACATATTGTTCGGCCTGTAGTTGTTTCGTACATGCAGCTAATGGTGTAAATGCACTTACGAAATTTTGCACAAAATTCCAATTAATTTCATGTTCACTTGAAATTTCGATTTCATTAGCAATAACATGTTCTTTAAAAGACAATAGAAATTCCATCATGTCAAATGTAGAGTTCCATCGTGTTATGTTATCGATAGGCGGCATTCGTGAAATCGCACTATTGTGGCAATTTCGTACGCTTGTTCTCAGGGTTTTCACAATTTTTCTGCAATCTTCTATTTCGTTTAAAATATGCTTGATGCAGTCATTTGCAGCAAGCTGGAGAGTGTGTGCAGCGCACCTGACTACTGCCAATACCGATTTCAGCCGATCGTGTACTACTTCGTACTCATCATTTTCGTTTTCTGAATTTGCATCCGATTCATCATTTTGTCCCTCTAGTAGCTCCTGCTGCAGAAGTTTTGATGCTTTTACAATATTTGCTCCATTGTCGGTCGTTGTTGAATAAATCTGGGTAATTTCGATTCCATATTCATGAAGACAAGATAAAATTTCCTCTTTTAAGAAATGTGCAGTGTGACGCCGCTTTAACTGAATCATCCCAATTGTATTTATGATAATTCTTCCATCTTTAATATATTGAGCGTTGATTCCTAAAATACATTTTCCCATACGTGTTGCGACATCGACTTTTAAGCTCAGCATTCTTTTATTTAGTGTTGTTTTTAATATATGTATCTTTTACATTATTTGCACAAATGTTTATCTGAGTAACTATGCATTTAGCATTTAAATTTATATTAAATTTTGCCTCATATGGCTTGATTATTTTTTTAAAGTAAACTTCATCGTCAAAAATACGAAAAGGAATAGCTTTTGCGGTTACGATTCCAACACAGCAGCGTAAAAACTCTGTTTTATCCATTGTTAATTTTAAATCGATGATATCTTCGCGCTTACTAAGTTTTTTACTAGTAGATGTTTCACCACTTCCAAAATTATATGTATGAACACATTCATAATGTCTTTTGATGTTTCCTAAAATATATCCTTTTAAAAGTTTGTCGCACAAGAGACATTTTGACAAATTTGTTTCTTTGATAAAAGCAACCAATTTTGATTTATCAATATTTGAAACTCTTCCCATTATAATGCACACAAAAACACAATAAACTCTGAGAAAAACTTGTAATTAATGCTTAAGGCGCTGAGGGTGTGTGTTCAATTATATCGTGATTGATTGCGAACGCTCGCGAAGGCTCACGAATGTTTGCGATTGTATCGGTTAGGCGGCCAACCAATCGCGAAGATTTTATGCATACGTTCGTCAGCGCCAAACGTTTACTACCTGCGAGTGTTACTGAGCTCACCTTCTTTGTGAGTGAAATTCACGATCGTTCGCTGACCATCGTATTTTGCAGTAACAAATTCACTCAAATTAATGAAAAATACATTCGCGATCGTATTTGTATCGTTCGCGATTGTATTTTGGCGCACCCTGATTATATCGTACGTGGCATTGCTGGTTGCTCTTCTCCTTGCGTTAGTTTGTTTCCTCTTGCTCGTCTTGTAGCTCATCGGCAGCCTTAAAGGGATTGTGCTCTGGTGCCTCCGCCTTTCTTCCAAGCTACTATCAATGGTGGGCCACAGTGGTGTGTGATTCACTTGTACTTTCGAGCTTCACAATTAAAGTGTAGCCTAGAAGTATGTGTTACCACACGTTAAGCATTGTTACCTACTGGGCCGAAAGGTATGTGGTGATAATCAATTGGCATCTCTAAATCAAGAGGTGAGCGATTTCTCTCTGTTACGTTGTTTTTCTTATTATTATCAGTCCCTTTTAACTGTTAATTTTTTTAATTAATTTTTAAGTCTCTTGAAGGTGGTAACGTTTCAACAATCGCTTCCGATGTCGGACTTACGGTTACCACTTTATTTCTTAAAGTTGGTAACGTATCCACAATCGGTTCGGATGTATGAATTACTGTTACTTCTTCATTTGGCTTAAGTTACTAATATTTTTGGGTCCCCAGATTATTGGCCAATTCTGGGCCCTTGGCAGTTTCCCGGACTATTACTTTGTAACGATTCCCAATTGTTTTTTGGCTCGCAATTTTTTATCATATGTCCTGGTCTATTACACCAATGACATAACGTTTGGTTTGCTCTGTTCGGCTGATTCCTCTGCAACCCGTTCAGTGTAGTTGGGTTAGGGTTTATTGCCCGTTTTTGGTTCCCGTTCTGCTGGAATTGGTTTTGAGGCCAATTCTGCTGGACTTGGTTAGATTGCCAACTCTGATGAGGTCGGTTCCATTGCTGATTTCCTTGATTTTGGTTGTTAGTCCTTTGAATTTTGTTTCTGTACCCACTTCTGTTGTTGACCTTTGTCACACCTCCAATTTGGCTCGTGTCCATATTTTAAACACTTCTGACAATATGGCGTGTTTTTGCGAGTCAAACAATCGTGTCTGGTATGACCTCGCTTGTTACAAAATGAGCAAATGATTTTATTCGCCACTCCTTGTGTAATATTTTGTACCGAAGTTGGTTGCCTGGCAATTTTTTCTCCTGAAGCTATGCCCTGGCTTCTTTGTTGAATTTGCTCTTGTTGTTTATACGGCATGGTGGCAAAATGCGGTGCATTCATATTAATGTTTAAGGGGTCTGTGTGGAGGAGGCTACTGTTTTCTATGGTTTCGAGTGCATCTATGGCTAATTCTACCATTTGTTCGATGTTCTTCTTCGTAACATTGAGCATATAAATTCTCAATGCGGCGTTCCTTAACCCTGTTTTAAAGGATTTCTCTACGGTCCCTTCCACTATACTCAAAAGTGCCATATCTCCGTTTCCGTTATATTTTGTTCGAACTAATTCTACTGCCTGTGTTGGTAGGGTGTTTAGGCGTCTTGCAAACTGTCGTATATCTTCGTTAAGTAACTGACTACAACTTTGGATGCCTATTATCACTAAGTCTAAGGATACCGTTGGTAAATATGCCCTTTTTATTGTGAGGTAGAATTCGTCGAGGCTATTAAAGCGTTGTGACCTCACTAAGTCATGGGCGTTCCCATGTAATCTCTGCTTAATGCAGTCTATGTAGTCCTGAATGTTGTCTGCACCTACATCTCTTGCGGCTAATTCGCACCCGTGTATGAATTTATACACTTCGCCGCGTAAGTCTGGCGAATGTGTTCCAGAAAAGAGCGGTACCAGCCTATTTGTAATTTTAGCTATCTCTCCTATACCCATTTTGGTTTGATCATTTGTTCTCTTAATTTGTTGTAATGACCTTGCGTTGCAATCCTTCGGACTAACCGCGGACGTAGTTGGTTCCTTATGATGGAGTGACTGCTTGTGATCTAGCGACATTTCCTGCCTTAGAAGTCTATTCTGCTCTTTTAGCTCTTGGATTCTTCTGTTCGCTTCTTCTAAAGAACTACAGCCTTCTCTTGATCTCTGTGCAAATCCCTGTTCTAATGTTCTATTCAACGTTTCTTCGGTTAGCCCCTTCTTCTCTAATAATTTCCTTAGTTGTTCGTTCTCGTCTTCTAAGGTCTTTAGTATGTTTTCCTGAAACTGTCTTTCCTTTAAATAAGTATCGAACTTATTTTTTAACGCGTTGAATTCTGATGAACAGTACCTGAAAACTTTTATTTTTGTTTTCTATTATATTTTTTAAAAACACTAGCAATTCCTCTACTAATGCGTCTGCTTTTTCTACAGTTGATATTTCTCCTAGTGCGTCTATTTTGATTTTTATCAACTCTAAATATTCTTTATTGGAAACGGTATTTTTTAAGATGTTCCAAACTTTTGTCACTAGTTCTCCTACCTGTCTCTTCAAATCCCTATAGTCTTTTTCTAATGCTAAATATGATTGTTCGTGAAGGGATTCTGCCATTAATTATCCTATACTTATTTTTCCAAGTATTTATTTTGGATATTTTTGGAAACAATTAACACTTTAATTGATTCTCTTCAAGCAATTAACTTTTGCTTATTCAGCTTTAATACGGCTCATTGACACCCTTTTTGGCTGAACACGTTGTAAACATTCGTACATTCGTACGCTTATATATATTATTTTTATTATATTACTTTTTTTTTTTTAATTCGAGCTCGTGGCTCAATTCTGTTCGCCCGGTGCCTGACGTACTTTTTGTTTTTGTTATTTCTTGTTTTTGGTTTTCAAACTCTTTTTCGCGTTTTTGCTACCAGCTACCGCTCGCTAGCAATTTTGTCGCTTCTGGCCTTGCTTGAAGTTCAAGCTCAAGTTTGTGACCTACTTCTTGTTGCAATGAGTTTCTTGCAATTAAGCATAATTTATTTTATTTATTGTCTTGCAGTTATCGCGGCCAGCTTGGTAACTATTAATTAATGTGTTATTAAAAAATACTAACGGATTTGTTTGTTGTATTCATTTATTTGTTTTTGTAAAATACTTAAGTGTAAACATAATTCCAAATTTGTTTACTAAATGTTGTTGTGTCTAACTATCTCAAATTTATTCCTGACTTGCCCGAAAATTTTATTAAAATTTTCTATTTAACAAAAATAACTTATTTATACTTGAATTACCAATGAATTTTTAAAATTCTTCAATTTAAATTCTAATTGTAATGAATTAAACAAAAGTATTCTATTTAGACAAGTTCCAACATTTAAAGTACTACCTCTAATTGTAATTGTATTATTTTATAATATTTTAAAATATGTATATTATTTCACAAGAATTTCAGTTAGTGTTGTTTGCTGTTTTTCCTACGTTGTTTCTTGTCGTTGGTGTTGTAAATTTGGCGGATCTGTCTCAGGAACTCATTCTTTTCCTCTTTGGTTGTGGCTATCGTCGCTAGCCGGTGAAGGTTGGCTACTTCTCTCCGTTGCTTTACTGTTCTCCCGCCGCGTCTCTTTGGTGGCTCTGGGTTACTATTTAATTCCTTCCTTGGTTCCTCACGTGTCGATTTCTGCCTCTTCCAGTACTCTTCTATTGTTATCGGTCTGGGTCCCGCTTGCTTGTCCTTAAGGGCTTCTTCGAGGGATAATACAGGTTTCGTAGACATCGATCTTGTTTGGTGATTTTTTCTCTTTTTGTTTATGCTATTTTTAAAAAAAACATTGTTATTTAATTTACTGTACTTCACATCAATAACGGGAGCGATCCTTGGATCAAAAAACCGGCTGCGCCAAAATGTTGTATCTAGTATCCTCCAGTAGTATACCAGAACAAACGTAATGTCGTAGATCCTTCCTCAAGAAGGATCACTGATAGTGATTTTATGTGAGGGTGTTTTCGTCGTTGGTCTTTCGACGTGAAGGGCCGTGGACGCTTGTGCCACGGGCAAGGATGTGCCGACCGTGTGGACTTACTGTTGGGATTCGGCAAAATGCCGCAGGTGGATCCCTTTCGCCTAGCTACCACGGGCACCAAGGTGCCGCCTTTGTGGTCCTTTAACCTGTCGGGCAGTGATGCCGACATTCGACAGGTGCTGAAATAAAACGTGGGGGGGGATTATGGTTCTTACTTTCTTTTATTTGAGGGTTCCTCCAAACAGTCAATAAACGGGTTTTCACAATTGCTATGTACTTCGACTACTATCTGACTTCAACTTCAACTGTTTTATTTTAAGTGCTTAACTTAAAACTTCAACTCCAACTGCTTAATTACAACTCCCACTTTCAATCCGAAAGATCGGTTTATATCTCTTCTGAGATTCGTTGTTGGCCAGAATCATTTCCGCACCGTTTGCAATTAAGCTTGACACTCATTACAAATTTGGAATGCGATCAAGTTCGCGCGCTGTTCCACTTATTGGAATGCGATAAAGTTCGGCTTTTATCTGGGCCACAGTGGTGTGTGGCCACTTGTACTTTCGAGCTTCACAATTAAAGTGTAGCCTAGAAGTATGTGTTACCACGCGTTAAGCATTGTTACCTACTGGGCCGAAAGGTATGTGGTGATAATCAACATTAAGCAGAGCAATGATTCTGACCTCTAACAATACATATTTTATATGCAAAATACATTCTTGTATTAATATTTTATTACCAAAATCTTATTTGTATTTTTTCAAAATAATGAAGGCAAAATCGTATTGAAAGTGTTAAGTTATTATTAAGTTATTAATGTTATTAAGTTCATTCCGTATTTTACAATACGCATTTGTAAAATTTTTATTTGAGCTGCATGATCATAGTCTAAGGTTGAAAAAAACAAGTCCTACCTAGATATTTACACATAGCAACTTTCGTTCATGCCTTCAGTAGTATTCAAAATATAGTACAAATATCTCAAAATTTCGAGTAAAACAGGTAATCCCACAAAATCAAGAGAAGAAATCCCGGATTGCAACAAATTGCACAAAAAAGGGCATCACTGCTTCTAGCTGGGACAATAACTCGTTGTAACAATAACGAAACGCTAGAGCAGCAAACTGTGACTCGTGATTTCATTTCAATTTCATTTCAATGAAATCACAGTTCGTTAAATCACAGTTCGTTAAATATCGTTCCGCTGTACCTGTGACACGAATCCCCTCCGATATTCGGTTGCTTTCGTATTTATGTGCATGGGATTATTCTCATCTTATAAACGGCAAACTGGTTTTAATTCGGAATCAAGTTCCCGTTATTCTTAGCTAGTCGTTATGTTGTTTGATACCTGTGGCGAACGTTTTTACTTCGTAAATGATCCTTTGTTGTGATATTCGATGACTGCGGCGATTTTAGTTCGTCAACAAGCTTCCGTTGTGAATTTCTTTCCTTTAAAAATGTTTTTCAATATGTGGAGTGTTGTGTGGTATTTTTCGACCATCGAAAATTATCGTTACACTCCCTTCTTACTTCTGGTGCATGAAACTGGACATTTTTGGCGTTCTGATTGTTATTGTACGTTCGCTTAACTTATGTCATTCCTCAGGACCGGTAAGTTATTATTTGATTATATTTTGTTTTTTAAATTAACTTGGTCTTACTTCAGACTTAGTTATATTATCTTTCTGCTAACGTATTTCTTCGCCGTTCATGGATTTAAGTTCATTAGATTGCAGTTTCGACGTTTAGCTAGAGTTTTCCATTCCTATTCGTGATGGGATTCTTTGATGTGGGCCGTGCGTGTTCGATTCTCTCCTCGCCTTGTGAGGGTAACTATTACTGGTGACACAAACTCGAGTACGTGGTATGGCTCTTCGTATCTCGGTGCCAACTTTCATGCTTATACCACTGACACGAGTTGAAGTTCCGGACGTATCGTTTTATATAGCGGAACATGTCTGGCCAGTAATATTTATTCGCCATTTCGATTATTGTTTTCCGAATCCCTGCGTGTGCGGCACAAGAGCTATCGTGATTTTCTTTTAGGACTTTCTCGAAGGTTTGTTGGTACGCATAGTTTCCATAGTATCACATCGTCGTCGTCTAGCTGATGGGGAGTGTGAAGATAAAGTCGGTCATCCTGGATTATGTAGTCGGTGTACTTCTGTGGATTATCTTTGATATCTTTCAAAATCTTTCCTTACCATTGACAGATGTTTTTCATTGGATTTGAATCACTAGTAATTCCCTACCATTTCTTGTGGTTGCGAGATAACGCTTCGGTGAGATAAAATATTGAGTTCTCCTCTCCGGTATTAGAATTGAGACACTATGGTGGTAAATCTGTACCCAGAATCCAGATAAGGACGCATTTTTCTTATGGCCCATACGATAGCTCCTTTCCATTTGGTGAATTTGGGTTGCAGCTTTGTTGAGGCGGTAGAATTGAGACACTTCAGTGATTATGGCGGTAAATCTGTAGCCTTCCAGATAAGGACGCATTTTTCCTATGGCCCATACGATAGCTCCTTTCCATTTGGTGTGCAGCTTTGTTGAGGCGGTGACTTGCATATGCAATCCCCTTTCTTATCCGTCGGAGTCTTGTCCAGCACCGCTCTAAGTCCATAATCGCTTTCATCGGTCTGAAACTTTTGGTTAAAGTCATCACAGGTCAATATCTGTGCGGCTGGTAGCTTCGTTTTAAGCGTTTCGAATGCTTCGTTTTGTGGGTCTTCTCACTTTCAATGTTTACATTTTCAGGGTAACGCTGTCATCATTTGTACATCTCGTTCGGGACAAATTTTCGGTACCACGACGTCTGTACCACTGCATCGTTGGAGTTGTTGGATCGCTGTGATTTTATCCGGATCGGTGTGGCTTCCCTTTCGCTAATTAAATGTCCCAGATACTTCACCTCCTTTTTGATAAACTTACACTTCTCAATATTCAACTTAAGGTTCGCTCGTCATCGTGCCAGCGCTTTACAAAGCTTGGGCATCGAACAAGAAGCAGAACACAGTTACGAAAAGCAAATTTTGTTTCAAAAACCATAAAATGAAAAATTTAAAACAAATCCAGACGTACGGACGGCTGCACATGGTTTGTTATTGTAAGAGAAGCAAAAGAAGACGAATCGCACCGTTCTTCTCATCGCCCGCTGTACACCACAAATTGATCGATTCTTTCTTTCACACTTTACTTGACATATGCTGGATCGATTATCTCCTCTTACGCATATTCGCTAGCATTGTTAGTGCAAAATTAAAGAAACAAAGTCGATCTTCCGATCCCTTCATACTCATTAGTTCAATTCTGCTTTGCTACGACCGCAGGAGTCTTGAATCATGAATGAAAGCATGCATATGTATATACGAGTATATAGTAGTCCGCTCAAATCGAGCAATGATCACAGGCTGCCAAAATAAAATGTGAGAACGCAAGCAACGACGAAGTTCATGTCGGGAGCCACCGAAGCCGTACGAAGTTAGAAAAACCCGACTGGGACCCAGCGTTCAGAAAATTTTACCAACCACTTTTTTGTGGATTTGAGCTATCTATCTGCTATGTGGTTAGAGGTGACACTCAACTGACGTTGCACTTGTTTCACTCAATGCACTTCACAGACCAATCGATACTTAGGTCAAGCAGCCAATCGGATTTGGTTGTCATATTTTAACTGAATTATACACATATATTCATACAGGTAGAGTAAAGAGGAAAGAATAAGCATAAGCAAACCTACTTTCGATAATAATTAAGTTAGTGTAAATAAGCCAAATGTATTTATCTTAGGGTAAGAACTAGCATTAAGTGGCCGTCACCTAAAATCTACAGCGAGACTCGCTTAAAAGCCAAAACCAAAGCATGATCTGGTAGCCAGACTATGTTGGCGTGGCTCGCAGAAAAAAAGTTTGAAATTTTTTTGTTAACTACTACTCAGCGTACGCCTACTTGGTCTTGATTGCCTGGTTGTGTGTATCTCATTGGTGGTCATCCACCTGCAAGATATTCGAAGTCTGGTAAATGGTGTCATCAGTTCTGGTAACGAGCGAATGTTCGTAGTTCCCTGATAAAGTTTGAACCGTTTGGCCGGTTCCGGCCGCATATGACTTTGTTCTCCCTGTGGTCCAATGTGCCAGTTCCGGTGAATTTCTGTGGTAATATGCCGGGTACATTCAGTTGTTGTCCCATAGCTGGCGAGTTTGGACGGCCTGGTCGGAATTTCACTTCAAATTTCACGAGACGAAGTATATCCTCAGCTTCGTATTGAGCTTCGGTTGTCCACTCCTCCAAATGTTCTCGCAGTTCTTACACGGTTCCTGAGCCATGCAGTTTGAATTCCACAAGCATGTTTTGTAGTTCTTGTTTTGCGAGGTGGTATACCCAGCTGTTCATTGATTGCTCTGAGGTTCACTTCCTGATCGATGTTCATTGACTGATCTTCACTCTCTGCTTAATGTTCACTCACTCATCAATTATGACTACCTTGCTATCCCTCCTCTACGATCTTCGGTTGCTTCCCTATTTATGCGCTTGATCTTATTCTCTTCTACTATCATCTTCTATATGAACTGCGAACTGGTTTTAGTTCGAAACAAGTTCCCGTTATCCTGGGCAAGTCATTGTGTTCTTTGATAATCTATACTGCGGTGTTTTTAGTTCGTCAAAAAGCACTCATTGTTTTGCCGCGCTGAATTTCTTCACTTGAAAAATGTTGTTGTATGTATGGAATTTTGTGTGGTAATTTTCGACTGACGAAAATTATCGTCACAAACTATAAAAAACTTAATTATAATAAAAATGTTGTTGTATGTGTGGAATTTTGTGTGGTAATTTTCGACTGACGAAAATTATCGTCACAAACTATAAAGAACTTAATTATAATAATAATGTTGTTGTATGTGGAATTTTGTGTGGTAATTTTCGACTGACGAAAATTATCGTCACAAACTATAAAAAACTTAATTATAATAAAAATGTTGTTGTATGTGTGGAATTTTGTGTGGTAATTTTCGACTGACGAAAATTATCGTCACAAACTATAAAAAACTTAATTATAATAAAAATGTCGTTGTATGTGTGGAATTTTGTGTGGTAATTTTCGACTGACGAAAATTATCGTCACAAACTATAAAAAACTTAATTATAATAATAATTAATAATACTTAACAAAATTTAAATAAACTTGTACTTGAATGTTTGGGGCTTTTCTAGTTGTCTTTGTTGCTTTGAGTGCCACATGACTGTAATAAAATGAAACGGTCGGAATATTTTCTCTGGAGTTCTAGCATCGTATGTATGGAGTACGTGACCGACTTGACCTTCCACGTGTTGGGTTACAAACGCTGTTTCCAGGCAAGTCACCTGGTAGCCGATTTGTTTTCTACATAATTCCAACCAAAATCCATAGGAAGGAATACAGTAAAGATTAGGAAAATCATAGGGCTGGACGTGGTAGCCGACTTGACCTTCCACTTTCTCAACTACAAACCAGCCGGATCATTTGGTAGCCTACTTGACTTTCCACATAATCTTATCAAGAACGCATAGGAAGCGTGTTGAGCTGATAGAAAAGGAAAGGAAGATTGCCGAGACTTAAGCTGATACTGATCCTGATTGTGTATCTAGCAGAGTTTCTAAGCTCGAGGACGATGCCGTACTTGCTGACATTTTAATAACTGGTATTCCTTCGCCTGTAAGTGATGATCTTCAATCTGTATTTGGTACAGAAACCCTCATTAGATGTGTATGATATTTTCCGAACTCGTAAAGAAAAAAAGGAAACGTCTGATGGTCCCGTTGTTGTCAAGCTCAGATCGAGTCGCGACCGGTCCAAACTCATGCGCTTTCTCTCGTCTCTTTGTCGTAAAAATCGACGACCGCTCAGTACTGACGATTTGGGCATAGAGGGAGCTAAAAGAATTCATTAAGTTTGGGGAAAACGAAACTGAAACTTGAAAAAAACTTGTGGCAGTGTATTCTAGAGGAGGAAATATATGTTAAATATGACTCAAACAGCTCTCCAACTATTGTTAACGACTTATAACAACAACAATTTTTCAATTGTAAGCTCTTAAAAAAATTCTTAAAATGATTAATTTTTACTTTAAACTGTTATACGAATATTGTACTGATTTTCACTTAATTTGTTGTTACCTCACTTACTCTCTTCTAATTTCCTTTCTTTTTCCCAATCTGCTCCAATATTTTTTCCTCACCTACTTGCACTCTTTTTTATTACTATTCTCATTTACTTTATTTTAATGACCTCTTTTTCTTTTTCATCTATTCTTATATTTCGTCTACTCACTTCCTAGGTTCAATGTCGTTGTTAATAATTCCCTTGGATGCTTAGTAAAATGTGTTTTATGTTCTCTTGGCTTATTGTCTGGCCTCTCTTCCTATACAGTGCTTAGATGATTGTCTCCCCTACGGCTGGTAGTGTTGATTGTGTTAACAGGTTACTGATTCATATTTTCTGTAAACAACGCTCGTAGCCTCAGCGGCCACAAATTAGATTATGTTAGGAGCCTATTCGAGTGTTCGTCCGTCGATATTATCTGTGTGACTGAAACCTGGTTTCGACCTGAATTAAAAGAATTTGTTCTTCAATTAACAACTATACACTCTTTCGCTGCGACAGATCTGGTCGACGCGGTTAGAATTCATGTCTGGTGAGTCTGATACCGAGTATTTGTCTATTCCTGTTTCCGATTCAGTCCCAAAAGTGCTTGTTTCATGTGTGTACAACTATAAAAAACATACCAATTTACGTAATTTTTTTGATACTCTAGCTTGACCATTCATTAAGGGCCAGTTTTTCAGTGCTTAACTTAAACGACGTTTAGTTAAACGTCAAAGTTAAAAAGTGAACTGAGATTAAGACGAGCACGGGTTTTACAGTGCGACTTAACTTATTTATGTTAAACGTATCTTATCTATATTTCATAGAGAATTTATCTAAATGCAACGAGTATTTAGCGTATACTCGTTACTATAAGTTGATATTTCAACCTATTTTGGCAGCACCTGTCAATATTTTCATTTTTACAAAGAGAACAGCTGTTGTGGTGCAGATAAACAAAACTATTAGCATAGTTTTGAACAAAGGTAAATGTCTGTACTTCTAAGAAACAGCTGTTTCTTTATCTATTGAAAAGACGTTTGTACGTCTATGCTATGGGGATGGTGTGTGCCACTGGCAAGGATGCCGATGTTAGTGGACTTTTATAACCCTGGCAAGGATGCCGATGTATTGGTGGGTTGCTATGGTCAGGCAAGGATGCCGATGTGTTGACCAGAGTCCAGAAGAAAAGCAAACAACTAGCTAGGTGTAACTTTTACGACTACTTTATTCAATGATACGGTTGGCTTTTTATAACTAAAATTATGCTTACAACGTATTTTACATTGATAATTATTGTTTACTAATTCTAGCGTAAAATAATAATATAGCACAAAAGGTGAATAACACTGAGCTCTTACAATCTGCATGGCTAGCGTTATTGTGTTGTGACATTCAACACTGTTGTTTTATGGGGCACAAGTTCAACAACATTTGGTTGTGCTTATTTACTGCATAGCTTGCATTATTGTCTACAGTGTTGATGAATGGTATTACGAGTAAGGTGAATGACCATAAGTTCATTGCACGGTATGTCACACCTCACCCTTAAGAGAAAAGAAAAATATATTTTTAAATAGTTTTTTTTTTTTTTTTTTGTTGTTTGACGTATTTTTTTTTCGGTGTATTAATATATTTCCTTAGTACATGTAAATTACAATATTTAGTTTTATATTTCGTAATCGTACCATGCGTCAACCTTACTTGATTTCATCATTTACTTAGCCGTGACTTTTGCGTTATTTTTCCATTTCATTTCTTTTGACATTTTCTTGATTAATTCTTAATACTAGTCTATTTATTAATTCATTCTCTCTTAATACTAGTTTATTTATTAATTCATTTTCTCTTAATAGTAGTTCATTTAGTAATTCATTTTGTCTTAATACTAGTTTATTTATTAATTCATTTTCTCTTAATACTAGTTCATTTATTAATTCATTTTCTCTTAATACTAGTTTATTTACTAATTCATTTTCTCTTAATACTAGTTCATTTATTAATTCATTTTCTCTTAATCCTAATTTATTTATTAGTTCATTTTTTCTTAATCCAAATTTATTTATTAATTAATTTTTTCTTAATCCTAATTTATTTATTAATTCATTTTTTCTTAATCCTAACTTATTTATTAATTCATTTTTTCTTAATCCTAATTTATTTATTAGTTAATTTTTTCTTAATCCTAATTTATTTATTAATTCATTTTTTCTTAATTCTAATTTATTTATTAGTTCATTTTTTCTTAATCCTAACTTATTTATTAATTCATTTTTTCTTAATCCTAACCCGGATATATATAACTGTATTTTAGGCTATATTTATATGCATATGTATAGGAATTTATTTTATTTCATTTCTTATATAAATAGAGATTTTTTTTCTTTTTTTTTTTATACTTTGTAGAAAGACTTGATTCTGTTCTTATGAACCGTTACTTGCTTATTTCCTATTTTTATGACGCAGTTTACTCCCTTTTCACCTAAAACTTCGTAAGGACCTGTATAAATTGGGTCTAACTACTTACCACATTCATTTTTCAATAATACTAAACTACCTTCTTCAAAGTTCTTGGACTTTGTATTGAACTTATTATCGTAAGTATTTTTCCTACTCTGTTTCCCCTTCAGCAGTATTTGTTTAGCATCTTTCTGTACTGTTTGTATTTTGTTTCTCAGTTCTATTGCGTAGTCTTCATAATTATAAACCGGATCTATTCTATTGCTTAAGTTTGATGGTAATTTGCATTGTCTACCATAAACTAGCTCAAAAGGTGAGTAATTAGTTTCGGAATGTATTGATGTATTATAGCTGAATACGTAGTAAGGAAGCCACTTATCCCAGTCACTGTGTTGATCTGAGGTGTATGTTCGTAGATGTGAAGCTAAATTTTTGTGATTATTTTCCAAAGATCCAATGCTCTCGTGATGATAGGCCGGTGAGTGTAACTGTTCTATTTTCAATAACTTGCAAATTTCTTTAAAAATTTGGTTTATGAATTCTGTTCCCTGGTCCGAAACGATTTGGTCAGGAATTCCATATTTTAATATGAAATTCTCGACAAAAGCTTTGGCTACTGTGTTAGCCGTTTCGTTTGGAATGGGTATTGCTTCGATAAATTTTGTTAGTTCATCTTGCAGGGTAAGGATGTATCGAGAGTCTCGTTCGGTTGCGTCCAATGGTTCTACTAAATCCATATATATTTTTTCAAAGCATGTTTCCGCTGTCATTGTTATAGTCATTGGTTGTCTGTTTGGCTGGATATGTTTATTTCTTTGGCAACTTTGGCAATGTTTAACATAAGTTACTACATCATTTTGCATACCGGTCCAATAATATTTCTTCTTTAAATTCTTTAGCATCCGCATAAGCCCTGCGTGTCCGCTTGTTGGTAATACGTGATAATCATTTAATAGTATTTTCTGCATTCCTGGATCCTTTACTTCAATTATATTAGTCATTAGGTGCACCTTGATATTCAACATTTCGCTTATAAGCTTCTTTAATCTATTTTTATTATTGTGTGGATGGCCATCCATAAGTTTTTTAAACTCTTTAGTCGTTATATAAGCATCTTTTATAGACAATGGTTCACAGATTCTTTGCACGTCCTTCGACAGCATTTTGCCAAACGCAGTCGAGCAGGCGGTAGTGCTACCTGTCCATTCTAATAATAAACAATTTTTCCCAGGTACATATTTGGGACCAGACTTGATTTGGACCTACTACTATATCTTCACCGTTAAAGTTTGCAAATGATTCCTTATCCTTAAGAGTTTTTACTGTTCTCAATTCTACCATTGCTAGTTTGTGTTCTCTGGGGGTTAGAAGTTCTTGTAATTTTGCTTCGTCCGATTTCTCCACGGATTGTTCACTCTTTTTTTCCTTGCTAGTTGTTACTCCTGCATATAAAATTTTTAACTCATCGGAAGTTATTTTTATGCGACTTAGTGCGTCCGCCGCACAATTATCTTTTCCTGGTGCATATTCCACGTAGAAATCGTATTCTTCCAATAAAAGTCGGAATTTCGTAAGTCGGCTTGAGGGTTCTTTCAAAGAAAATAGATATACTAATGGTCGGTGGTCAGTTAATACTTTAAATCGGCGCCCGTAAAGATACGGTCGAAAATGCTTTATGCCCCATACTATTGCAAGTAGTTCTTTTTCTATTGTGGAGTAATTTTTCTCTGCTGCATTAAGCGTCTTACTTGCGTATGCAAGAGGACTTTCATCGAAGTTTGATAACACAGCTCCTAGCGCATATCCCGAGGCATCTGTTCGCAAAATGAATGTATCGTATCGAAGTTGGGGAACTGTAAGACTTTTGGGCTGACGAGAATATCTTTAAGTGTTTCGAACGCATTTTTACAGTCGGTGCTGAAATTGAATGTAACGTTTTTCCTGAGTAGTGCATTTAATGGTATTGTAATAGCCGCAAAATTCGGAATAAATTTTCTGTAATAGTTCGCGATAGCAACGAATCTACGCACTTCATCTGCATTAGTAGGCACCGGATAATCTCTAATGATCTTAGAATTTTCTGGATCGGGACATATGCCCTTTTCAGAAATTATGTGCCCAAGATATAAAACTTCCTTATGGAGAAATATACATTTGCTGGGGTGTATTTTAAGATTTACCTCTCTAAGTCGTTGAAAAACGTCCGCCAAATTTTTGTTATGTTCTTGCAAACTTCTACCAAAGACTATGAGATCGTCTAAATAGATGAAACGTCTTGAGTACGTTAATCCAGACATGGCAATAGACATAATGCGTGAGAAGGCACTTGGGGAGATTTTTAAACCCATTGGTAAGCGTGTCATTTGATAATGTCCCTTTTCTGTGGAGAACGCAGTACAGGGTCTACTTTCCTGGCTTAATTTTACTTGATAGTAACCTTGGCGTAAGTCAATACAAGAAAAGTATTGAGCTCCTCCTAACATGTCAAAAATGTCTGCGATGTTCGGTAATGGGAATTTATCATCCTGAATTCTGTCGTTAACCTTACGGTAATCAATCACTAACCGGTATTTTCTTTCCCCCGTGATCGGATCTGGTTTCTTTGAAACAACCAGTATGGGCGAGTTCCATGCTGAAACAGAAGGTTCAGCTATACCATCCTCTATCATTTGTTCTACTTGTTTTTGGATTTCTTCCTTTTGAACATGTGGGATTCTGTATGGTTTGCTGTAGATTGGAGCTACTCCTTCCTTTATTGCAATGTGTGCTTGTTTTACTGGAGTAACCGTAAGCGGATCACCTTCGATATGGAAAATGTCATGATACTTCATGCATAACGAGCGTACTTCACGTTTTTCCTCTTCATTTAAATTATTCAAATTCAAAGTGTTTAGTACTTGATTAACTCGTTCTTGTGATGCTTTTACCTTATTAGTTTGTATTATGTCATAATCTTTTGGTGGTTCTGGTTCGGGTTCTATCCACTTAATGCGTACTTCGCGGTCTCTCGTGTTTAGTATTCTTACTGGTATTTTCCCTGGATAATTGTAGATATTGAACCGGCCATGTATACTCCCTTGCAGAGTTCTTTTGGATGCAAAATTCGTTCTCCTACCTGTTCTGAATTGAGCCAGTAAGTTGCTTCACATCGCGGCGCTAATGTTACTAAGGTTAAATCATTTTGTTCATGGATACGTAGACTAATTTTGGAATTGTTTGTAAGTTTGAAATTTAAGTACAGAGTCTCCAAGTCTATTTTTGCCTCATGTTGCCGTAGGAAGTCTGCTCCTATGATACCGTCAGTCGGAACTGGAAAAGTATCCGATACTATATGAAAATTATGTTCAATTAATTGGCCATTAAAGTTTAATAAAGTTTTACATGTTCCTATGGTTTCTAACTCTCCCGATATTCCTGTTATTGAAGTGCTGGCTTGTCTGTTAATTAATTCCGTGTTGTAGACGGATCCTACTTTCATTGCGCATATTGAAGCACCTGTGTCTATCAAAAATGTTTTATTTCCATTATGTAGCCGTATTTTAACATATAACCCATTTGGTAATCCTCCCGTCATCATAGATGCTGTTGAGTTTTGGGCTACTGGCCCCAAATGGTCGGCTGTCCGTTCGGAGGCTATCTCGTTTCCCTCATTCATAACTAACACTCTGTTAAAACCTCCATTGTCCTCCTGGGTTGACCGTTGAAATCTATTTCGGCCATTTTGATTGTACGAGTAACCTTGATTACTAGGTTGGCCTACGTTTCTACCCTGTGCGGTTTGGTACTGTCTATTACTATAGTTGGTGCCGCTACTATTGTGATTACTATTATTGTAATTACCTCTGCTGTTACCTCTAACAGAGCCCCTACCGTAATTCTGATAATACCTATTATTGTTACTGTTGTTACTTCTCTGTCCATTAGGCCTATTGTTGTTGTTGCTGTGTCCATAATAATTTCTATTAGTATTATTACGGCCTATGTTCCTAGAATATCCATTGTATCTATTCTGTATGAATTTAATCGACTCATGGCTACCGGAATCTAACTCTGACAGATGTTGGATGGCATCTTGCAGTTTCGTATGTCGAGCACTATCTAACACCAATCGAAATCTCTCACTAACGCCTTTTTTTAAGAACACCAAACCCCTTTGCTCATTGGCTGCTGTTAAAATTGCCCTTGCACTTTCTCCCTGTACCTTGACCTCAAGATCTGTCATTCTCGTAATTAGATTTTCTAGCTCATTTGTAAATTCTCTTGTCGGTCTTAGTCCTTGTTTCAAGTTGGTCAGTTTGTTTTGAACTTCTTCGATTGTTTCTCTCGGACCGCATTTTTTCTGTAATTCTGCAAATGTAGTGGGTACACTTGTTCCTAATTCGGTCAGTGCTTTGCTTTGTATCTTACATTTCATTAGGAATTTTATAAGCACTGGCTTATCTTCCTCTTTGAGTATGTCATGATAGAACTCTACGTTATTCAAAAAATCCCTAATATTTTCCCCTCTTTTAGCCTCTACATCTATATTCAAAGCCGGAAGCTTTAATTGTCAGCCATAATTGTCCGTGGGTCTTGTTCGCTTACGTCCTTGTAATCTGCTATGCTTGACGTTATTCTTGTACGTGCCTCTGTTTCGTACTTGGAAAGGTTATCTATTAATGCATATAAATCTTGTTCGTCTTCGTTGCCTAGTTCTGTTTCTTCGACTTTGGCTATCGCAGTTTTCGCGTTTTTAACTATATCTTCAACTTTTGCTAACTTAATTTCTGCTTTTTCTCTTGATATCTTTCTGTTGGGACCGTCCTTCTTCAGGTTAACAACAATTGTTTGTAATAGCTCTACCAATCTTACTAAATCTTCCATCTATATATATGTATATAACAAATGAATGAACAGGATATAATATATTATTATAATATTTTTTTTCATTTTACTTTATTTATTTCTTTAAAAATTACAAATTTACACTGAAATTCTACGATTAATTGCTCTTTCTGTGTTTACTTTTCTAGTTATAAGTTTGTTTAAAATTTTTGTCAATTTGCTTTTTATCATTTTATACGCAATTATACACAATACTAATACTAATATTGTTGTTATGTCTACCGCGAGCATGCTGTCCCCTAAACTGGTGGATGTAGCTTGCTGTGGACCATTGTTGTTTATAATTACTTCGTCTTGCTTAGACTGACTTTTCCCCATTGTTTATTTTTAAATATGTATTCCTTTATTTTTCATTTCTAAGTTCTTCAATTTTTCTTATAAAAATCTTCTTTTCCTCCTGAGTTATAGCAATTGCTGCTAGCCTGTAGAGGTTTCCTAGCTCCTGTCGCTTCTTTACTCGTTTTCCTCCTCGCTTCTTAGGTGGTGGCTTCTGTACTTGACAAATTGGTTCCGGTGCTGGCTTCCTTTGCCTCTCGCGATACTCAGCGATTGTAATTGGCCTAGGACCCGCTTTCTTGTCCTCCAGAGCTTCTTCTAATGTTATGTGCGATGGCATCAGTAGATCGTCGGTTGATCAGGATCAGTTGATCAAAACTTGCAGGAAATTGGCAACTGACTGGTTGACTTACAGGAAACTGGCAGCTGACTGGTTGACTGGCAGGATCGGTTGGTCAACACTTGCAGGATCCTTTGTTTAACGCTGGCAGGATCGTTTTTTTTTCAAAACTGGCAGGATCCTTTGTTTAACGCTGGCAGGATCGTTTTTTTTTCCAAAACTGGCAGGATCCTTTGTTTAACGCTGGCAGGATCGTTTTTTCAAAACTGGCAGGATCGCCATATGAAGTTTGTACGTCTATGCTATGGGGATGGTGTGTGCCACTGGCAAGGATGCCGATGTTAGTGGACTTTTATAACCCTGGCAAGGATGCCGATGTATTGGTGGGTTGCTATGGTCAGGCAAGGATGCCGATGTGTTGACCAGAGTCCAGAAGAAAAGCAAACAACTAGCTAGGTGTAACTTTTACGACTACTTTATTCAATGATACGGTTGGCTTTTTATAACTAAAATTATGCTTACAACGTATTTTACATTGATAATTATTGTTTACTAATTCTAGCGTAAAATAATAATATAGCACAAAAGGTGAATAACACTGAGCTCTTACAATCTGCATGGCTAGCGTTATTGTGTTGTGACATTCAACACTGTTGTTTTATGGGGCACAAGTTCAACAACATTTGGTTGTGCTTATTTACTGCATAGCTTGCATTATTGTCTACAGTGTTGACGAATGGTATTAGGAGTAAGGTGAATGACCATAAGTTCATTGCACGGTATGTCACAATAAATTAAACTGACTTTTACTCACCAATATTGGCCGGTTCAACGCCGTTTAAACTTGTTCTGAAAAACACAATGTGTGGTTTAAACGGAGTTTTGCCAAAAAACGACGGTAACCAAGCACTGAAAAACTGCCCCTAAGAGTTAATCATTAATTTGTGGCGATTTTAATATCAATCTACTGACTGTTATTCTTTTTTACTTACAGTCAGTCAATTTACTAACTGACTGTTATTCTTCGGTCTCGATTCGGTAATTATTCTCTACAGCAGGGTTTCTATAGTGAAAGAATCTCTGTCTCTGAGCCTGCTTTAGCTTTGCTATGTACCCAAATTAGTTTCATCTCTGACCATGACCTACTATTTTGATCTTTTGACATCGGCTTCAGAAATAATTCCCCATCTACCTCGTTTTTCTTTTGTGATTATAAATCTATTATTATAGAGGATTTATGTCGGACAAGTGCACTTATTGACTGGGCACCCTTTGGGCTGCCCTCCTGGTTAATGATAAGATCACGTTTTTGTCAGTGTAGTTCAAACTCTGTTTGACTCTTTTGTGCCTGTTCGTAATATACAATAAATGTTAGTCCTTATTCATGTCCGTGGTTCTCGTCATAGGTTAAAGCTGCTATTAGACAAAAAATTGCTCCATACAAGATTCAAAAGAAATCCTACACAAGCCAATTGGGACTTTAAGAAACAAGCGTGTAACCTTGCCACTCTAATAGTCAAGAAATCAAAAGAAAAGTACTTTGTATCTAGGTTTAAACCTAATCAGGGCTCTAAACAGCTTTGGAGACGTTTAAAAAATATTGGACTTCGGCGTCAAAGATCTAGAAATGTTAACCTAAATCCCAACGGCTTTAGCTAATTCCTTTCAATGAATCATACTAATGCCCTGCATATAGACGAATTAACTTACGATGCTAATGAAGACGAGTTATTTTATTTCTCAAATGTCTCGGAATCTGATGTTATCAAAGAAGTCTTATCTATAAAATCGCCTTCGATTCGGTGGGTTTTGATAGAATTCCAATAAAATTTGCCAAGTTAATTCTACCTTACTTAATTTCACCCCTCACAGCCATTATCAATCAATCAATAGAATTTGATCGGCAGAAAATGACTCTTCTTTGTCCGCTCGATTTTTTTAAAGCATTTGATAGTGTTGATCATACGCTCTTTTGCCATAAGTTGAGGAAGTACTTTCTATTTTCCTCTAATACGACTGAGCTTATACGCAGCTTCTTATGTGCTCGATTTCAAAGAATTCAAGTTAATACAGCTTACTCAGGCTTTAAGCCAGTTGAGGCTGGAGTTTCCCAGAGCTCCATGTTGGGACCTCCTTTATTTACCATGTTTCTGAATGACATATTCACTACGGTTCATTATGTGACTATGCATGCCTATGCGTACGATGTGCAGCTATACGTGTCTAGTAGTGTTGAACTCATTGACAAATTGTTTTCAAAAATCAACAGCGACCTTAGGAATATTTCTCGTTGGTGTAGTGGAAACTGTCTTCAACTCAATGTTTCAAATTCATTTCTCTTATCCGTTTTTCGTAATGCTGCTAACTTTACCAATATTCCACCATTATTTATAGAGAATGAGACGCTCAAGACTGTATCTAAAATTACAAATCTGGATTTTTGTATAAACTCAACTTTGACATATACTGATAATGTCAATGTGGTTGCGAGTAAAGCGTACGCTGTTTTACGTAATTTTCGCTATGCGGCTAATTATCTCCCAGAAAAAACGAAAAGAAGGATTGTGCGACAACTCATTTCGCCCATCATAACGTATAGCGAATTAGTGTATTGCAACTTTGATTCTGTATCGTCGAATAAATTAAGGGTCTCATTCAATAACTTGACTAGGTTTGTTTGTGGTCTACGATTCTTCGATCGACTCGGTGGTCGGAGACACTCTGTTGGAGATCATAGATGGTGATCTCTTCGACTTTATAAATTTTCGTAACTGTGTTTTTCTGCACAGGCTAATTTATACGGGGCTACCTACGTATTTCTTTATAAAATTATGCTTTGGCAGCTCAAATCTATCACGTAATCTAATAATTCCACAGTTCAACTACCTCAGCACGGGGAGATTATTCGTCGTCAGCACTATTAAGCTATGGAATAATTTACCAAACAGACTGAAAACTAAAAAAAAATTCAGTGGTAGTGTAGTGCCTCCACCAACGTATACAGTATCGAAACAGGTATAGAAACTTGGATATATTCATACGAATGAAAAATAAAACAATCGACTATTTGTGTGTTTCAAAGTGAACCAAAAGCAACAAAAGTTGTTCGTTCGGGAAGTGCTTCTAAGAAAATGATTGTGTTTCTTTCGTAAAACTGGGCCTGTTGCTATCGTTGCTCTACAGAATCGACAGTTGATGTGGATTGGTATACGCCAATTTGTTTGCCTGAAATCTTTGCTGAAATCAAAACATCGGCGCATCATCCTTCATCACGAAAACCTCAGCTCTCACACGGAACTTTCAACAGTCGCTTATTTAAAACATTGAAATAATGACTCATTGTCTGTATTCGCCTAACTTATCACCTAATGACTTCTTCATTTTCCCTTTTATTAAAAATAAAATGCGTGTTAAGCGATTTTCAACATCGGAGAGATCTTCGAATCGATTAAGAGGCATTTTTTTGAGTTGGCTACCTCAGATTGGAATAAATGCCTCCAAAACTGGTTCTTTCGAATGCAAAAGTGCATACAACTAAAAGGCGAATATTTTGAGAAACAATAAAGTAGTATTTTCTTGTAAATATCTTTGTTTTCTTATTTTTCCGGAAACTTTTAGGGCTACCCTCGTATCTGATAATATAGTAATCACGCCAGTGTATTACTAATTCATTCATATAAAAATGAAAGTGTAACGGGTACTTAAAGCTGCTAAGATACTTAATTTTTTCTACATTGTTTATTGTTTCCAATGGCCAGCCAAGTTGCTTAAGAAGAGCTCCACTAATGTAAGAGAGGAATTAGCCATATGTGTGAGTGCGTAAGCTATAATCATTAAGAAAATGCAGAACAAATGTGTAGCCTGGAGCATATTTCAGATATCGTTGTTGATGTTGCTTCAGTTTTCCACATTTTTTCTACCTATCTCGCTATATCTCGTCGAAACAATATGAGAATACAAAAAATGAAGCATCGAACCAGCTGGAAAACTAAAAAAATAACGGTTTCTAGCCGATATCTCGAAAACTAGAGCTGATAAAAAAAATAATTGATATTCGGAATCTACCAGTTTACTATAGAAATTACGCCTTTTCTTTTTCGAGGAAATTTGCTATTATGTAGTATAATTTTAGCCTAAGTCATGTCGAATATAATACTTGATCAACAATTTATTAATAATATATGTTTTATAGATTAAAAGTTTCGAAAAAACCGAATGTTATGAAGAACGTAAAAAATTAGCCAGAGATATTTATGATGAATTTATTATGGAAGAAATGCTTATTCATACGTATGTAAGTAACCAACAAATTTCATTTTTAAAATATAAGAATTACATTGAATGAATACAATTTCAGGAATATTCTAAAGAGGCGGCAGCAGATGTTCAAAAAAGTTTAATTAAAAATGAAGTTCCCACTACACTATTTGAGGTATCTTTTGACGTAAATGTATATTTTAAATTAAAAATGCAATGGAAACGATACGGGTCAGCTGATCTTCTTAAGATTTAATTTTTTTAAATTTAATTTTTAATAGAAAGGAAATTTTTAAGTTGGAGCCAATGGCCAACCTTTTACAATTATATACAGATTTATACTATTTTTACAGCCTTACATTGAAGAAATTTTTAATCATCTTAAAGGAAAGCCATTCAAAAAGTTTTTGGAAAGGTTAATATGAAATAAATATTCTGCAGTTAATTGAATTAAATCTAAATAATGTTTTGCTCTTGCAGTGATAAATTTACTCGATTTTGTCAGTGGAAAAACATGGAGCTAAATATACAGGTGCATTTGATAAATTTAAATAAATAAAATATTTCAATAAAATAAAATAAGTTATAAATATCCTTAGGTAGCCCACTGGCGCCAAATATCCTTTGAACGGCTCTGTTTTACTTGCAAATCATTAAATTTAAGAACTTGTAATTTAAGAGATTGTAGCTCAAAGAAAAGAGATTTTTTGTTTGAAATTTGAATTGCTTGGGGTCGCCATGTTTGTTCGTAGAGTAACGTAATTTTTTGTTCTTTTCAAAAGAGTAAATTTTAATGGTGTTGTGTCTTGGGCCCTTTGAAGGTATTACGCACGTCAATATTCAGTGAACTACTTTTCGTCCTGTTTTTTTGTTGGCTTACCTCAAAGAGACCACACTAGTCGTTATTCTCAAAATTCAACACAATGAGTCGCAATGGACTCATGAAAAGCGCATATGAATCTCACAACAGAACCTTGTGACGACGGAATCTCAGGCGAATTCCGCCACACAATAGTATAAGCTATATATTTTTCTTTCTATATATTTTTTTTGATGAGTTTAATTATATAAAATTGAAGTATTATATTTTTTTTAAGCAAAAGAATAAGAACATGTATATTTTATTTTTCTATATCATTGAATTGTTATTGATTGCTTAAGATTGAATACATACCGTAGATTAAGTTATTATACTAAGAGAACTAACGACATCCCTGTTCTATCAATAATATAAGACATTAATATAAGAGAAGATTTGTAAGTATAAGGCCTAGTGATAAGTAAGCAAAGAGCGAGAGAGCGATCGGAAGATAACATTCATCAAATAGCGCCAAACCACAGAGCAAGAAGCGAGACATTGAGCAAACGCAGAGAGCGACAGAACGAGCGAATAGAGCGAATGAGAGCGAACGAGAGAACACTACATGTATACACAGCACCAACCGATCAGCAGGAAACAATACACAGTGAAACAGAAGCAAAGCAGAGCCAGAGGTAGAGAGAGCGAACAATGCTTGAATAGACACACAGACACATACGAAAACAGCATCACGAAAACAGAAGACAAGCAGAGGTTAGCTGCCAACTCAGAAGCAACTACATGATGACTTGAGCATCGGCTGCTGGACGAACGGACGTGCACACTTGAACTCCAAGGAAGAAACACAGTATCGCTTGGTAACCGAACAGGCAGGCAACGGGAACAGAACTTAACCGGACAGGAACAAGAGGACAGAGAACCGGACAGGAACCTACGGAGAACTTGTTGTTAGGGAAACGGTAAATATAATCGATTAAGAAGTTATCAATATCTGTTGTCGACTGTACTGGCATTACGACGCTCCGGCTCGGGTACTAGATACAGTAGTCAGTGCGATTCTTACGACTCGGCTGCTCGGCAACATATACGAGAGACGCGTTAGTTTATTCGGCAGAAAGTAAAGTTTGCACCAGGTTCCCCAAATCTGTGGTCGACTGTACTGGCATTGCGACGCTCCGGCTCGGGTGCCAGATATAGTAGTCAGTGCGAATCTCACGACTCGGCTGCTCGACAGCATATTTGGTAAGTGCATCAAAGCTTCGTGACCAAGAGACTGCCTAGACGACCGCCCCTTGCCTCCTCTCGCTCATCATCAGCTCGCCAAGATATAGACTTAGCATTCACTTTACGATTGTAAACCTAAATGTAAAGGAAGTGTAAATCAAGCTACGAATAAAGATAGTATTTGAGCAGAAGTCCCAGTGAATTATAAATTTTCTGTGACGAACCGTGGACATCCGACAAGCGTACCCGTGCTTTTAAACCCGGACGAACGGGAAGCTTCGTTACAGTGGCGCCCGAGCAGGGACCCTGCCAAATACAACAAGTCTGCGAACCGTGAGTGTTACAAATAACAAGAGCAAACTACGCAAGTGTGGGAGAAGTTCATCGTACAAGAATCGTGCAACCAGAGTAAGATGGGAGTCTCTTGGATTTATTTATTACGCAAAGATGCATTGACAGAATGCGCGAAGGAATTCGGGTTAGAGGCCGAAGGTAGGTACAGTAGAAGATCTTAGGAAGCGACTCGCGACTTTCGTGACAGGACCAGGACTATCCCCTGAAGTACAGGCACGCCTCGGAAAACTAGAAGAAGACCACCGACAAGGCACATCACTATCGGCTGGGACTTCAAAAACATCTACCACATTACCAATACCAGCGGCATCTACCTCGGCTGCACAGAGGGCGTCAATGGAAGAACAACAAAACACGACACAGCAAACTGGACCTACGCCAGAAGGCTACTTCTACTGGAACTCAACAGTTGGTACCCCCCTGAATTCCACGGGAAGTTATATGGCCATGCTCGATCGTATCAAGAAGTGGGGAGTCACCTACGACGGAGCCCAAGATCCACTAATATTTGTGGAAAGAGTAGAGGAGCTGGCAGAGGTGTACAACGTGGATGTAGATTTTCTTCCTAAGGCAATGCCGGAACTGTTACATCAGCGAGCGGTACAGTGGTTCCGGTGTAATAACAAACGATGGGACACGTGGGTCGCATTTAAACGCGACTTCCTCCAATTTTTCTTGCCGTCCCGTTTCTTTAAAAGATTGGACGACGACATCCGGCAACGACAACAAGGGCCACGAGAGAGTTTCAAAGACTATGTGGTAACATTGCAAAGTTTAATGAGAAACGCAGGTCTAACAGAAAGCGAGCGCCTAGATCGAATTTACCGGAATAGTCATCATGAACTGAGATTTTATGTGAAGCGAAGTGAATTCAAGAGCCTAGAAGAACTGGTAAATCTGGCAGGTGACTGGGAAAACTTAAAGACAGACGCACAAGTGCCATCTACGCAAAGACCGCAAAGGGCGGTAGAATCTACCAGACCAACAGGAAATATACGAGCCAACGATTGTCATCGTCAAGTCGTGGATGAGAGAAATACCCACGTCAAAAAACCACATGCCGCGTGCAGGAGATGCGGACAAGAGGGACACTTCGCCCGTGACTGCCGAACCGAGCCAGTTTTATTCTGCTGGGAGTGCGGCCGCATAGGCATTAGAACGAAAGAGTGCTGTCGCAGGCGGCCGGGAAACGAATAGGGCCAACACCTGAATCGAGGGGGGGTTTAAATGGCCAGAATGCCTCGGAAACAAACGTGGGACTTAGGACTGAAGGACAACGCGTCGTAGCTAGGGTGACAATTGCGGGTGAACCGGTGGATGCTACTCTGGACACGGGAGCCACGAGGAGTTTCATGAGTGTACAGACAGCTCAAAGGTTGCATGTGTCGGGAAAACGAACGAAGATAGAGACGCGGATCTGCCTGGCGAATGGTGAGGCACAAGTCGTTAAGGAAGCTCTCACAACGCAAGTTTTCTTGGGGACCGGTAGCTGCACAGTCACGCTCCTGATCCTACCGGAAGTGGTGGACGATCTAATTCTGGGTTGCGATTTCCTGGCCCACATGGGAACGACCATCAGATGTGGCGACTACTCCACTGCGATCAGAGGATCACCAGTGAGATACTTCCCAGCCAGATGCACCTGCGTGCGAGAGAAGCTCTCCGACCAAGAAAAGATCGACACTTTCCTAAGGCAAGAACTGAAAGAATTCGAGGAGATCCACGGAATCTCGAATATAGCCAGTCACCGCATAACCATGCGCGATGAACAACCAATCAAGCAGCGTTACTTCCCCAGGAATCCCGCTATGCAAAAGATCGTCGACGAAGAGATCGACGATCATGAAACAGGGTTGCATCGAACCGTCTCGGAGCCCACATAGCGCACCAATAGTGCTGGTGAAAAAGAAGACGGGGAAGTGGCGGCTGTGTGTGGACTACCGCCAACTGAATGCTCGTTCGATACCCGATGCCTACCCACTACCACGGATTCATCATATACTGGACAGGCTCAGGGATGCCAAATACATAAGCAGTCTGGATCTTCGCAACGGTTACTGGCAAATCCCTATGGAGGAATCGAGCAAGGTTTATACCGCCTTCACGGTACCAGGGCGAGGTCTGTACCAGTGGAAGGTGATGCCATTTGGCCTCTACTCGGCGCCCGCCACGTTTCAGCGAGCTCTTGACACCGTAATTGGGCTAGATATGGAGCCAGTAGCGTTTGCGTATCTGGATGACATTATCGTGACAGGAGATACGCTAGAATCACACATGAACAATGTAAAAGAAGTGTTCCGTCGACTAAAAGATGCCAAGCTGCGTAGAAATACGGGAAAAGTGTGAGTTCTTCAAAAACAAAATCAAATATCTAGGACACGTAATCAGTGAACAAGGAATACACACTGATCCAGACAAGATTGTCGCCATCAAGGAGTTACGACCACCGCAGAATGTCCGGGAACTTCGAAGGTTCTTGGGAGTAGCCTCGTGGTATCGACGATTTGTCCCGGAGTTCGCTAAAGTGACTCACCCGCTTACCTCCCTCTTGAAAAAGGGGAAGCACTACCGGTGGAATCAGGAACAACAATCCGCATTCGAGGACCTAAAATGTCGTCTCACAAAAGCACCAGTGCTATCCTGCCTCGACTTCGAACAGCGATTTCTCTTACAAACCGACGCTTGCGACTACGGATTAGGGGCCGTATTGACCCAGATATTAGACGGCCAGGAACGAGTGATAACATATGCTAGCCGTCACCTAAACGGCGCAGAGAAAAACTACTCAATGACGGAGAAAGAGTGCCTAGCGGTGGTTTGGGCGGTGCGGCCATACCTCGAAGGGTATGCCTTCACCATCATCACCGACCACCTCTCCTTAAAATGGCTCAACTCAATAGAAAGTCCGTCAGGCCGGATCGCTCGATGGGCCCTAGAACTGCAGCAGCATACGTACGAGGTACAATACCGAAAGGGCAAGCAGAACGTGGTGGCCGACGCACTTTCCTGGCAGCCCACGCAGGAGATTTGCGCTAGAACAAGAGTGAACCCTCAAAGCTCTTGGTATGAGAGTAAGTACAAGGAAGTACAGAAGAATCCCGGAGGGTATCCCGTCTACTGCATCGAGAACGAGAAACTATACCGACACCCACCAGCAATCGACGATGATTATCAGTGGCAATGGCAATTGTGCGTACCCAAGCACCTGCGTACGGAGGTAATCCGCGAGAACCATGACGCGCCGACGGCTGGGCATCTAGGAATAAGGAAAACAATGGCTCGGGTGGCCCAGAAATACTACTGGCCAGGGATGTATCGTCAGATCAGTCAATATGTGCGAAGGTGAAAAAGCTGCCAGTATTATAAGGTGTTACAACAAAAACCGGCAGGAGAGATGCTGACGCACCTAGCAGAAGAACCTTGGACAACAGTAACCGCGGACTTTATTGGCCCTCTACCGAGGTCCACCCATGGTAATACGGCTCTATTGGTCTTTACGGACAAGTTCTCCAAGTGGGTGGAGTTAATTCCGTGAAGAAAGGCGACGCAGGAAGTGTTGGTAAGGGCATTCAGAGAGCGTATTCTGACACGGTTTGGAGTACCAAAAATATTCATATCAGACAATGGCGTTCAATTTACTAGCACAATGTTCCAGCACTTTGTACAAGAACTTGGCATACACCACCGCTACACAGCCCCATATACTCCTCAGGAGAATCCGACGGAGCGGACCAATCGCACAATTAAGACTATGCTGGCACAGTACACTGGATCACAACAGACAAAGTGGGATGACCTACTCCCAGAGTTAAGCCTCGCCTTTAATTCCAGCCAATCAGAGACGACTGGGTATAGCCCCGCCTTTTTGGTTCAGGGCAGGGAACCACGCCTATCAAACGCCCTCTTCGACCGAGGAGTTACAGGCACTGGGCATGGTTCAAGTACCCCCACCGAACACGCGGAACGCATTCGAAAGGCCTTCGCAGGCACAAGAGAAAACATGCGACAAGCGGCACAGACCCAAGCAAAATACTATAATTTGCGACGGCGGAAGTGGAGGCCGAAGATCGGCCAACAGGTCTTGCTGAAACAGCACCCGCTCTCCGAAGCAGCGGACAAATTTGCAGCGAAATTGGCTCCACGCTTTGACGGACCGTACGAGGTGTTAGGATTCGTTTCCCCGGTGATAGTCAAAATACGTAGGCTCGGTGACAAACGGACGCGAACCGCATACGTGGCCGAGCTAAAAGAATTCCACCTAACCAGCAATACCAGTAACGTGGAAGATCGTTCCGAGGAAAATTCAAACCCACTCCTCAAGAGCGACACTATTAATTGTAATCGAATCACATCACACCAGCGAGGTAAGAGACACAGAAGAAAGACAGTTGCTAGTCAGTTATCAATTGATCGTGGACGCAGCAACATGCAACGTGAAGATCAGTTCGAACATAGTGCACGGAACTTTCGAAGCAATATGGAGAGAGCGAACCGTGAACAACCTAGGACGCCGCCTTAGTGACAGTTGGGAGGAGGTAGTCGACCATCCCGAAGACCGATGGCCACGCATCCGGCTACAACGTGTAGTGGTGGATCAAGGTAACGAGGCACCCGATGAGTTCGGACGAGAAGACTCCAGCGAAGACGACATCGTTGGTTAGATTGGCCCGACGAGCAGGCGGAACGGGGCAAGACCCATAGCGGTGATCAGACCAAAGGCAAACCCTCTGGCTCCGACAGTAGCGCATTGCATGGTGAACCCCAAGACGACCTCGAGGTTGAGTCCGGATGGGATCGTGAAGTACCACCCCCACCCCCCACTGGCAACAATTGGAGCTACGACCCTGAAGCCCAGGAAGAACTCCAGAACGCGAACGATGATGCCAGCGGCGACCTGGCAAGCCTGACCGACCTGAAGACAACGGCGTGGTAAGTGAGGATGATGGCTCGGCAAACGACGACGACGATCGACAAAGGGTATTTTGTACCACTACGACCGACCAAGAACTTGTCACCGGACCAGGGTACATTCAGCAAATCACGACCCTGAAAATTATTAAGACGGTGTTGAACCCGGAAATCTGGACAGACGAGGCCCTGGATGGGGGCATCTGGCCGAAAGAACTACCCCGACCACTAAACCGGCACCCTGCCCATGAAACGCAGGTAGCTCAACGGTCCGCATTGGTCGGCGTTTCGAAGCCGTTCATACCCCAGGACAACCGGAGTCGGGTGGACATACTTGGTGTACCCCCGTTAGAAGCGAAGCTTTCGGAAGAAAAGAGCACGGGTACTCAAGGTCCAGACGAGGACATCGGGATAATTCTGCAGAACTTCCTGGACGACGCCATCTCCCTGAATGCTGAGCCATGGGATGAAGCTGATATAGCTGATGTAGCCGACATCGCTGACAACGCGATCATCGCTGACGTCGCAGACGCACGTCGTGACGACGGAATCTCAGGCGAATTCCGCCACACAATAGTATAAGCTATATATTTTTCTTTCTATATATTTTTTTTGGTGAGTTGAATAGTTTAATTATATAAAATTGAAGTATTATATTTTTTTTTAAGCAAAAGAATAAAGAACATGTATATTTTATTTTTCTATATCATTGAATTGTTATTGATTGCTTAGGATTGAATACATACCGTAGTTTAAGTTATTATACTAAGAGAACTAACGACATCCCTATACTATCAATACTATAAGACATTAATATAAGAGAAGATTTGTAAGTATAAGGCCTAGTGATAAGTAAGCAAAGAGCGAGAGAGCGATCGGAAGATAACATTCATCAAATAGCGCCAAACCACAGAGCAAGAAGCGAGACATTGGGCAAACGCAGAGAGCGACAGAACGAGCGAATGAGAGCGAACGAGAGAACACTACATGTATACACAGCACCAACCGATCAGCAGGAAACAATACACAGTGAAACAGAAGCAAAGCAGAGCCAGAGGTAGAGAGAGCGAACAAGGCTTGAATAGACACACAGACACATACGAAAACAGCATCACGAAAACAGAAGACAAGCAGAGGTTAGCTGCCAACTCAGAAGCAACTACATGATGACTTGAGCATCGGCTGCTGGACGAACGGACGTGCACACTTGAACTCCAAGGAAGAAACACAGTATCGCTTGGTAACCGAACAGGCAGGCAACGGGAACAGAACTTAACCGGACAGGAACAAGAGGACAGAGAACCGGACAGGAACCTACGGAGAACTTGTTGTTAGGGAAACGGTAAATATAATGGATTAAGAAGTTATCAATATCTGTTGTCGACTGTACTGGCATTACGACGCTCCGGCTCGGGTACTAGATACAGTAGTCAGTGCGATTCTTACGACTCGGCTGCTCGGCAACATATACGAGAGACGCGTTAGTTTATTCGGCAGAAAGTAAAGTTTGCACCAGGTTCCCCAAATCTGTGGTCGACTGTACTGGCATTGCGACGCTCCGGCTCGGGTGCCAGATATAGTAGTCAGTGCGAATCTCACGACTCGGCTGCTCGACAGCATATTTGGTAAGTGCATCAAAGCTTCGTGACCAAGAGACTGCCTAGACGACCGCCCCTTGCCTCCTCTCGCTCATCATCAGCTCGCCAAGATATAGACTTAGTATTCACTTTACGATTGTAAACCTAAATGTAAAGGAAGTGTAAATCAAGCTACGAATAAAGATAGTATTTGAGCAGAAGTCCCAGTGAATTATAAATTTTCTGTGACGAACCGTGGACATCCGACAAGCGTACCCGTGCTTTTAAACCGGACGAACGGGAAGCTTCGTTACAGTGGCGCCCGAGCAGGCACCCTGCCAAATACAACAAGTCTGCGAACCGTGAGTGTTACAAATAACAAGAGCAAACTACGCAAGTGTGGGAGAAGTTCATCGTACAAGAATCGTGCAACCAGAGTAAGATGGGAGTCTCTTGGATTTATTTATTACGCAAAGATGCATTGACAGAATGCGCGAAGGAATTCGGGTTAGAGGCCGAAGGTAGGTACAGTAGAAGATCTTAGGAAGCGACTCGCGACTTTCGTGACAGGACCAGGACTATCCCCTGAAGTACAGGCACGCCTCGGAAAACTAGAAGAAGACCACCGACAAGGCACATCACTATCGGCTGGGACTTCAAAAACATCTACCACATTACCAATACCAGCGGCATCTACCTCGGCTGCACAGAGGGCGTCAATGGAAGAACAACAAAACACGACACAGCAAACTGGACCTACGCCAGAAGGCTACTTCTACTGGAACTCAACAGTTGGTACCCCCCTGAATTCCACGGGAAGTTATATGGCCATGCTCGATCGTATCAAGAAGTGGGGAGTCAGCTACGACGGAGCCCAAGATCCACTAATATTTGTGGAAAGAGTAGAGGAGCTGGCAGAGGTGTACAACGTGGATGTAGATTTTCTTCCTAAGGCAATGCCGGAACTGTTACATCAGCGAGCGGTACAGTGGTTCCGGTGTAATAACAAACGATGGGACACGTGGGTCGCATTTAAACGCGACTTCCTCCAATTTTTCTTGCCGTCCCGTTTCTTTAAAAGATTGGACGACGACATCCGGCAACGACAACAAGGGCCACGAGAGAGTTTCAAAGACTATGTGGTAACATTGCAAAGTTTAATGAGAAACGCAGGTCTAACAGAAAGCGAGCGCCTAGATCGAATTTACCGGAATAGTCATCATGAACTGAGATTTTATGTGAAGCGAAGTGAATTCAAGAGCCTAGAAGAACTGGTAAATCTGGCAGGTGACTGGGAAAACTTAAAGACAGACGCACAAGTGCCATCTACGCAAAGACCGCAAAGGGCGGTAGAATCTACCAGACCAACAGGAAATATACGAGCCAACGATTGTCATCGTCAAGTCGTGGATGAGAGAAATACCCACGTCAAAAAACCACATGCCGCGTGCAGGAGATGCGGACAAGAGGGACACTTCGCCCGTGACTGCCGAACCGAGCCAGTTTTATTCTGCTGGGAGTGCGGCCGCATAGGCATTAGAACGAAAGAGTGCTGTCGCAGGCGGCCGGGAAACGAATAGGGCCAACACCTGAATCGAGGGGGGTTTAAATGGCCAGAATGCCTCGGAAACAAACGTGGGACTTAGGACTGAAGGACAACGCGTCGTAGCTAGGGTGACAATTGCGGGTGAACCGGTGGATGCTACTCTGGACACGGGAGCCACGAGGAGTTTCATGAGTGTACAGACAGCTCAAAGGTTGCATGTGTCGGGAAAACGAACGAAGATAGAGACGCGGATCTGCCTGGCGAATGGTGAGGCACAAGTCGTTAAGGAAGCTCTCACAACGCAAGTTTTCTTGGGGACCGGTAGCTGCACAGTCACGCTCCTGATCCTACCGGAAGTGGTGGACGATCTAATTCTGGGTTGCGATTTCCTGGCCCACATGGGAACGACCATCAGATGTGGCGACTACTCCACTGCGATCAGAGGATCACCAGTGAGATACTTCCCAGCCAGATGCACCTGCGTGCGAGAGAAGCTCTCCGACCAAGAAAAGATCGACACTTTCCTAAGGCAAGAACTGAAAGAATTCGAGGAGATCCACGGAATCTCGAATATAGCCAGTCACCGCATAACCATGCGCGATGAACAACCAATCAAGCAGCGTTACTTCCCCAGGAATCCCGCTATGCAAAAGATCGTCGACGAAGAGATCGACGATCATGAAACAGGGTTGCATCGAACCGTCTCGGAGCCCACATAGCGCACCAATAGTGCTGGTGAAAAAGAAGACGGGGAAGTGGCGGCTGTGTGTGGACTACCGCCAACTGAATGCTCGTTCGATACCCGATGCCTACCCACTACCACGGATTCATCATATACTGGACAGGCTCAGGGATGCCAAATACATAAGCAGTCTGGATCTTCGCAACGGTTACTGGCAAATCCCTATGGAGGAATCGAGCAAGGTTTATACCGCCTTCACGGTACCAGGGCGAGGTCTGTACCAGTGGAAGGTGATGCCATTTGGCCTCTACTCGGCGCCCGCCACGTTTCAGCGAGCTCTTGACACCGTAATTGGGCTAGATATGGAGCCAGTAGCGTTTGCGTATCTGGATGACATTATCGTGACAGGAGATACGCTAGAATCACACATGAACAATGTAAAAGAAGTGTTCCGTCGACTAAAAGATGCCAAGCTGCGTAGAAATACGGGAAAAGTGTGAGTTCTTCAAAAACAAAATCAAATATCTAGGACACGTAATCAGTGAACAAGGAATACACACTGATCCAGACAAGATTGTCGCCATCAAGGAGTTACGACCACCGCAGAATGTCCGGGAACTTCGAAGGTTCTTGGGAGTAGCCTCGTGGTATCGACGATTTGTCCCGGAGTTCGCTAAAGTGACTCACCCGCTTACCTCCCTCTTGAAAAAGGGGAAGCACTACCGGTGGAATCAGGAACAACAATCCGCATTCGAGGACCTAAAATGTCGTCTCACAAAAGCACCAGTGCTATCCTGCCTCGACTTCGAACAGCGATTTCTCTTACAAACCGACGCTTGCGATTACGGATTAGGGGCCGTATTGACCCAGATATTAGACGGCCAGGAACGAGTGATAACATATGCTAGCCGTCACCTAAACGGCGCAGAGAAAAACTACTCAATGACGGAGAAAGAGTGCCTAGCGGTGGTTTGGGCGGTGCGGCCATACCTCGAAGGGTATGCCTTCACCATCATCACCGACCACCTCTCCTTAAAATGGCTCAACTCAATAGAAAGTCCGTCAGGCCGGATCGCTCGATGGGCCCTAGAACTGCAGCAGCATACGTACGAGGTACAATACCGAAAGCGCAAGCAGAACGTGGTGGCCGACGCACTTTCCCGGCAGCCCACGCAGGAGATTTGCGCTAGAACAAGAGTGAACCCTCAAAGCTCTTGGTATGAGAGTAAGTACAAGGAAGTACAGAAGAATCCCGGAGGGTATCCCGTCTACTGCATCGAGAACGAGAAACTATACCGACACCCACCAGCAATCGACGATGATTATCAGTGGCAATGGCAATTGTGCGTACCCAAGCACCTGCGTACGGAGGTAATCCGCGAGAACCATGACGCGCCGACGGCTGGGCATCTAGGAATAAGGAAAACAATGGCTCGGGTGGCCCAGAAATACTACTGGCCAGGGATGTATCGTCAGATCAGTCAATATGTGCGAAGGTGCAAAAGCTGCCAGTATTATAAGGTGTTACAACAAAAACCGGCAGGAGAGATGCTGACGCACCTAGCAGAAGAACCTTGGACAACAGTAACCGCGGACTTTATTGGCCCTCTACCGAGGTCCACCCATGGTAATACGGCTCTATTGGTCTTTACGGACAAGTTCTCCAAGTGGGTGGAGTTAATTCCGTGAAGAAAGGCGACGCAGGAAGTGTTGGTAAGGGCATTCAGAGAGCGTATTCTGGCACGGTTTGGAGTACCAAAAATATTCATATCAGACAATGGCGTTCAATTTACTAGCACAATGTTCCAGCGCTTTGTACAAGAACTTGGCATACACCACCGCTACACAGCCCCATATACTCCTCAGGAGAATCCGACGGAGCGGACCAATCGCACAATTAAGACTATGCTGGCACAGTACACTGGATCACAACAGACAAAGTGGGATGACCTACTCCCAGAGTTAAGCCTCGCCTTTAATTCCAGCCAATCAGAGACGACTGGGTATAGCCCCGCCTTTTTGGTTCAGGGCAGGGAACCACGCCTATCAAACGCCCTCTTCGACCGAGGAGTTACAGGCACTGGGCATGGTTCAAGTACCCCCACCGAACACGCGGAACGCATTCGAAAGGCCTTCGCAGGCACAAGAGAAAACATGCGACAAGCGGCACAGACCCAAGCAAAATACTATAATTTGCGACGGCGGAAGTGGAGGCCGAAGATCGGCCAACAGGTCTTGCTGAAACAGCACCCGCTCTCCGAAGCAGCGGACAAATTTGCAGCGAAATTGGCTCCACGCTTTGACGGACCGTACGAGGTGTTAGGATTCGTTTCCCCGGTGATAGTCAAAATACGTAGGCTCGGTGACAAACGGACGCGAACCGCATACGTGGCCGAGCTAAAAGAATTCCACCTAACCAGCAATACCAGTAACGTGGAAGATCGTTCCGAGGAAAATTCAAACCCACTCCTCAAGAGCGACACTATTAATTGTAATCGAATCACATCACACCAGCGAGGTAAGAGACACAGAAGAAAGACAGTTGCTAGTCAGTTATCAATTGATCGTGGACGCAGCAACATGCAACGTGAAGATCAGTTCGAACATAGTGCACGGAACTTTCGAAGCAATATGGAGAGAGCGAACCGTGAACAACCTAGGACGCCGCCTTAGTGACAGTTGGGAGGAGGTAGTCGACCATCCCGAAGACCGATGGCCACGCATCCGGCTACAACGTGTAGTGGTGGATCAAGGTAACGAGGCACCCGATGAGTTCGGACGAGAAGACTCCAGCGAAGACGACATCGTTGGTTAGATTGGCCCGACGAGCAGGCGGAACGGGGCAAGACCCATAGCGGTGATCAGACCAAAGGCAAACCCTCTGGCTCCGACAGTAGCGCATTGCATGGTGAACCCCAAGACGACCTCGAGGTTGAGTCCGGATGGGATCGTGAAGTACCACCCCCACCCCCCACTGGCAACAATTGGAGCTACGACCCTGAAGCCCAGGAAGAACTCCAGAACGCGAACGATGATGCCAGCGGCGACCTGGCAAGCCTGACCGACCTGAAGACAACGGCGTGGTAAGTGAGGATGATGGCTCGGCAAACGACGACGACGATCGACAAAGGGTATTTTGTACCACTACGACCGACCAAGAACTTGTCACCGGACCAGGGTACATTCAGCAAATCACGACCCTGAAAATTATTAAGACGGTGTTGAACCCGGAAATCTGGACAGACGAGGCCCTGGATGGGGGCATCTGGCCGAAAGAACTACCCCGACCACTAAACCGGCACCCTGCCCATGAAACGCAGGTAGCTCAACGGTCCGCATTGGTCGGCGTTTCGAAGCCGTTCATACCCCAGGACAACCGGAGTCGGGTGGACATACTTGGTGTACCCCCGTTAGAAGCGAAGCTTTCGGAAGAAAAGAGCACGGGTACTCAAGGTCCAGACGAGGACATCGGGATAATTCTGCAGAACTTCCTGGACGACGCCATCTCCCTGAATGCTGAGCCATGGGATGAAGCTGATATAGCTGATGTAGCCGACATCGCTGACAACGCGATCATCGCTGACGTCGCAGACGCACGTCGTGACGACGGAATCTCAGGCGAATTCCGCCACACAATAGTATAAGCTATATATTTTTCTTTCTATATATTTTTTTTGCTGAGTTGAATAGTTTAATTATATAAAATTGAAGTATTATATTTTTTTTTAAGCAAAAGAATAAAGAACATGTATATTTTATTTTTCTATATCATTGAATTGTTATTGATTGCTTAGGATTGAATACATACCGTAGTTTAAGTTATTATACTAAGAGAACTAACGACATCCCTATACTATCAATACTATAAGACATTAATATAAGAGAAGATTTGTAAGTATAAGGCCTAGTGATAAGTAAGCAAAGAGCGAGAGAGCGATCGGAAGATAACATTCATCAAATAGCGCCAAACCACAGAGCAAGAAGCGAGACATTGGGCAAACGCAGAGAGCGACAGAACGAGCGAATGAGAGCGAACGAGAGAACACTACATGTATACACAGCACCAACCGATCAGCAGGAAACAATACACAGTGAAACAGAAGCAAAGCAGAGCCAGAGGTAGAGAGAGCGAACAAGGCTTGAATAGACACACAGACACATACGAAAACAGCATCACGAAAACAGAAGACAAGCAGAGGTTAGCTGCCAACTCAGAAGCAACTACATGATGACTTGAGCATCGGCTGCTGGACGAACGGACGTGCACACTTGAACTCCAAGGAAGAAACACAGTATCGCTTGGTAACCGAACAGGCAGGCAACGGGAACAGAACTTAACCGGACAGGAACAAGAGGACAGAGAACCGGACAGGAACCTACGGAGAACTTGTTGTTAGGGAAACGGTAAATATAATCGATTAAGAAGTTATCAATATCTGTTGTCGACTGTACTGGCACTACGACGCTCCGGCTCGGGTACTAGATACAGTTAGTTAGTTAGTTAGTTTAGGTGGCGCCCTGCAGCCGCGGCTTGGGGGCAGGGCTAAGTAGCACAGATGTGCCATTTTAAGACCACGTTGAACTATAGCCAGTGTGGGTATGTAGGAGCGCTGCGCTGGTGAGCTTCACAGCCATTTCGTCCTGTTCAAGAAAGATAGGAGACTGTCAAGCTTGACGTTGGGTAACTTGTCCAAGTTCTTGAAAAAGGGTTTCCCTAGGAGTGCCATTCTGCTGCGAGATAAGGCAGGGCAGCTACAGAGATAGTGCTCTACCGTCTCTTCCTCGCTGGGATCCAAACAGCTACGACAGAACGAGTTGTAGCTGTGGCCCAGCTTGCCTGCATGCCGTCCTACCAGCCAGTGGCCAGTCAGTACCGCAATTAATCTAGCAGTATCCGTCCTGGGTTTGGACAGAAGATAAGTGGTTCTCCCGATGTCGTAGGAGGGCCATAGTTGTTTAGATATTTTGCAGGCTGAATGATCCTTCCATCTGGCTGAGGCCAGATTTAGGTAGTGATTTCGTATACCTGCGATTGCCGCCCTGTAGGGAGTACATACTTGTAAGGCGAGGTGAGGATCCAGACCTGCACCTTTCCGGGCAAGTTCATCAGCCATCTCGTTGCCATAGATGTTCCTGTGACCGGGAACCCACAGGATGGTGATGGATGTCCTATTAGAAGTGCTTGCCAGGATCTCGCTGCACTGCTGTACCAGCTTCGACTTAGTCTCCACGCCTATCAAAGCTTTGATGGCGGCCTGACTGTCGGAGAAGATACCTATCTTTTGGCTCATATTAATGTTGGCATCTGAGATGGCTTTGCAGGCTTCCATGATTGCCATGATCTCTGCCTGAAATACACTGGCATAATCCGGTAGTCTGAAGCTTAGATGTAGTCCCAGTTTCTCCGAGAATACTCCGGCTCCAGTTCCTGCCTCCATTTTGGAACCATCCGTGAATATGGGGATGTCAAATTCATTCACCAGCTCACCCCCACGCCAGGCGGCCCTCGAGGGAAAGATAGCGTTGAATTTGCGGGAAAAGTTGATGGACGGTTTGAGGTAGTCCGTCTCTCTCGGAATACCTGCTTTGACCGACAGTTCCAAGATATTACCATGACCGTTGATTCTGGATTTCCAGCAGTTATGTTCCCTTAGTCTAAGGGCACTAGCTGTGGCTATGCTTTTTATCTCCAAATCGACCGGCAAGAGATGTAGAATGATATTGAGAGCCTCCGTCGGACACGACCTCAGAGCTCCCACGGCTCCGGCACAAGCCATACGCTGTATCCTTGATAGCTCCCGGCGTTGATAGGCCTTGGATGTAGACGTCCACCACACCAAGGCTCCAAGGTTAATATAGGCCTGACAACCGCTTTATACCCCAGGCCCCAGGTTTTACCGAACATTTTTCTGCAGGCATAAAAAGCCGCGCACGATTTTTTAATCCTTTGTTCGGTGTTTGCTTTCCAGTTTAATTTACTGTCAAGAATTAGACCCAGATACTTAGCCTGCCTTGATAGCTTGATTGCGGTTCCATTCAACCGAGGAAGATTGAACGTTGGGATCTTGGTTCGCGTAGTGAATAAGACCAGCTCTGTCTTGTTTGGATTAACTGCTAGGCCGCAGCTGGTTGCCCATAGAAAGATTTTTCTCAGAGCCCTGGTCATTATCTCACTCAGCATTGATGGAAATAGGCCTGATACTAGTATGACTACGTCATCCGCATATGCTATGGCCTTGACACCACTGCTGTTAAGCTTTTTTAGTATGGAGTTAACCACCAGTAGCCACAACAGCGGTGATAGAACTCCACCTTGCGGAGTGCCTCGTTGAATGTGTCTGGTCAACTGCAGGCCACCCCACGAAGCCTCGACTATGCGTGTGCTTAACAGTGATGAGGTCCAGTTTCGAATAGTTTCGTCGATGCCCAATTCCTCCATTGAGTCACGAATACTGCATAAACTGACGTTGTTAAATGCACCTTCTATGTCTAGAAAGGCCGCCAGTGTGAATTGCTTAAAGTAGATATTGCGTTCGATGGTGCGCACTACCTCGTGCAACGCCGTCTCCGTGGATTTGCCCTTGATGTAGGCATGTTGGGCTGATGAGATGGAGTCTAGATTTAGACCACCCCTTATCTCAGCATCCAAAATCCGCTCTAGGGTCTTAAGGACAAAGGATGATAAACAAATCCTATAGTCCTTGGCCGATTCGTGGCCTGTCCTGCCTGCCTTTGGGATGAAGACTGCAGTAGCCTTCTTCCAGCTTGCCGGGATATGACCAAGTCGGAGGCTGTTACGGTAGATAGGTATAAGCCAGGGCATAATCACCTCCTCGGTTTTTTGGAGCATGATTGGCATTATGCCGTCAGGGCCCGGAGATTTGTAGGGGGAAAAGCCGGATATCGCCCAGCTGATTTTCGTTGTGGTTATTAGAGACCCGCTTGCTTCCTCCCTAGGGATGTGATTTGCGCTGCAGGTTTCTACCTCTGCGTGATCCCTACATCCAGGAAAGTGAGCTTCAACGAGCGTTTCCAGCGAGCTTCGTGCAGAATCCGTCCAGGTTCCATCTGCACGTTTCAGAAACGTGGGATTAGAGTGGGATTTCGATAGGATTTTGGCAAGTCTTGTCGAGTCCTTGACATTTTCAATTGATTCACAGAATAGCGACCATGACTTACGTTTCGCGTCCCTAATTGCTTTTTTGTAGATTTTAAGGCAGTCCTTGTAAGGTGCCCAGTTTCGAGTCGAGTAACTTTGATTGAAAACCCGCCTGGTTTCCCTTCTCATGTCACTCAACTCCGTCGACCACCAGGGTGGCTGTGTCTTCCTACCCCTGGAGATCGGGCAGGAGATGTTAAATGCAACTTTCATCCCCTTCTCGAATTTGTGCGATGCATCCTCTAAGTCTTTTATGCACATCGATTCTGCGGGAGGGTGTTTTAGCTTGGAGGAGAGAATGGACTTGAAGCGAGTCCACTCAATCCTTCTCGGATTTCTGAAAGGAGGTGGTCGAGGTAAATCGAGAGAGATGTCGAAGAGAATCATTCTATGGTCTGAGAAGGAAAGATCCTCCGACACCCTCCAGCCTACAACCGACGAGTCGACATTGTCAGAGACGAGAGTGATATCTAGAACTTCCTGCCAGCCCTCAAATTTCTCCGAACGCGGAAAAATGAAGGTGGGGGAATTTCCTCTATTGCTAATACAGAGATTGGAACTTAAGATATATTGAAAAAGTGACTCACCGCGTTCGTTGGTCTCCGAGCTGCCCCATACCGTGTGCCTGGCGTTGGCGTCGCACCCGATGATAAGGCCGCAGCCCGTCCGAACTGCTTCCGCTGTGAGGGCTTCCACTTCGACTGGTGGAGCTGGTTGGTCGTGTGCCATGTAGGCTGATGCAATAAAGATCCCTTTACCTGTGGTGTCCGTTAGCTTGATAACCGCTAGATCAGGGGAGCTAAGATTGGAGCAGAAGAAAGCGTTAAATGATCTTTTGATTAAAATACATGCGCGCGGTTTATCACAATTTACCTTGTAAAATAACTGATGCGTATGTAGAGATAGCCCTTTAACTGTGCTGCCTTGCACCCATGGCTCTTGAGAAATGGCGATGTCTATTTCCTCTTCCGCGAGAAAAACAGCTAAATTTTCGGATGCACTCCTAGAGTGTTTTAAATTCAGCTGAGCGACATGCACCATTGATATTTAAAGTTTAGGCTCAAGGACGAGGGTGCTTGACATGACGTCCTCCAACCCTTCGATCCCTGCTTCCGCCTCCGCTTGCGAGAAAATTTTCAGCTTGGCATGCCTGATGCCAAACCGAACCTTGAATTCCTGCTTCGAAAGCGATGTCAAGCATTCGTGCGGGAATGTGAGCAGGAAGGAGCGTCCATTAGGCTGCGGTTTCTCCTCCCGCAAGACATGCCAATCTCGCATCTCGAGATTGCGGTTCTGAAGCCGTAGACACTGGAGCAACTTGTCCTTGTCGATGGCGATATTAGGGATCCAAATGCGGGCCACCGGAGATCTCGGAATGTCCTTAGCAGGGATAAGCTGCAAGCTTAGCTTGTCCCATGCCTGGCTGATCTCGGCCACGCTGCGCGTCAGGAAATCGAGTGAGAACCTGTCCTCGCACTTGATTATCCGGCACCCCCTGAGGACATCTGAGGAGTCGAAGAGAGGAGGGGATTCATCTGGGTGACCCAACAGGAAGTCGTTCACCATTATTGTCAGCCGTGCCTCGATTTCACCCCATCTCTCCTGGATCCTCCGTCCGCTTCTGGTTGTGCCGTCTACCAGCGCTACGTGTAGGTCATTTTTCAAGACCGTGCTGAACGCAGACTTGCCGGTGGATAGCGATGCAGCCTTGCTAGTGGATGGTGCGTCTTCCAATTCGCTAGCGGCCTTGCTGTGCGCCGATCTTGATGACGAGGTCGCTGAGCCTTTGCTCTTCTTGCGAGCGTTTCCCGCATCTTCGGCAGATCTGTTGCGCTTAGCGGCAGCCTGTCGTTCAAGGTTCGAACGAAGGTTGGCCTCGCGGTTCTTCATCATAGTGGCCTGGTACTGGCTGTACTCTTCGACCACCGCTGAGTACTTGACCTTGTCCGCAAGGTCCCGGTCATCCACTTTCCCGGCCTCCTCATTAGCCGCGATCTTGGCCAATATATGGACGGCTTTGGAGTAGCGAGACCTCATGACCTTGCTTTCGGATTTGTTTTTGGATACCGTTCGACCGGTCGGGCTATGTCTGGCCTCAACCGTGAACGGCTTGTTTGAAACTACTGTTTCCTGGCTGGAGGCAAGAAGCTCCTCCTCCGAGCTAGTACCGCAGATAGTCTCATGTTTCTTAGAATTGTCCATGTCGTTTGCATTGGTCGTCAACAATTGGGAGTCCGTTTTTGGTTTTGTTTTTTGTGTTTGTTCCATCTGGTTCGTACGACTGCCCGCTCGTACAAGCACTCGCAGGCAGTCAAGGCTATAATTAGGGGAAAGGGTCGTCCGCCACGGCAGCGCCCCATACCGTGGTAAGCCCACCGTTACTTCCTGAGGCGGGCCGGTGTCAGGAAGGCTCCGTTATAAGACAGTCGGTATACCCCCTGACTGCCAACCATCCAATGAGCACGGGTCGCGTTACACTCTGGATTAGGGGTGATGGGTTTATCGACGATCAAGTCTAGATCCGAAGTATTCAGCGGAAGCGGTGGCACCTCTAGCAGGATGTGGTTCCTCACCACGTACTTCGGTCCTGATAAGATAGAGGCTAAGTACCCTGCAGGAGCAAGGGCTGTATTCGCATAGTCTTACCCTGCATCTTTTACCAATGCTTACCACCACTAGATACAGTAGTCAGTGCGAATCTTACGACTCGGCTGCTCGGCAACATATACGAGAGACGCGTTAGTTTATTCGGCAGAAAGTAAAGTTTGCACCAGGTTCCCCAAATCTGTGGTCGACTGTACTGGCATTGCGACGCTCCGGCTCGGGTGCCAGATATAGTAGTCAGTGCGAATCTTACGACTCGGCTGCTCGACAGCATATTTGGTAAGTGCGTCAAAGCTTCGTGACCAAGAGACTGCCTAGACGACCGCCCCTTGCCTCCTCTCGCTCATCATCAGCTCGCCAAGATATAGACTTAGTATTTACTTTACGATTGTAAACCTAAATGTAAAGGAAGTGTAAATCAAGCTACGAATAAAGATAGTATTTGAGCAGAAGTCCCAGTGAATTATAAATTTTCTGTGACGAACCGTGGACATCCGACGAGCGTACCCGTGCTTTTAAACCCGGACGAACGGGAAGCTTCGTTACAACCTGGCGGACCTTTGATGTCATAAAAGCAATTCGTAAAAGAGGATCGTGCGATGTGCTGCTAATATTGTTGAATTAAAGCAAAATTTTATACAATCGGCCGTGAAGCAATCATCCATCAGCTTACAAGATAACCTAGCCACCTTTAAACAGCAAAGATTTCACTTATCTTATCTAGCCATCCTTTCGACATATGTTCAAAACACGTTATCATGTTCCAGCTTAATGTGTCTCATTATTCCCTACACCTTAAGGTTAAGGGTATATTAACTTTGTCACGGAACGTGTAACGCATAGAAATAGAGAAGATAAATATAGAAATGTATATAAGTTAACAAAAAACAGGGTCTTAGTTTTTTGTGAGACTTTTTATTGAAAATAAAATTATACAAAATTGAACCTTATTCTTTTACTTCCAAATATGATCTGATCTTCGCTTACAAACAATACTTCATTTCAACCAACATTTTACCCCAAAAACGCTGAGTCTGCGTCTGGTGTTTTCTTTGTCCTTTTAGTTTCTTATCATTCTTTTGCAATTGTAGAATAAATAGCTGACGCAGCTGGTTGCTGACTTTTCTGTATTTCAACATTCGTATTGAAATTCTGAGTTGTGTTAATTTATATAAGGACTGCGTTTGAAACAATTGTCCATCACAAAATTAACCCTTGTGTCAACAGAAAATTGCATAAAAAAGTCTTTAGATTGTGAACATTTTCAAAAATAATAGAAATAAATAACCATAGCATAAAAACGTTAAATCGGACAAATGTTAAAATGTCATTATACCTGAAATTGTTGACATTATTGTAATGCAAACAAATGTAAAAGCTAGAACGGAAACGGAAAAATTCAATAAGTAACATCCAAGAAATACTCGGCAGTGGACAGCGTTTGGAAATAGCAAGTAGTTAGAAACTTTCCAGGTAAAAATGCACTAGGCTTTTTTCGGAATACCTCTAAGCGAAAAAATTGCACAACCAACAACAAGCACTGGCATTACAGTATCAAACAATAAAAAATCTTGCTCTATATGTAGGGCGAATGATAAAAGACAGCGTAAAACAAGATTTATTTGTCATATTTGTAATGATCCTGTATGTTTACAACATAGCCAAGATTTATATAAATGCCAAAATTGTTAAATTAAAGCCAAAAGTATTTAATAAAGCGTCCCTTTTTCTAATTTCAAAACAAATTTGAGGTTTTTTCTTACTTTTATGGGGATATTGCCTTGCTTAGCACGCAAGGCTTAGCACGTAGGTCTGGCCAGACCTATCTGTTGACGGAAGGTGAAAAAAATATCTGTTACCAGAAGGGTTAAAAAACTTTCCTGAACTAGTAGTCCGATTTGAAATACGAAACCCATTCTTTAACGGTTTTTTTATTAAGCTTTTTGTTATATATTTACACTTTTTCTATTATATTTTATTTTAGAAATTTTTTTAACTTTTATGACACCCCATGTATTAAGGGTTTTATTGTATTACCCGATACCTTTCGAGCATCTGAACACCACTTTCCCCGAAAATCTTTAGCATTCTTGGCTATTTTCTTTGTTGCCTTGATTTCTCTTTTGACCAAAGCCCAGTCTTTAAATTGGTCTGAGCTCTGGATAATTTGGCGGATTCGCTTATCGAGGCACCAAAAGCACATTATTCTTTGAGTACCACTTCAAGTCTACGTTGAAAGGAAAGTGGAAAACTCATGCAGTCTTAGGAAAAGCTGTAATCATTTTTCCATGCATTCCTTAATATATTTGTTTGAGTTTATTGTTTCCGTGGAAACAAACGGCTTGCTTCTTTCACCACAACTGGCTTGCCAAACCAGGAACTTACGAGAAAATTTTGACTGCCTTTTTGACTTAAATTTTTCGTCCACATTCCCTCGCGAGTCTGCAGTGTAAAATGCCCGGCCTGGAAGCTGCGAAAATTCGGCTAAAACATACGTCTAATCGCCCATGATGCAGCAATCGAATTTTTCAAAAATACCTTTTTTCAAATTTTTTGGCACACTGTTTTGCCTCCGTGTTCTTCACAGCATTGATGTCTGGAACTTTTTGCACTTTGAACGTCTTCAGACCAGCGTTCTTTTTGACTTTTCGAAGAAAAAACTCTGAACACTCCATCTTCTGCGTCAGTTGTCTGCCCGAAATATTCGGGTTCTTCTGCAAAATAGTGACGATTTTGTTGAACCTGATTTCCGATTGACGAATAAATCCTCCTTAAATTTTTTCAATACTCTAGACACAGTTTTTTTACTTTTAGCTCCCGAGCAAGTTTTTTGAATGAATGTTTTCAAATTGGTTTTGAAAACTTTTCACAATAGTTTTTCGTACTTCCACTTCGCTTGCCAGTTTTAAATGAATAAAAGCGTTTAGCGAAACATTTTGAAAGCAGCACTTTTCTGAAATTCATTTCAAAGCCTACTAGAAAATAATTTTTCAGATTGGGTCATTTAAAAAAAAATTATTGGATATGATGTAAGTGACAATTTTTTCAAACGTAGTCCTTATTTTTCATCAGAGTCACTTCTTGAGTCGATTTAGCCACGTAAGTCCGTCTGTCTGTGGAAATTACGATCTCAGGAGAATCAGTTAAGATATGGGAATCAAATTTTTCAGAAATCGGTCAACGACCAAGCCTTTTCTATCCGTCAACGTGCCGAATATACGCCGCCACTTTTAATTTATATAGGCAGCAAAGTATTGACAACTATAACTATTGATAGCATTTGTATTGATAACTATACAAATTTTCTGAAGAAAACTGTTTGTTAGGTCCAAACAATTTGTTGTTATTGTTGGGTGTGGTCCGCCCAACAGTATTCAAACAGTATAGTCCTTAAAGCAAATTTGCTGCCATGGACCAAATCATATACTAAGCGATATACGTGGGCAATTGTATAGTTCTTGCAATTCTGTTGTTGTTCCAAATCTGGGCCCGGCCCGCCATCTTCAAGGAGTATGGTATTTAAGATTCGGCCAGGCCGAACATTTTTCTGGTTAAAATTTTCCAACTGTGTTGTATTATATTACCTTAACAAAAACAGAGTTTACGATTTTCCCAACGGTTTCAAAATATGCCAGTGAATAAAAGGATTGACTTGGTAAAAAACTAATATTTGCTAAAACTGTTTGGCAAAAGCACACTCCGTAAAATATTGGACAACTAAATATATTTGTACCACCCATTTGCATCACGAGAAGCCTTCGGTTCCCTTCCCAATTTGTAACTCAATCCTTAGAATCTCGCGTCTTTAGCAGTCAAACCCATCTGCTCAAATATCCACTTACTCACTATTTCTCCTCTAACTGAAAAACAGATATGGTCTTTACCACAAGCCCAAAACAGATGCTACTAGGAACAGCAATGGTAAAGATTTGTCGTCACGATAATGACTGCGAAGACAAGTTCGAATTAAAGGTGAAATCGGTCATTATATCGTAAGCCTACTGTTCATTCCCAACAAGTAGGAATGCATCCTCATTATGACGGAATGACGGTTTTTTAGCACCAAATCTTTGATTTCATTGACATGGTTTTCATTGATTGGTGTTGAGTGTCCGGGACGCTCTTTGTCTTTAACGCTTTCTTTACCTTCTTGTGTAACACTTGTAAACATTTCTTTCAGACAAAACCTAATCGCCGAAGCTCTGCAACATTCTGCAAACAATATTTAATGCATCTTCTTTGTTCAATAAAATTATAAATTTACACAATTACAATTACGCAAAATTACAATTTATTATAAAATCAAAAAATTCATTTTTAGTTGTTCAGAAAACACAACGAAACTAACCAATGAAAACACGTAATGACGTGAAATTCCACACAGTTATGAATGACAGTGCTGCCAGCCTAAAAACAAAAAAATTTGCTTAAATCACTGCACCCGCACAATTCAAATTCAAAATTGGCTTTGCTTTTTGAACAGACCTCGTAATGTAACTCTTTTAAGTACAAGTGCAACGATTCTACACAATGACGTTGACCAGTGACAAGGTCATTACAATGTGTCATCGTTCACGCAAAATGGATTAATTCGGAAATTTAACATGCTCAACAGCATACTACAAACTCAAATTATCGTCATTAATCTGGGACACATTCGAGAATCTAGATGATATTGCCAACAATGCTATTTGCAATATGACGAGTCCATCCAACAGCAAGATTTCGATATTTTCATCATCAAACAAGTGCCTCGGTATTAGTCAACATCTTTATAACAGCTCCCCGAGGTAACCATTCTGAAGTTTGATGAAAAGTATCTATTTTAGTCTCATTTTTGTGATCAGAGAACGTGCTAAAAGAGTTATTACGCTTGTGCTCGACCCACTCTTGCTTTTTTCAGAAATAGATTTTTTTTTCACCTTCAACAGAAAGCCGTCTACTATACAAATGAGAAAACGTATTTTTTGAGCTGTAGTTTTCGACGTGATGGAAGACCAAGTGTTTATATCTATTAATACAAATGTGCTCAACACTCCCATAAACAGCAAATTTGCACTCTTTTGATGAACAGTAACTTCCCTATGAACAGTAAATTGTACCAAACGAATAAATTCCTACTTAATAAAAAATAATTAATAAAAAAAAACACATCATGAAATACACATAAAACACTGTTTTTACATAATGATTCCTTCTGCAATGTACCAACTCTAACGGTAAGTATGACATATTATATATCGCTGAAAAGAAAAAATTATGGGCTTTATAAATAGTGTTTTTATTATATACCTTAATTGTCATATAAGAGGGAGGGGGAAGGTTTTATAATGGCACCTCCACCATTTTTTTCTTAAAAGACAAATATCTTCCAAACCGTAACCTTGGGTGTAAAATGGTGTACTAGGGAAGGGCAAGGGAGGGGCAAGGCAATACCTTTCTTTTGACACCTCGATCATTAATGTACCTTACCTAATTTCGGAATAATACACCTTTAAAGAGGTGACCTTTCGGGACCTTCAAACGCCGATAACACCCAAAATAATGCCACGCCCCCAAAATTGGGCGGCTATTTACCGTTATAATAGCAGGGTTCAGAAAGCACGCACCGCGAGCAGAACACTCCGGAACATTCACATCGATTGTGTTGTCTCGTTTCACTTGCTCTGCCCTTACGACCAGGGTTCGTAAATGCTCGCTCAGGCTCGCTCGCACTCCCGAGCAGGAGCAACAGAAAAAATTTTCAGTGAGCAGCTCCGAGCTCAGTCCACTTCAGTCTGGCCTTCGCAAAGGACACAGCTGTGATACTGCTACATTAAAAGTATTTGAAGACCAGAGACCATATTAATATCTTTAATATCTTATGTTTGATAGACTTCTCGAAAGCATTTGATATTGTGAATCATGAATTACTATGTTGTAAGCTGAAGCATCTGTTTGGCTTTGGGCATGGTGCAATCTGCTTACTAAATAGGTACCTGACTGAAAGAATGCAGCGGGTTATGAGCAAAAATTATTACTCAGACTTTAGACCAGTCAGTAGGGGCGTTCCGTAGGGATCAGTTCTGGGGCCTCTTTTATTCTCATTGTTTATTAATGATATTTTTAGCGTTTGTAAATATTCCTGAATGCATGGTTATGCGGACGATATCCAAGTGTACATACATATCTGAGCATATGTACATATGCATGTACATGTACATATGTGAGCAGCTCCGGCTCCGATTAGCTTCGACCCGATGTGAATGAGCAGTAGTCGGTCGTTTTGTTTGTAAATTTCTTTTTTATTTTGAAGAGCAACAACATGAAGTTTAGGATTTTGTTATTACTGGTAGTTATTGGGTAATTATATTGAATTTCTATTTATAGTGTATTAATTGCATCGAGAGAGAATTTAAAAATTATATATCAAATACAAATATCCTTTGTTTGTTATTTATTTTAATAAACTGTAAATGTAGTGTAATGAAATGTTACTCAACTATAAATGTAAACAGAAAAACCCAACTTATATTTTTTATTAAAATATGTTCATTTATGCATGCGATGAGATGAGATATAACCTTCTTTACCTGTTGTAAGCACTGCAATAGATTTCATGGAACATGTTTTCATTTGTTTTTTATGAGTAGGGTTCGAACCGCTTCACATATTCTTGGAAACCCAATCATTGGTTGTAATTACCAGTGCTTAACCCTTTAAGCATACAAAAGTAGAGAGAATATTTTATTGCAGGTCAGTAAAAAAGAAAAGGAATATTACGGATCAAGTAGCGGCATAAAAGTATAACAAAGTGCGACCTCGATAACGCATATTCTCAGATGTCAAGTTGTTTATTCATGTAATGAAACGGTGATTTTTTTTGGGTTTTTCTGTTTACATTTACAGTTAAGTAACATTTCATTACACTACATTTACAGTTTATTAAAATAAATATTTTTTATATTTTAAGGAAATTATGAATTATGATTAATGTTTATGTTGATGTAGCACCGCATTGAAATTTCCAACACAACGGTGAAAACCGCATCGAAATCGGTGCAGCCGTTTAAGAGTTAACTACTACTTAATACGTACAAACGCAACAATAATAACACAGGTATTTACACAAATGCCAAAGAATCGGTTGTTGTTTTTCTACTGCAATGTACCTACCTACCGCCGACAAAGAGTACGGCAGATACATTGATAACACTTAGCCATAATTTGCTTAAATGCAAAATATCCTTACTATACCATAGACCGACTCAGCTGTACAAGAATCATCTGGCAATCTATGGCACACGTTTTCATTATTTAATTGGCATTAATTAAAGCATGTGTATTTCATGAAAAACAAAATTCGAGAAAATTTGATAACAATCGTTCTTCCCCAGCCAGTGAAAACAATTAGCACCCCATACACAAATGTATTTTCATTTCATTTGAAATATTTAAAATCAAATTTTTAATTGGTTATTTCAAAAATTATTTGAAATAATTATCGCATCATAATAATGTTATTTCATTCAATTTGCCGAAGCCTTATATACTTATATACTCATACTATACAAATTAAATAAAGAAAGGATATAAAATACTTTTCTAAATTCTTAGCTCGAGCCAATATTGTATTCAAAACACAAAAAACACTCATTCAATGCCTTTATCTGCGTACAATACTTTGCCTTGGATGTGTTGGCTAGCTGCACATCTAGCACGCACGATTCTGCTCTTTTCGTAAGCACAATCCGGCTCTTTTTGCTAGCACAATTCGGCACTTTTTGCTAGCACAATTCGGCACTTTTTGCTAGCACAATCCGGCTCTTTGCGTAGCACAATTCGGCTCTTTTTGCTAGCACAATGCTAGAGCTAATTTTCGCGCTGCTTTCTCTCTGTCGGTGCGAAGAAGCAAATGTGAAACACATGAGAGGGGCTGAGCTTGGTGTATAATGAAAGTGTGTTTCCTGCTAGCGTTCGTCTCCGAAACACGGAGCTGTGTTGCTGTAGCTAGCTCTGGCACGGTGTTTTTCTTTGTTTGTGTTTGCACAGTGCTTGTGTTCTAAGCTGAGGGCATCACACGGTGCTAAGCAAAATTGTGTTTGTGTTTTTAAGAGAGCACATTTCCGAACTCTGTATAATAGTCCCAAATAACGGTAAAAAAGTAACAAAAAAATCGGGGCAAAACCGCTAAACCAAACTTTTCCCATAAATGCCAATCTAAAATTTTTCTACAGGCCGTCAGAGTCAATAACAGTATATGAGCAACTGTTTCCCTTTAGAGCACGCACAAAATTTAACATCAGAGATGTCAATCAGCGTGTTGTGAAATACCTGGTTGAACCTTACAAGAATACTGGTCGTAATGTAACAACTAACAACTTCTTTACATCGCTTCCACTGGCCAAGTAACTGTTAGATTGACGGTTATCTCTTGTCGGTACACTATAGAAAAATAAGAAAATATCTTCGTACTTCCGGGATAAGTCAAAGACAGAGCAGAGCAGTCATCTCTATTTGGCTTCGGACAGAATGTTATGTTGTGCTCCTATATCCCGAAAAAAGGAAGGACTGTTGCTTTGTTATCAACATTTCACCGAAATGCAGGTATTTAAAAATTGTAGGGTTGACAAAAAAAAGGCAATGGCAACTATGGCCTTCTGTTCATTCGTATGATAATACAATACATATACATATGAATGTACATGTGTGGGATATTTTAACATTGTTTTATACTTATTGATATAATATAGATTTATATATATATATATTCGAAAAATATTTACATCCATTGTGTAAATAGAATATTAACCAGAAAGAGTGTTAACTTCGGCCTGGCCGAAGTTCATATACCCTACACACGTTTACTTAAAAATTGGGCGTGGCAATGGTCTAATTTTTTTCGTTTTCAATCTCAAATAGCCTGTGATGACAGAGAATATTCGTGCCAAATTTGATGAAAATATCTCTATTCGTTCTCCTGTAATCGAATTTTATTTAAGCATTGGGCGGACCACGCCCATTTGTGGTAGTCTTTTTTTGGTCAGAGACAGTCCACTTCTGGACAAAATTTCAACCGCAAATTCGTTTTACAAGCTGGGAAATTGAGCAATAAGCATGGATTAATTTATATTCACCATAAAAAGTAGGCGTGGTAATGGTCCGATTTTGCCCATTTCCAATACCAATGAGTTTCTAAAGCTAAACAATATTTGTGCCAAATTTTATGAAAATATCTCTATTCGTTCTCCTGTAATCGAGTTTTATTTAATTAGTGGGCGGACCACGCCCATTTTTGGTAATCTGTTTTAGTCAGAGGCATTGGACTTCTGGACAAAATTTCAACCCCAAATTCGTTCTACAAGCTGCGAAATTGAGCTATAAGCATGGATTAATTTATATTCAGTATAAAAAGTAGGCGTGGTAATGGTCCCATTTTGTCCATTTTCAATAGCGATGAGTTTCTAATGATAGACAATATTCGTGCCCAGTTTGAAGAAGATATCTCTATTCGTTCTCTTGTAATCGTGATTTCCACAGACGGACAGACAGACAGACAGACGGACGGACATGGCTAAATCGACTCAGGAGGTCACGCTGATAAAGAATATATATACTTTCCTATACCTGTCACGCCTCCTTTAATGCGTTACAAACGGAAGCAGTAAGTGAATATACCCTCTCACTTCGTGTGCAGGGTATAAAAATAACAACGTTTTTAAAGAAAGTGTAAGGAGTTTATAATAACAGATAAATTGTTTTATGGAGGTGTCTTATATTTTATTTTATTTTGTTCGATTAAGTATGATAGTGGTCATTGAAGGTCATTGCTTCCGAGTATGGATGCCCTGAAGAAAGCCATTGTACGGGAATGGACCAAAAAACCGCAAGCTATATTATATTACCACCATATTCGTCTAACATGCAACTCATTTCTTAACCGTTTGTAAGTCATGGTCATGGTAAAAAGTGGCCATATCGAGCTGAAGTGAATGGATTCTAAAATTTTTATTATTTCCTGTTCTGCAGACGTACGCGCTTTGATGTTAAATAGCGATTGACTTTATTCAATAGTAAGAATATAATGTGTATTACAGAAAAAGATCATAAAAGGAAATGTCAATAGTTGCCTGACTGATATTATTTTACAATACTTCTCTTCAATATTATAACTGCTAATAACATTGAACAATATATTGCATTAAAATTTACAATAATTAATTCAAGCAACATAGTTTTCCATTACTTTAAGCATTCATATGTTTATTTTTAGCAGTTTATATTTAGCAAACATCTCGCTTGTAGATTTTATTTATTTATAAATAGCCAATCCACGATTTAAAAATTGTAGGGTTGACAAAAAAAGGCAATGGCAACTATGGCCTTCTGTTCATTCGTATGATAATACAATACATATACATATGAATGTACATGTGTGGGATATTTTAACATTGTTCAGCAGACGTACGCGCTTTGATGTTAAATAGCGATTGACTTTATTCAATAGTAAGAATATAATGTGTATTACAGAAAAAGATCATAAAAGGAAATGTCAATAGTTGCCTGACTGATATTATTTTACAATACTTCTCTTCAATATTATAACTGCTAATAACATTGAACAATATATTGCATTAAAATTTACAATAATTAATTCAAGCAACATAGTTTTCCATTACTTTAAGCATTCATATGTTTATTTTTAGCAGTTTATATTTAGCAAACATCTCGCTTGTAGATTTTATTTATTTATAAATAGCCAATCCACGATTTAAAAATTGTAGGGTTGACAAAAAAAGGCAATGGCAACTATGGCCTTCTGTTCATTCGTATGATAATACAATACATATACATATGAATGTACATGTGTGGGATATTTTAACATTGTTTTATACTTATTGATATAATATAGATTTATATATATATATATTCGAAAAATATTTACATCCATTGTGTAAATAGAATATTAACCAGAAAGAGTGTTAACTTCGGCCTGGCCGAAGTTCATATACCCTACACACGTTTACTTAAAAATTGGGCGTGGCAATGGTCTAATTTTTTTCGTTTTCAATCTCAAATAGCCTGTGATGACAGAGAATATTCGTGCCAAATTTGATGAAAATATCTCTATTCGTTCTCCTGTAATCGAATTTTATTTAAGCATTGGGCGGACCACGCCCATTTGTGGTAGTCTTTTTTTGGTCAGAGACAGTCCACTTCTGGACAAAATTTCAACCGCAAATTCGTTTTACAAGCTGGGAAATTGAGCAATAAGCATGGATTAATTTATATTCACCATAAAAAGTAGGCGTGGTAATGGTCCGATTTTGCCCATTTCCAATACCAATGAGTTTCTAAAGCTAAACAATATTTGTGCCAAATTTTATGAAAATATCTCTATTCGTTCTCCTGTAATCGAGTTTTATTTAATTAGTGGGCGGACCACGCCCATTTTTGGTAATCTGTTTTAGTCAGAGGCATTGGACTTCTGGACAAAATTTCAACCCCAAATTCGTTCTACAAGCTGCGAAATTGAGCTATAAGCATGGATTAATTTATATTCAGTATAAAAAGTAGGCGTGGTAATGGTCCCATTTTGTCCATTTTCAATAGCGATGAGTTTCTAATGATAGACAATATTCGTGCCCAGTTTGAAGAAGATATCTCTATTCGTTCTCTTGTAATCGTGATTTCCACAGACGGACAGACAGACAGACAGACGGACGGACATGGCTAAATCGACTCAGGAGGTCACGCTGATAAAGAATATATATACTTTCCTATACCTGTCACGCCTCCTTTAATGCGTTACAAACGGAAGCAGTAAGTGAATATACCCTCTCACTTCGTGTGCAGGGTATAAAAATAACAACGTTTTTAAAGAAAGTGTAAGGAGTTTATAATAACAGATAAATTGTTTTATGGAGGTGTCTTATATTTTATTTTATTTTGTTCGATTAAGTATGATAGTGGTCATTGAAGGTCATTGCTTCCGAGTATGGATGCCCTGAAGAAAGCCATTGTACGGGAATGGACCAAAAAACCGCAAGCTATATTATATTACCACCATATTCGTCTAACATGCAACTCATTTCTTAACCGTTTGTAAGTCATGGTCATGGTAAAAAGTGGCCATATCGAGCTGAAGTGAATGGATTCTAAAATTTTTATTATTTCCTGTTCTGCAGACGTACGCGCTTTGATGTTAAATAGCGATTGACTTTATTCAATAGTAAGAATATAATGTGTATTACAGAAAAAGATCATAAAAGGAAATGTCAATAGTTGCCTGACTGATATTATTTTACAATACTTCTCTTCAATATTATAACTGCTAATAACATTGAACAATATATTGCATTAAAATTTACAATAATTAATTCAAGCAACATAGTTTTCCATTACTTTAAGCATTCATATGTTTATTTTTAGCAGTTTATATTTAGCAAACATCTCGCTTGTAGATTTTATTTATTTATAAATAGCCAATCCACGATTTAAAAATTGTAGGGTTGACAAAAAAAGGCAATGGCTACTATGGCCTTCTGTTCATTCGTATGATAATACAATACATATACATATGAATGTACATGTGTGGGATATTTTAACATTGTTCAGCAGACGTACGCGCTTTGATGTTAAATAGCGATTGACTTTATTCAATAGTAAGAATATAATGTGTATTACAGAAAAAGATCATAAAAGGAAATGTCAATAGTTGCCTGACTGATATTATTTTACAATACTTCTCTTCAATATTATAACTGCTAATAACATTGAACAATATATTGCATTAAAATTTACAATAATTAATTCAAGCAACATAGTTTTCCATTACTTTAAGCATTCATATGTTTATTTTTAGCAGTTTATATTTAGCAAACATCTCGCTTGTAGATTTTATTTATTTATAAATAGCCAATCCACGATTTAAAAATTGTAGGGTTGACAAAAAAAGGCAATGGCAACTATGGCCTTCTGTTCATTCGTATGATAATACAATACATATACATATGAATGTACATGTGTGGGATATTTTAACATTGTTTTATACTTATTGATATAATATAGATTTATATATATATATATTCGAAAAATATTTACATCCATTGTGTAAATAGAATATTAACCAGAAAGAGTGTTAACTTCGGCCTGGCCGAAGTTCATATACCCTACACACGTTTACTTAAAAATTGGGCGTGGCAATGGTCTAATTTTTTTCGTTTTCAATCTCAAATAGCCTGTGATGACAGAGAATATTCGTGCCAAATTTGATGAAAATATCTCTATTCGTTCTCCTGTAATCGAATTTTATTTAAGCATTGGGCGGACCACGCCCATTTGTGGTAGTCTTTTTTTGGTCAGAGACAGTCCACTTCTGGACAAAATTTCAACCGCAAATTCGTTTTACAAGCTGGGAAATTGAGCAATAAGCATGGATTAATTTATATTCACCATAAAAAGTAGGCGTGGTAATGGTCCGATTTTGCCCATTTCCAATACCAATGAGTTTCTAAAGCTAAACAATATTTGTGCCAAATTTTATGAAAATATCTCTATTCGTTCTCCTGTAATCGAGTTTTATTTAATTAGTGGGCGGACCACGCCCATTTTTGGTAATCTGTTTTAGTCAGAGGCATTGGACTTCTGGACAAAATTTCAACCCCAAATTCGTTCTACAAGCTGCGAAATTGAGCTATAAGCATGGATTAATTTATATTCAGTATAAAAAGTAGGCGTGGTAATGGTCCCATTTTGTCCATTTTCAATAGCGATGAGTTTCTAATGATAGACAATATTCGTGCCCAGTTTGAAGAAGATATCTCTATTCGTTCTCTTGTAATCGTGATTTCCACAGACGGACAGACAGACAGACAGACGGACGGACATGGCTAAATCGACTCAGGAGGTCACGCTGATAAAGAATATATATACTTTCCTATACCTGTCACGCCTCCTTTAATGCGTTACAAACGGAAGCAGTAAGTGAATATACCCTCTCACTTCGTGTGCAGGGTATAAAAATAACAACGTTTTTAAAGAAAGTGTAAGGAGTTTATAATAACAGATAAATTGTTTTATGGAGGTGTCTTATATTTTATTTTATTTTGTTCGATTAAGTATGATAGTGGTCATTGAAGGTCATTGCTTCCGAGTATGGATGCCCTGAAGAAAGCCATTGTACGGGAATGGACCAAAAAACCGCAAGCTATATTATATTACCACCATATTCGTCTAACATGCAACTCATTTCTTAACCGTTTGTAAGTCATGGTCATGGTAAAAAGTGGCCATATCGAGCTGAAGTGAATGGATTCTAAAATTTTTATTATTTCCTGTTCTGCAGACGTACGCGCTTTGATGTTAAATAGCGATTGACTTTATTCAATAGTAAGAATATAATGTGTATTACAGAAAAAGATCATAAAAGGAAATGTCAATAGTTGCCTGACTGATATTATTTTACAATACTTCTCTTCAATATTATAACTGCTAATAACATTGAACAATATATTGCATTAAAATTTACAATAATTAATTCAAGCAACATAGTTTTCCATTACTTTAAGCATTCATATGTTTATTTTTAGCAGTTTATATTTAGCAAACATCTCGCTTGTAGATTTTATTTATTTATAAATAGCCAATCCACGATTTAAAAATTGTAGGGTTGACAAAAAAAGGCAATGGCAACTATGGCCTTCTGTTCATTCGTATGATAATACAATACATATACATATGAATGTACATGTGTGGGATATTTTAACATTGTTCAGCAGACGTACGCGCTTTGATGTTAAATAGCGATTGACTTTATTCAATAGTAAGAATATAATGTGTATTACAGAAAAAGATCATAAAAGGAAATGTCAATAGTTGCCTGACTGATATTATTTTACAATACTTCTCTTCAATATTATAACTGCTAATAACATTGAACAATATATTGCATTAAAATTTACAATAATTAATTCAAGCAACATAGTTTTCCATTACTTTAAGCATTCATATGTTTATTTTTAGCAGTTTATATTTAGCAAACATCTCGCTTGTAGATTTTATTTATTTATAAATAGCCAATCCACGATTTAAAAATTGTAGGGTTGACAAAAAAAGGCAATGGCAACTATGGCCTTCTGTTCATTCGTATGATAATACAATACATATACATATGAATGTACATGTGTGGGATATTTTAACATTGTTTTATACTTATTGATATAATATAGATTTATATATATATATATTCGAAAAATATTTACATCCATTGTGTAAATAGAATATTAACCAGAAAGAGTGTTAACTTCGGCCTGGCCGAAGTTCATATACCCTACACACGTTTACTTAAAAATTGGGCGTGGCAATGGTCTAATTTTTTTCGTTTTCAATCTCAAATAGCCTGTGATGACAGAGAATATTCGTGCCAAATTTGATGAAAATATCTCTATTCGTTCTCCTGTAATCGAATTTTATTTAAGCATTGGGCGGACCACGCCCATTTGTGGTAGTCTTTTTTTGGTCAGAGACAGTCCACTTCTGGACAAAATTTCAACCGCAAATTCGTTTTACAAGCTGGGAAATTGAGCAATAAGCATGGATTAATTTATATTCACCATAAAAAGTAGGCGTGGTAATGGTCCGATTTTGCCCATTTCCAATACCAATGAGTTTCTAAAGCTAAACAATATTTGTGCCAAATTTTATGAAAATATCTCTATTCGTTCTCCTGTAATCGAGTTTTATTTAATTAGTGGGCGGACCACGCCCATTTTTGGTAATCTGTTTTAGTCAGAGGCATTGGACTTCTGGACAAAATTTCAACCCCAAATTCGTTCTACAAGCTGCGAAATTGAGCTATAAGCATGGATTAATTTATATTCAGTATAAAAAGTAGGCGTGGTAATGGTCCCATTTTGTCCATTTTCAATAGCGATGAGTTTCTAATGATAGACAATATTCGTGCCCAGTTTGAAGAAGATATCTCTATTCGTTCTCTTGTAATCGTGATTTCCACAGACGGACAGACAGACAGACAGACGGACGGACATGGCTAAATCGACTCAGGAGGTCACGCTGATAAAGAATATATATACTTTCCTATACCTGTCACGCCTCCTTTAATGCGTTACAAACGGAAGCAGTAAGTGAATATACCCTCTCACTTCGTGTGCAGGGTATAAAAATAACAACGTTTTTAAAGAAAGTGTAAGGAGTTTATAATAACAGATAAATTGTTTTATGGAGGTGTCTTATATTTTATTTTATTTTGTTCGATTAAGTATGATAGTGGTCATTGAAGGTCATTGCTTCCGAGTATGGATGCCCTGAAGAAAGCCATTGTACGGGAATGGACCAAAAAACCGCAAGCTATATTATATTACCACCATATTCGTCTAACATGCAACTCATTTCTTAACCGTTTGTAAGTCATGGTCATGGTAAAAAGTGGCCATATCGAGCTGAAGTGAATGGATTCTAAAATTTTTATTATTTCCTGTTCTGCAGACGTACGCGCTTTGATGTTAAATAGCGATTGACTTTATTCAATAGTAAGAATATAATGTGTATTACAGAAAAAGATCATAAAAGGAAATGTCAATAGTTGCCTGACTGATATTATTTTACAATACTTCTCTTCAATATTATAACTGCTAATAACATTGAACAATATATTGCATTAAAATTTACAATAATTAATTCAAGCAACATAGTTTTCCATTACTTTAAGCATTCATATGTTTATTTTTAGCAGTTTATATTTAGCAAACATCTCGCTTGTAGATTTTATTTATTTATAAATAGCCAATCCACGATTTAAAAATTGTAGGGTTGACAAAAAAAGGCAATGGCTACTATGGCCTTCTGTTCATTCGTATGATAATACAATACATATACATATGAATGTACATGTGTGGGATATTTTAACATTGTTCAGCAGACGTACGCGCTTTGATGTTAAATAGCGATTGACTTTATTCAATAGTAAGAATATAATGTGTATTACAGAAAAAGATCATAAAAGGAAATGTCAATAGTTGCCTGACTGATATTATTTTACAATACTTCTCTTCAATATTATAACTGCTAATAACATTGAACAATATATTGCATTAAAATTTACAATAATTAATTCAAGCAACATAGTTTTCCATTACTTTAAGCATTCATATGTTTATTTTTAGCAGTTTATATTTAGCAAACATCTCGCTTGTAGATTTTATTTATTTATAAATAGCCAATCCACGATTTAAAAATTGTAGGGTTGACAAAAAAAGGCAATGGCAACTATGGCCTTCTGTTCATTCGTATGATAATACAATACATATACATATGAATGTACATGTGTGGGATATTTTAACATTGTTTTATACTTATTGATATAATATAGATTTATATATATATATATTCGAAAAATATTTACATCCATTGTGTAAATAGAATATTAACCAGAAAGAGTGTTAACTTCGGCCTGGCCGAAGTTCATATACCCTACACACGTTTACTTAAAAATTGGGCGTGGCAATGGTCTAATTTTTTTCGTTTTCAATCTCAAATAGCCTGTGATGACAGAGAATATTCGTGCCAAATTTGATGAAAATATCTCTATTCGTTCTCCTGTAATCGAATTTTATTTAAGCATTGGGCGGACCACGCCCATTTGTGGTAGTCTTTTTTTGGTCAGAGACAGTCCACTTCTGGACAAAATTTCAACCGCAAATTCGTTTTACAAGCTGGGAAATTGAGCAATAAGCATGGATTAATTTATATTCACCATAAAAAGTAGGCGTGGTAATGGTCCGATTTTGCCCATTTCCAATACCAATGAGTTTCTAAAGCTAAACAATATTTGTGCCAAATTTTATGAAAATATCTCTATTCGTTCTCCTGTAATCGAGTTTTATTTAATTAGTGGGCGGACCACGCCCATTTTTGGTAATCTGTTTTAGTCAGAGGCATTGGACTTCTGGACAAAATTTCAACCCCAAATTCGTTCTACAAGCTGCGAAATTGAGCTATAAGCATGGATTAATTTATATTCAGTATAAAAAGTAGGCGTGGTAATGGTCCCATTTTGTCCATTTTCAATAGCGATGAGTTTCTAATGATAGACAATATTCGTGCCCAGTTTGAAGAAGATATCTCTATTCGTTCTCTTGTAATCGTGATTTCCACAGACGGACAGACAGACAGACAGACGGACGGACATGGCTAAATCGACTCAGGAGGTCACGCTGATAAAGAATATATATACTTTCCTATACCTGTCACGCCTCCTTTAATGCGTTACAAACGGAAGCAGTAAGTGAATATACCCTCTCACTTCGTGTGCAGGGTATAAAAATAACAACGTTTTTAAAGAAAGTGTAAGGAGTTTATAATAACAGATAAATTGTTTTATGGAGGTGTCTTATATTTTATTTTATTTTGTTCGATTAAGTATGATAGTGGTCATTGAAGGTCATTGCTTCCGAGTATGGATGCCCTGAAGAAAGCCATTGTACGGGAATGGACCAAAAAACCGCAAGCTATATTATATTACCACCATATTCGTCTAACATGCAACTCATTTCTTAACCGTTTGTAAGTCATGGTCATGGTAAAAAGTGGCCATATCGAGCTGAAGTGAATGGATTCTAAAATTTTTATTATTTCCTGTTCTGCAGACGTACGCGCTTTGATGTTAAATAGCGATTGACTTTATTCAATAGTAAGAATATAATGTGTATTACAGAAAAAGATCATAAAAGGAAATGTCAATAGTTGCCTGACTGATATTATTTTACAATACTTCTCTTCAATATTATAACTGCTAATAACATTGAACAATATATTGCATTAAAATTTACAATAATTAATTCAAGCAACATAGTTTTCCATTACTTTAAGCATTCATATGTTTATTTTTAGCAGTTTATATTTAGCAAACATCTCGCTTGTAGATTTTATTTATTTATAAATAGCCAATCCACGATTTAAAAATTGTAGGGTTGACAAAAAAAGGCAATGGCAACTATGGCCTTCTGTTCATTCGTATGATAATACAATACATATACATATGAATGTACATGTGTGGGATATTTTAACATTGTTCAGCAGACGTACGCGCTTTGATGTTAAATAGCGATTGACTTTATTCAATAGTAAGAATATAATGTGTATTACAGAAAAAGATCATAAAAGGAAATGTCAATAGTTGCCTGACTGATATTATTTTACAATACTTCTCTTCAATATTATAACTGCTAATAACATTGAACAATATATTGCATTAAAATTTACAATAATTAATTCAAGCAACATAGTTTTCCATTACTTTAAGCATTCATATGTTTATTTTTAGCAGTTTATATTTAGCAAACATCTCGCTTGTAGATTTTATTTATTTATAAATAGCCAATCCACGATTTAAAAATTGTAGGGTTGACAAAAAAAGGCAATGGCAACTATGGCCTTCTGTTCATTCGTATGATAATACAATACATATACATATGAATGTACATGTGTGGGATATTTTAACATTGTTTTATACTTATTGATATAATATAGATTTATATATATATATATTCGAAAAATATTTACATCCATTGTGTAAATAGAATATTAACCAGAAAGAGTGTTAACTTCGGCCTGGCCGAAGTTCATATACCCTACACACGTTTACTTAAAAATTGGGCGTGGCAATGGTCTAATTTTTTTCGTTTTCAATCTCAAATAGCCTGTGATGACAGAGAATATTCGTGCCAAATTTGATGAAAATATCTCTATTCGTTCTCCTGTAATCGAATTTTATTTAAGCATTGGGCGGACCACGCCCATTTGTGGTAGTCTTTTTTTGGTCAGAGACAGTCCACTTCTGGACAAAATTTCAACCGCAAATTCGTTTTACAAGCTGGGAAATTGAGCAATAAGCATGGATTAATTTATATTCACCATAAAAAGTAGGCGTGGTAATGGTCCGATTTTGCCCATTTCCAATACCAATGAGTTTCTAAAGCTCTACAATATTTGTGCCAAATTTTATGAAAATATCTCTATTCGTTCTCCTGTAATCGAGTTTTATTTAATTAGTGGGCGGACCACGCCCATTTTTGGTAATCTGTTTTAGTCAGAGGCATTGGACTTCTGGACAAAATTTCAACCCCAAATTCGTTCTACAAGCTGCGAAATTGAGCTATAAGCATGGATTAATTTATATTCAGTATAAAAAGTAGGCGTGGTAATGGTCCCATTTTGTCCATTTTCAATAGCGATGAGTTTCTAATGATAGACAATATTCGTGCCCAGTTTGAAGAAGATATCTCTATTCGTTCTCTTGTAATCGTGATTTCCACAGACGGACAGACAGACGGACGGACATGGCTAAATCGACTCAGGAGGTCACGCTGATAAAAAATATATATACTTTCCTATACCTGTCACGCCTCCTTTAATGCGTTACAAACGGAAGCAGTAAGTGAATATACCCTCTCACTTCGTGTGCAGGGTATAAAAATAACAACGTTTTTAAAGAAAGTGTAAGGAGTTTATAATAACAGATAAATTGTTTTATGGAGGTGTCTTATATTTTATTTTATTTTGTTCGATTAAGTATGATAGTGGTCATTGAAGGTCATTGCTTCCGAGTATGGATGCCCTGAAGAAAGCCATTGTACGGGAATGGACCAAAAAACCGCAAGCTATATTATATTACCACCATATTCGTCTAACATGCAACTCATTTCTTAACCGTTTGTAAGTCATGGTCATGGTAAAAAGTGGCCATATCGAGCTGAAGTGAATGGATTCTAAAATTTTTATTATTTCCTGTTCTGCAGACGTACGCGCTTTGATGTTAAATAGCGATTGACTTTATTCAATAGTAAGAATATAATGTGTATTACAGAAAAAGATCATAAAAGGAAATGTCAATAGTTGCCTGACTGATATTATTTTACAATACTTCTCTTCAATATTATAACTGCTAATAACATTGAACAATATATTGCATTAAAATTTACAATAATTAATTCAAGCAACATAGTTTTCCATTACTTTAAGCATTCATATGTTTATTTTTAGCAGTTTATATTTAGCAAACATCTCGCTTGTAGATTTTATTTATTTATAAATAGCCAATCCACGATTTAAAAATTGTAGGGTTGACAAAAAAAGGCAATGGCAACTATGGCCTTCTGTTCATTCGTATGATAATACAATACATATACATATGAATGTACATGTGTGGGATATTTTAACATTGTTTTATACTTATTGATATAATATAGATTTATATATATATATTCGAAAAATATTTACATCCATTGTGTAAATAGAATATTAAAAATAACAACGTTTTTAAAAAAAGTGTAAGGAGTTTATAATAACAAATAAATTGTTTTATGGAGGTATCTTATATTTTATTTTATTTTGATCGATTAAGTATGATAGTGGTCATTGAAGGTCATTGCTTCCGAATATTTGGAGGCGATTGTTGTGGAAAGCTGGACCATTTAGGAGAAGATGGGAGGGGCTGGAAGTATCGTTGTTGCAGAATTCGCAATAAGGAGAAATAGATTTGTCCATAAGGTGTTGATTCGTGATTTTTGTGTGCCCTATTCTTAGTCTGTTGAATTTTATCATATCTTGTCTATTTGTTAAAGTTTGGTTGATTTGGTTGGAGTAATTATATGCAGAGGTAAGTCCTGGATGAATGTTTTTGTACAAGGAGAAGATTTGGTAAAAGTGTTATATGATTTCACTTTTATAAAAGAGTTAATATGATTATTGATGTCTTTTGGGTTATGTATGGAGTTGAAATTAATGGAGCCAGGGTAGCGAATTTGGCAGATTTATCAGGAAATTCGTTTCCTTCTATTTGGGTATGTCCAGGTATCCAATTTAGCGAAATTTTTGGATATTTAAAAGAATTTTCCTAATTTCATTTGGATAGTAGGTAGTGTTATCAGGGTTTGCTATTGCGTTAAGAGCTGAGAGAAGAATTACATCAAAGGCAGTGCGGCCACTTGGAAAATATGTACAAAAAGCTGACGATGATGTTAGCTGCAATAATAAATCTTCAAATTTGAGCATTGATGCTTCATTCGACCGTGAAGGTCAGAGAGTACAATGGAGCTCTCAGCCTATTATCGTAGAGACTGTAACCCTTGAGACTCTTTATCGTGAAGTTTTATCTCTCAAAAGTTTGAATACTAATGCTCTTCAGCTTATCGAGTCTCTTCAAAATGATAATACGTTACTGCAATCACAGGTGCTGGCTCTTCAGAAACAGGTTAATAGTTGACTTAGAAGAGAAGAGAAAAATGCGTTGAAATCAGTGGTGTACCGGGAGAGCTTTGAAAACAAAACGGACGTATAGCTGCTCTAGAACTCTTTTCTGAAGGTGTTAAGTTGAATATCGGTCCGGAATTTATTGATGATTGCTTCGCTAGATCAATAAATAACAGGCTGATTCCTCTGTTCAAAATATTGTATTACAATTAATTTTGTGTTTAAAGCAGTGCTGGCCAAAACTTATACAATCATATTTTGTGCATGTGTGAAGCGTTGAGAGAGGTTGTTTTGCGGAATAATTCTCTCTGCGCGGTACACTAAGAAGATTGTTGTTTGGGGGTTGTTAAACCTTAAATCATGCAAATGATTTTGCAATGAAATTGAATTTACTATTTCTCAATCTATTCCTAATTCAGATTTTGAAACATCTTTTTTAATAGCAGACTTTAACTTAAATATTAATTGTGCCCTTTTTTCATTAATAACCTTATCATAATCTAAATGACACGTCCTATTTACAAAAAAAAAAAAATTTGTGTCCCTTTACAAAAAATTTAGATGCGCGTCCCACCTTTTTATTACAAATTATGCATTGCGGTTCGCCTAAAAAGTTTTCAAAGAAAAAAATAGTAATTCTCCCATTCTTTATTAAACATTTTGCTCAGTGCAATCATAAAATAGTCTGGCACGATCTTGCTTGATTGAAGTCTGACCGTCGACTGACTCACTTGATACGAACGATCGCTAGTGTCGGTGTGAAAACCCGACGACTTTTGTCGTGTACATGTGAATAGCCGAGAGAAAAAATTAGCACGCGTGACTATGGCGTGGCCAGCACTGTTTTAAAGCAGCGGTGCCCAAGAGCAGCCATTTGGCTCAATCTTTACTGGCATAATATGTATATATTGAGGGCGTTTGACGAAATCTCGTCAGTAGCTGTCAAGCCACCATCGAGATAGGTCTGTCTCGGTGCGTTCTTTTATTTTGACTACACCCGAAAATTGATGATTGATATGGCGCAAAGAAACGAGACAAATGCTTCATACTTTACCGCACTCATTTTTTTCAGTGCTGAGAGAAAATATGCCCAACACGCACTCAAAATTTGATAGTGTGCGTTTGGACATCGCTGGTTTAAACTTTACATGATATTACGTGCTGTAATTAGAAATAAGTATAACAATAGGTTGTATTAGGTTAAGACCTAAAGACCTGGGTAGTAAGCTACCCATCCCTTCGGTTGTGATGACAAGTAAAATATCTATCTATATGCACTCAATTCTGCTTTTACACAGTTTTGATTTAACACTATTTTGATTTGATTTTTGTAAATTTTTTTACACGATTCAAAATCTTTTGGGCTTAAATTTTTTTTGGTTAAGTGTAATTTTTGCGAAATATGTTCATATCACAAATTAGGGGAATTTCCTTTTCCTTGTTTTTCACTAATTTCAATAGGTTTTAGAGATAAGGAACCAATCACCTATTTGGCATACGAACAATGTCTTTTTTTACACGGGTTTTCCTGGAATCAATTTCCGTGTAAAAACAGAATTGAGTGTATATATAAAAATCTCGTGTCACGGTGTTTGTGTTCGCACTCCTCCGAAACGTCTTGACCGATTTTGATGAAATTTTTTGTGTATGTTTGGTAGGTGTGAGAATAGGTCGTAAAGTATATATATATATTTATATATATATATATATATTTTTATATATATATAAAAATCTCGTGTCACGGTGTTTGTGTTCGCACTCCTCCGAAACGTCTTGACCGATTTTGATGAAATTTTTTGTGTATGTTTGGTAGGTGTGAGAATAGGTCGTAAAGTATATTTTACCCTTCTACCCACACCCTACCATTAGTTAATCACGATTTTAGTTTAACATTCGTATTTCAACTAAAACGAATTTAATTATGTTGCTTTATGCGTGCCTTATAGAACTAGGTACTAGGAACGGATTTTGGAAAAATCTGCCCCTGGGTGTACTGCAAAGGTGCGCTAGAATCGCTTTGTGGATCGGAAAATTACTCCCATAAATGGTTCAAGAAGGCATGGCAAAAATTACAATTTTAAAACTACATGGACTAGGGAGCGTAATTTTTTAGGGCAATAATAATATTATAATACATAAAAAAAAGTAAAGATAATAATGCAGTATCTTAGGAATTGTCTATGCTAAAGCATTTAAAAGATGGAGATGGGAGGGGCGTAAGGAAACGCGGTAAACAGAAGGCGGCCCAGCAAAGTCGGGCAACGGACAAGCTAGTATTAATATAATAATTGTTTGTCAGTTACGACTAGAAACATCTTTAAAATGGCTTATAAAGTAAAAAGTGATCTAAACTATAAATACTTACGAGTTGGTAATGTTAAAGTCTTAGTGCGAAAACGGGATGGGTATGTAAGGTGGTAATTTCATCTTTAGATGAAACTTAAACATAAACTAACTTAATTTTTAATTTTAATACTTTTGACTCCATCTTTCTGTATATCCTGCCTCGCATTTGTGAGTCTACATTATTCGAAAGTATCACCAATAGTGTTGAACAAACTAGCATTTATATAATTATCAAAATATTCGGAGTTTGCGTAAAAACTTTGACCATTTTTGGCTTTATGTGAATTTCCTGATATCTAAACCAACTTTCATATTTTTATCTGAGATTTGGATTTTTAATGAAGAACAATCGATTTACCATATTTCTGGTTTCACTTCTTACTATAATTCAATGCTTCTTATGCGGCTGTTGGCGTGGCAGCTTTTATCTGGGATGACATTATATGCGACTATTCATGTCGTTCATGTCTTGATGGAATTAAGCTAACATTTTTGGTTTCCTTTTAACTTTTTTGCTATTTACAGATTTCCCTCACTGGTATCGAATGCAACCTTTTTAAGCGACCTAAATCAAATTTTGGCTATCACAAGGGTAAATAATCTTGTTTTAATATGTGACGTTAATATAAACATATTACATGAGTCCGCTTTTACAAAAGATTATTTGTTAGTATTATTATACCTTACACCTTACGCTTAAGGGTATATTCACTTTTTCACGAAATGTGTAACGCATAGAAATAGAGAAAATAGATATAGAAAAGTATATATATTCTTGATCAACTTCACCTCCTGAGTCGATTTAGCCATGTCCGTCTGTCTGTCGTATCACGATCACAGAAGAACCGGAGAAGGTATCGAAATTAAATAGCCTTGCGGAAATAGCCTGTGATATTGCGCAACGGTTGATATTGAAATTGCGCAAAATCGGTCAACGACCACGCCTACTTTTTATTAAAAATAGGATATCACAGTTGTTGAGTTATGACAACAAAATGATAATTTCTGGGTATAGGGTAACATTATCAGTTAATGATCCGAATATGGGCGTGATCCGCCCACTTTTAGTTTACCCCAAAAAATTCAACATGGGTTTAATTGGTATCTATACAAACTTTTTGGAAAAGTCGGGCATAATTCCGATTTTGTTGTTGGAACTGTATTTATCAAAATTTATTTATCACAATATTAAGAAAGTAGAGCGTCTGGCCTTTTTATAGAGGTATGTATAATCATAATCCGCTGAGGAATTTAGGAGAAAATACATTTGAATGCTCCAGTTCCAGCAACAAAAACAACAAAAAATCGGTGTTATGCCACTGTGCCCGACTTGTGCCAACTTTTTAAACCAAACTGTACATTTAATGGTCCAACAAATTGTTGTTGTTTGGAAACTGAGCGTGATTCGTATTTACAGGTGTTAAAGGTGTAGGGTATTTAAAAACCGGCATAGCCGAATGTATAGTTAGTACTCTTTCTGGTTTTCTCGGATCACAAATGTATCTGAATCTTGTATCGATCACGTTTTTATACGCTTTAACACAATAAATAAAATCGAAATTAGTAGCTCAACTGCTGATCTCCATTTCTCTGATCACTGTTTAACTTGCCTTGGATTTTAAAATGTCATCTGTTGCTCTATCTTGCATGTCTTCTCTCCGGACAACATTTTAGTGCCTTGAATCATATACTTGCAACCGAAACTTGGGCAACAATTTATAATGTATCTGATCCCTGTGTGGCTTACGACACACAGGCTTAATTTTATTGACATATTGTCTTAATTGTCCGTATGGTAGGTTTCAGCGGGCAAAAGATAGGAGGCTAAAGCGCTGGATGACTTCGGCCCTTTTAAAACCGATTCGTCTTCAAAATAAATTGTACATAAAAACAAAAAACCTTCGGATATCGTGTTGCCCGGTATAAAAATTTTTGTAAATTAGTCATTGTAAAGATTGTTTTTTTTTGTAGCTTAAGCAAAAGATAAATTTTATTTAAATGAGTTTTCCAAAGAAAGAATGGAGTCAACCATTTGCTGGGTAAAACTAAAAATCACATCATCATCTCTAAAATAACCTCGAAACATAATTCTATCTCTTCTCCAAAGGCAAAAGCTGATGAGTTCAATAAATTTTTTTTCTAAAGGTTCGACTGATGTGATTGATTGATTAACAGTCAATAGGGTTAATGCTGTCTCTTGTAATTGTTATTTGAATGATGTTTTTTATTCCGAGGGCTTCTTTTTCGGTCAAATTTCTCCCACCGAAGTACTTTCAATCAAAAGCTCCAATTCATCTAGTTCACGTTGCTTCTCAAGTAACTTTTTGAAAAATATTGTCAGTAATATATTATCAAATTGTCAAAAATATATTATCAGTAATTTTCAATGATAGCATGGAACAAGGTATCTTTCCGGTTGGGCTTAAGGCGGCTGAGGTTATTACTTTGCCTCTGGCTACAATCAGTATTAGCGTTCCGCAAGGATCTTTGCTACGGCGAACTCTGTTTCTCATCTTTATAAATTCTCTGCTGTCGAACGGTTTCTGCGGAAGCCGGTTGCGTCTGGCCTGTACTTATACGAGTGATTCGATCCCTAGGCTGACTGTGCTCATTAATAACGATTAAACAATACTGAGACACTGATTTCTTAGAAACAAGCTTTGTCTGAGTGAGGTGTCTAAGATTATGTTATTCAGTGCTAGAGATAAAGAGTATGTTATTGACGACTTTATATTTCATGGTCCAGCTTGCAAAAATGTACCTTTGAATGCGGATATCTGTCCCTCGGATAACAATTACTTGACCTGTAATAGCTCAATGAACACAAGTTGTTGTATTATTGTTTGCGTTAAATCATAAACATAAATTATTAGGACTTCATTTAGATAATAAAAAGAATTGGTATGAACATACTGACGTTGTAACTAAATAACTACTATGTGGTACTAGGCAACTATTTCTCTTAAAAAAATGCTCTCCTAACCTCTTACGGAGGATTTACTTTGGAATTTTGCCTTCTAAATAGAATATGGCCTAGTTTGTTGCGGAGTGACTGTTAATTACAATATTAACATTATTGTTCGACTCAGAAGCTTGCAATTAAAACAATTAGAAATCAATCCCGGTTTGATAGTAGCTTCCCGATTTTCAAAGAACTCCCCTTAAGCATCTTTATTTTTATAAAATTCTGAAAACATTCTTTATTCATAACAATGGTTTCGGCAAAAGAAATCCTTCATACACACTGAGAGGTCGGAATTCTGATTTATTAACAGTTGCATTGCATAACTTGCAACTTTAGTTAAGATTCTATCTGTTTAGTGCTTTTCGGCTATTTAACTGCTTGCCACCTAATATAAGGAGTCTTCGTGTAGTAAGTCGATTCTTAAAGGAGGTGAAACTGCTTATGTTGTTCAACCCTTATGATTTTACTACTCTTGTGCGTATTGTGTCTTCATTCTTCGTTAGTTAGTTTACTGTTTCATATTCTCATGTTTTTTCTCCTATTTTTTATTTCAAATATTTGTAAATTAAAATTTTTTAATTTTTTATTCATATTTAAAATTTTTTGTTTCTTTTCATATTTTTCATATTTTTCTTAATTATTTTCCATATACTTTTTGTATTCAATTGTTTCTATCAATATGGTGTTAATTAATAGTCTTTTGAAGTACTGATCTCTTAGAGCCAGTTTTTCAGTGCTCGGTTGTCGTCGTTTCTTGGTTAAACTCCGTTTAAACCACACATTGTGTTTTTCAGTACAAGTTTAAACGGTGTTTAACCGGAGTTTAACCGGCCAAAATTGGTCAGTTAAACTCCGGTTAATTTATCTTTTTAATAGATAAAGAAACAGCTGTTTCTTTACCTTTGTTTAAAACTATGCTAATAATTTTGTTTATTTGCATCAGAACAGCTGTTGCCTTTGTAAAAATGAAAATATTGACAGGTGCTGCCAAAATAGGTTGAAACATCAACTTATAGTAACGAGTATACGCTAAATACTCGTTGCATTTAGATAAATTCGCTATCAAATATAGATAAGATACGTTTAATATAGATAAGTTAAACTCGCACTGTAAAACCCAAATCTCAGTTAACTTTTATTTGACGTTTACCTAAACGTCGTTTAAACGAGCACTGAAAAACTGGCCTTTAGTGTATTATATTGGTTTTTTTGAATTTGTAAACAAATTGAATAAAGCAAATAAATAATATAATATAAAAAAAAAACTTCGGACTTCATCGTTGTAAAGGGTGATAGTTGTAGGAAAATTTCAACCTTATGATGGTTGGTGATAGTTGTAGGAAAATTTCTATACTAGCACACATCAGGCGCCCAACGTACTGAAATGCATATAGCACACAAAACATTTATCATCCCCTAAAATAAATAACAACAACTTGATATTTCACTTGATATTTAAATCTACTAGCACACAGCAGGCGACCATAGTACCGATCATTTCCTAAAATAAATAACAACAATAACATAGCAAAACTGCTTACCTCTAGCTTAGCACTTTACAGATATATCCCACAGATATAACCACCACATTAAAAGACTAAAAAGTATACTACGTTTGTGTCTACCGTATTTATTGTTAAAACATTTCCACCAAAGACACAACCTCACCTTCATTCCTAGCACAGAGAAATTAGCAAAAAGATTCAAAAAGTATGCTACACTAAAACTTCGTACTAACGCCATTTACTTCTAGCTAGCTTATATTTTTACCGGTATACCAAACAGCCATTATATGAATTAGCTAACTCGTAAACACCCGATCGGCAGCCACAAGTCTGTATCAGAGACACAAGCCTACATAAACATTCCAAAGCAGTTATCCGTCATCGTCATTTACTAAATGATAGTACGGATACAAACCTATAGGTTGAAGGCAAAAAACCACCCTAGAAAACACACCTAAAACCATACTATCAGCATTGACACAATCCTATATGTCTAAAAATCCGAAGTATGTGCCTCACAATATTATGTATATTAAATATACACAATATTATAATATATTAGGTATACAAATAAGTTTCCGCGGTTTTTTATAAAAAGTTAGGAATTTATTGTTAAGGAACAGTACATTACGTTTTATTCAAAGTATTTTCCATCATTTGCCACTACTTTTCCCCATCTTTCTGGCAACATTCGGATACCCCGTCGAAAAAACTCTTCATCTTTTGACGCTATCCACAAATATACCCAATTTTTGGTGTCTTCATATGATGTGAAGCGCTGCTCAGACAGACTATGTGCCATCGACCGGAACAGGTGATAATCAGAAGGGGCTAAGTCTGGTGAATACGGCGGGTGGGGTAAAACTTCCCAGTTGATTGTTTCCAAGTATGTTTTTACCGGCGCCGTTCATATGGAACCCAAGTTCCTTGTTTTTGAATCATTCCCAACGATTTTAAACGATGTGAAATTGCTTGTTGAGTCACTTGTAATGTAAGTGCAAGTTCTTTTTGCGTTTGGGACGAATCTTCCTCCAATTATACTTCTAATTCCATGTCTTCGTACTCTTTCGGCCTTCCACTGCGTTCTTTGTCCTTCACGTCAAACTCACCGTTCTAAAACTTTTGAAACGATTCCTGACAACTTCTCTCACTTAAAGCAGCTTCACCATATGCTTCTAGAAGCAATCGATGCGCCTCAGCTTCAGATTTTTTCAAATTAAAGAAGTAAATCAAAAGTTCCCGCAAATGATGCTTATTCGGCACAAAACTTGACATTTTTGCAGGAAAAAAATTACGTGATGCTGATACGGAATCACTAGTACTTTAAGGTTATGGTGTTGCCGGATGACGAAACTTGGGATATTACGTTTTACATCTGACAATTTCTCCATAACCTTCTGGTGGGGCCATCTTTTGACAAACCGCGGAAACTTATTTGTATACCTAATATGTACGTTGTCTACGAAATAAAATTTATCATAACTTCTTTGTTTTTACAAGTGTTGTAATGGAATTTAAAAAGGAAGGTACGTAAAGTATTTTAAATATATTTTTATATTAGATATAATGTTCTATACGAAATTACAGGCGGGGTTGCCCATTCAATATTATGTAACTCATTTTTAGTTTTTTATATACAAGCTTTTAACTACTTTTCGCGGTGGTCAGCGAAACCATAACAATTTTCACTAAATAATGTTACATAAAAATGTAATAATGTTCACTAAATTGTGTACTTTCAGAATATACCCCAGATTATCTGCGCAAGTGTACCATATATGCCTTCTACTCTATCGAAAAGCATCCCTAGCCTTGCACAGAGAAACGAATGTGTTTAATTTAAATTTCTTTTATAGGTTCGTTTTCAAATGTTTATTTAAAAGGATACATTTATTTGAAATTTAGAAATCTAGTATTGGGACTAATTCCTATAAGGATCGCCACGTTCTTGACACATAAATGAGATCGCTGCCTGATGTCGAACATGATGTTGAACAACAATACTAAACTCTTCCACCGTTGAGTTGGTAATATTTGCAGACTACTGGAATAAACACAATTTCAACACCAAAATAACCGCTAACTATAGCAATTGGTTAAATTTTCAAGAAAACCTCGAGCTTTCTGCCGTGAAAGGCATATATGCACATGAGGATGAGATACCTTCTACTAGCAACAGCAAGCAACTTAGAAAAAATGTTCATTATTGCAGTAAGCGAACTAAACGAAGAAGTTTAACCATTTTATCACATATAGATAATTCTGCTGTGAATTCCTTGTAAACAATATACAAACAGTTCTCTCTCTCTAGTTCACTCTTCTAGTTCAAATGTTAGTATCCAAACAGTCTAACTCTTTTAGTTCAAATGTTAGTATGGACGAAGTTCTTTCTTTGATCGTAGAAGCTAATGAAACACCAATATATTTTAATTAAGAATTTTTTATCTCCGGTGAACAAAAAAAAAATCCTGTATATTTTCCGGGGAGGTTTCGGAATTGTTAATTTCTTAATATTTTTATTTAACATTAGTTATTAAATTAAAAAAATAATTATATTCTATTTATTTTGTATTCTTTATAAACTCCAATGCAATCTTCTATTCAGCAAAATATATTGGGTGTAGGAATTAATAATGCGGATTTTTTGGCTTGAAAATAGCATTTATTTGAATAACAAAATGAATGAGTACATTAAGCAATATATTGCCCATCTTCTGGGAAGTTTATTGATTCCTCGTTTGAAGAAGTGCTCATCTTTCGAGGCAATCCATTCATCGACCCACTTTCGCACTTCTTCAGGCTGATCTGCATTGATCGGAACAAATGGTAATCAGAAGGAGCATGGTCTGGAGAGTACGGGGGGTGATCAAGATGATCCCAACCGAGCCTCTTTATTTTTTCTTTAATGATGTGGTTTGGCATTGTCATCGTGGAACAAAACTTTGTGATGTTTTCGAGCTATCGATGGTCGTTTTTCGTTCAGTTTCTTTGCCAGTTCGTTCAATTGGCGCCTGTAGCGATCAGCTGTAACCGTTTCATTTGGTTTTAACAGCTCGTAATTTTAATTTAATTTTTTCAGCACGAAATTCGACATGTTTGATGCAATAAAAAACTTTGTTGTTTACACTTCAACGAAATGACACATACTGTTTTTATACCCTACACACGAAGTGAATAGGGTATATTCACTTACTGCTTCCGTTTGTAACGCATTAAAGGAGGCGTGACAGGTATAGAAAAGTATATATATTCTTGATCAGCGTGACCTCCTGAGTCGATTTAGCCATGTCCGTCCGTCTGTCTGTCTGTCTGTCTGTCCGTCTGTCCGTCTGTCCGTCTGTCCGTCTGTGGAAATCACGATTACCAGAGAACGAATAGAGATATCTTCTTCAAACTTGGCACGAATATTGTCTATCATTAGAAACTCATCGGTATTGAAAATGGGCAAAATCGGACCATTACCACGCCTACTTTTTATAGTGAATATAAATTAATCCATGCTTATAGCTCAATTTCTCAGCTTGTAGAACGAATTTGGGGTTGAAATTTTGTCCAGAAGTCTACTGTCTCTGACCAAAACAGACTACCAAAAATGGGCGTGGTCCGCCCACTAATTAAATAAAATTCGATTACAGGAAAACGAATAGAGATATTTTCATCAAATTTGGCACGAATATTCTCTGTACGAATCACGAATAATATATTGAAAAGGAAAACAATTACACCATTGCCACGCTTAATTTTTAAGTAAACGTGTGTAGGGTATATGAACTTCGGCCAGGCCGAAGTTAACACTCTTTCTGGTTAATGTTTAGCTTAATGCCAGACAAAAACAAAGAAAATGGCCGCGGTGTGCTCTGATGCACATAACGCTACTTACACCATCTGTTATCTAAATCCGCATTATTAATTCCTACTCCTATTATGTATATGTAGATTTGTATAAAACAATTAAACTCGACAATCTTCTTTATATCTGGAAAGTATATAAATTGTCATTAAATGCGATTCTATCGTAGAGCATGTTTGATAGTTTTTAATATCATACAATATTTACTAATAAAAAATTGATTTGAATGAACTTAAAATAGATACTAAAATTCTAAAATAGTAGAAAATTTCGTTTCATTTACAACAGCGTTTAATTTGAGTTATTAGGTCGCGCTATCTCTATGTGAAACTGGTTTTATCCAACGGTTTTTTCAAATTTAAACCGACAAAAGTGGGCAATATCGCGTTGGATAGGTAGTTAAACACGCTATTGGCAGATTTTATCGAAAAGGTAATAGCATGTAATTGTTTTTTAAATTGGAAGACTTTACAGGTTTTCGGCTATAAGTTCCATATTTTTTCGACTTTCGAGGAAATATTACTGCCTATTACCTTTTATTCATTATTATATTACCTATTATTCATCTATAACATAAATGTATTTCTTTGAAGAACTTTTGTAAACTGCTTCATCATTTATAAAAAACGACCTAAAAAAGATATTTTAACGACGAAGTTAATGTGGCCATATTTCAGTTACATATTTAATAAAAACTGCTTCATCATATATAAAAAACGACCTAAAAAAGGTATTTTAACGACGAAGTTAATGTGGCCATATTTCAGTTACATACATATTTAATAAAAACATACCACGCAGTTGAATATGACTAACAAATACGTGAACAGATTCGAAGATGTAAATCACGCCATATAAGATAGGCATAATTGATTACGTCCCTGTCCTTTGTACATACTGCCCCTAGCTACTAATGCCCCCAAACTGCTTCTTCTATTTGTCATTATGTCTAGTTCTAAAAACCAATGGTAGTAGAACAGAGATCTTATTTTATTATTCCATGCACAAAATATTCTGGCATTTTCAGCCTGCTTTAAGCACTGTAATTTCTTCAAAGTAACTGTGTTCAAAGATCTTCTAGTAATTGGGACGTTCCAGATTTATTAAGTAACTATTATATTTTAGTTTACCACTAATCAATCAATTGAATAATCACATTAATATTTACATTATTGAATAAGAAATAATTATAAATTTTGATCTTTAAATAAAAAACTGAATCTAGAAGTGTATAAACGTGTGTTCTTTGTCGAAACAAATAAATAACTGGATAAACCCTAAACCCGTCTGAGTTACATCTCGGCTGAAAGTTCGCTACAGTATACTGGACGGCAAGTTGACATGGAGGGAAAATGTCTCTACATTCTACGGAGGATAAAAAAAACATCAGCGGTCCTCTACACCTGCAACAACATAGTAGAGAACTCGTGGGGCCTCTCACCCTCTCTAATGCACTGGATCTACACAGCGGCAGACCAATTTTATGCCATGGCGCTCTGGTGTGGTGGCCCGCGATAACCAAGAAGACTTATGTAGACAAAATGGACACAGTTCAAAGGATGGCTGGACTATGCATCACAGGGGCCTTAAGATCTACCCCCTCAGAAGAGTTAAATGTTCTGCTATATACATATGCCAAACATAGATAGATAGTACAATAAATCAAGCGAAAAAATCAACTCTGCAACTAATGCAATTTTGCTACCTACCATACGCCCACTGTCGAGTAAGTGGTATGGGTAGGCAAATTGGGCTAATCGACCCAAACTAAATATAGATGGGAAACTAACGGTGTCTCTCGAAACGGAACGTAGACGCGAAAACATTCAATTCGAAAGCACGAGTTTCAATATATTCACGGATGGGTCCAAGATGACGGAGCATAAGACAATAATAATGGAATAGATAATAATGTAATAATAGATAATAATGTAATGACAGATGTAAATGTAATTTAGATCATTTGGTGTTTAGAGTATAACTTATACAATAAACTTGCTTCAACAACTTGGTGCGGTAGTGTATTGGCAGGAGCTTGGTCTGGAGGAAACTTTCAAACTTCCGGACCACTGCAGTATCTTTCAGGCCGAAATCTTCCCCGTGAAAACAGCCGCAATTCAAGCAAACTCCCTTGCGATAGCAAACTCAGGTATAAATGTACATATCGAGAGTCAGGGGCAATAAAAGCCCTCCGCGCAGACTGGATCAACCATGGTCAAGAAGAGCAAAAACGAATTCAATCAGCTTATGAGAAATAAGGACCTACATTTACACCAGGGAGCCGGACACAAAGGGATAGAATGAAATGAGAGGGCGGACACCCTAGCAAAAGCAGGAGGCTTCCAGTAGAATATACGGTAGAAGCTCCCATGCCCCTGCAAACACTCAAGCACACGTGCGACCTCGAAATGATGAAGGAGGCGGAAAAAAGGTGGAAACAAACTTCCACATGTAGGGCCTCAAGAGTCATGTGGAAGCACTACGATGACGGACGGACAAAATCCTTACTCACGATGGTTAATTGCAGATTTCTCGTGGGGCAATTACGGGACATATCTACACCGCTGCTCATGCTTACAGACTTCAACGACCTACCAGTGATGTCTATAGGAAGTGTGAACAACCAGGGATAAGAGAGGCGATGGAGCATTTGCTCTGCCAGTGTCCGGTTTTCGCTGGGGCTTAGCCAGGTGGTTAGGTTGCTACTGGTGAAATGGCTGGAACAAGCAGCAGGGGTGCCGCTTGGCAACCATATGTTTTAGGACCGCGCACAGCAGGATACCCTTCCCTAAGCAGGATAGGCCATTCAACTCCAACAGGACTAACCACTGCGGACGACGACTCGATTAACTGGCAACTCAAAGCACCTATTGGGGCTATGTGAGCGCTGCTTGAGGTCAGCCAGCATAAACTAACTAACTATGGATGAATTTATATTCGCTATACAAAGTAGCCGTGGAAACGGTAAGATTTTGCATTTCGAGTTTCTGATAGAGAATATTCGTGCCAAATCATGAAGATATCTAATATGTAATCGTGATTTCCACGGACAGACAGATGAAGAGACAGACAGAAGGAGAGATCGGCGGTCGGAAAGGGCTAAATCCACTCAGGAGATGAAACTGATCAAGAATATTTCTGTGGTCACAGCCTAACTTTGTTTTTCTTAATTTTCAGGGTAATTATTTACAGTTTCACTTAATTTACTCATTTTATTTATTTATTCATTTATTTAATTTTTTTCAGAATCGGCTGCAATTAATGCAAAAAAGTAAAATAAGGTAATAGTGTAGTAATGTAATGATGTAAAGTAAGATAATAATATAGATAATTTCGTGTTTAGAGTATAACTTATGTAATGAATTGCTATCATGGTTGATGAATGCAAGGATACGCCTGTAAACAAGCAACCGCAGTTTTATACGGTAAATCCAAGAACAAGAACGATTGTTTTCAGTATCCTACCGTATCGGAGTTAAAGCTCTTTCATTGCGCACTTCATTACTGATTTTCATTCACAAACATTTCCATTAAAAATTATATCTACAAGTGTTCTGTAGGCACCTCAAAGAAAACTGTGAACATAAAGACGATATTTTGTCATTTGATGACATTTCTTTCTTGGTAAACAACGCTGTTGTCGTCATGTATATACTTGTTGTTGTCATAAGATCGGGAACACACGAAAACAGCCAATTCAAACGAATTCAAAAAATGTATTCTACAAAAATCAAAAAAGAAGGGTGCCTTCCTCCCGCACCGCTCTACGTCACCGATTGAATTGTTGAGCACGTTATGTATGCATGTAAAAGGCGAGAGAGAAAAGAACATGATTTGGATCTCAAGAGAATTTAAAAGCTTTTTCGCAACCGACCGTACACTGTTATCTTGTTATTCAACTGTACTACTGGCCACTATGAGCTGCTTTACTGTCAGACTGTATTACCGGCTGTGAGGAACTGCACTCTGTCAAAACTGTGTAACCGACCGATCACGACGGCTCTCTGTCAAACTCTCTAACCAGCCGATCAGGCCAGGCTCTCTGTCAAACTGTCTAACCGACCGATCAGGCCAGGCTCTCTGTCAAACTGAAACATTTTGTCAAAACCTATGATGACGCAATGCTGTTATTTCGGTATAGCGCAGCGTAGTTTCCAAAGCGCAGTGATAAACGCAACGCAAGACGCACTTATTTAGGTACCACAATAACTGACCGATCAGGCCAGGCTCTCTGCCAAACTGTCTAACCGACCGATCAGGCTAGGCTCTCTGTCAAACTGTCTAAAGCTCACCGTTGGCCTATTTGCCTGCCTTGCTTTAACCGTTCCAGTCGTATAGGTAGACCAATTAGGCCTCCTAAAGGCCCAACCATGCATTGCATATGCATGTTAAGTTTTATGAGAGAGCTCAACGAAAAGCAAGCTATTCACTCCATGCATCAGTAGAACGACCAAGCATTGCATGAAATTTAAAGCAATTAAAACAGCTGTTTCATAGTTCAGAAAAGCACCACATATGTTTTCTTCTGCTTTTAAGGGTTGCCTAGCCTCACATGAAAAGTTGAGAATCGCGTAGTACGCCTCTTCAAAACTGAAGAAATTGTTTAATGTTGCATAAAATGAATTAAAAACTTTAAAGACTTTTAATTGTTTTCTGGGACTTTTCAATAGGAAAACACTAAATAAAAAAAATAAAATTTTAGGTTGCAAAAATTTAAGTTGCAAATTCGTATGCGGTGGTAACTCTTTTTCCGTTGCTTGTTACGGAAAGTACGATCCAGACCGCATATTCTTATTCACGCTATGCAAGAAGAGAGAGAACGAACTTGACGAAACTATGCATGTGCAGAGCATGCATGTTCATTGGTGCGCAAATGGGATTCAGTGTATTCGTTGTTTCTCTCTTTTCATGCATAGCATGCATATGCATTGCATGGTTGGGCCTTAAGTCTCTAATCAATTCTGATTACCTGCTGGACCGCCGGAGCTCAATTGTCTTCTGCTCTTACTAGCAGCTGCTTTTACAGTGTCGAGCTGCTAGGGTTGTATCACGGCTGATCAGCTGTTTGTTTCTTTCTCACCCAGGGTTGCTTTTTTACTTACTATTATAATACTTGCTGGTTTACACATAAATTTCAGTAATTCACAAATATAAATAATATCAATTCACAAACGTAAATACAAAATGTCAATAATTCACAAACATAAAATATCAATAATTCAAAATATCATAAATATTTCTTCTTCTTAAAATTAAAGTATAATAATATCATTAATAATTGTGTGGATGCAAACGAGCCTAGCGACTTGCATCTTCACAAGTGACCCATTATGTACTGCGCCGTCTCCACATCCTCCTGACACAGACGGCAGACATCATCCTCTACCAGATCCATTTTGTGCAGGTGATATCTGAAGTTTCCATGGCCAGTCAGTGCCACCAGCCAGCTCAGACTAGTCCTTGTATGGTTGAAAAGTTTGGACGGTAGCACTCCACGAAGCTATCTATCGACACGAGTTAAGCTCTTCCTATCTACGTGAGTGTTCCGAGTATAACGAGTACCTAAAGCCTTAATCTTCCCATCACTTAACGCGACTTTTGGTTCGGGCCCACAGAAATCGATAGCTGATCCCTCCTTTGCGAGGGAGTCCGCTATTTCAGTTTGTTTGCCACATGTCCTCTCACCCAACCAAGTGTTACCTTTTTCTGTAGGGCATACTTATTGAGCTTCTGGACTGCTTCTAGCACCAGTCTGGAGTTGATGTTGGTCCACTCCATACTCTTAATAACCACCTGGTTATCCATTGCGACAAGGATTTTCGTATCATGCACCTGATATCCGATGATCCAGAGCGCGGATCAGAGCCAGCAACCAGATACACGGACACCTTCCTAAATCAAGTTTGCAGCTCAGGTTTAATTCCTGTGAATACACACTCGCGCCGGCCATTTATTTCATCAACGACCCAACCGCAAAGATGGTAATGTCGTGCTTCTTGCATTCACGCAACAGCCCGTCAGTGATTAGCGTATCATGCCACCTCTCGATTACCCGAATCCCTCTCATGCGTTCTATCGGCATGCCCATTCGAAAAAAAAACAATCATGCGAGCACTCTGAACGCTTGTATTTACTTTAACTGAATGGTTTTTTTTTTTTATGAAATGAGGCGGACTCTCCACGATGAAACTCTGAATAGGACACAACACTACTGATTTTTAAGGCTCGTGTAATTTGACAGACGATCTCGCCAACTATCAATTTCAATATCAATTTATTTAGCAATATTGGCCATACAATAAGAAAATAATTTATTTTATAGTACAAAACGTTCAAAAGAACACATAACAATTTCAATTAGGATTAAAAATAAAATTAAACAATATTGTTTTACGAAATTAACTTTTTTTATGTAACGTAGAGTGAATTGATAGATGTGAGTAGACACGAGAGTGTCCTAAAAAATTAAGTTAATTGTTATTTTCGGTACCATTGTAACCTTTTTACAACATTCTCTCATTACAAGCCAAAATTATAAATTGGCTAGTTTTTTCAAAGTTATAATTAATTTTTATTTTCTTGTAGTTAACTATGAATGATTTTAGCGTACACAGAATAATAGGCCGCGGTGGCTTTGGAGAGGTTTATGGATGTCGAAAGGCAGACTCTGGCAAAATGTATGCGATGAAGTGCTTGGATAAAAAACGAATTAAGATGAAGCAAGGGGAAACACTTGCGTTGAACGAGAGGACTATGCTGAAAGCTGTCAGTACCGGTGTAATGTATACGTAACTAATATTACAACATATTTCTTTAAAATGTGTAATTTAGGTCGACTGTCCATTTATTGTATGCATGACATATGCATTTCACACACCCGATAAATTGTGTTTCATACTAGATTTGATGAATGGAGGTGATTTACATTATCATTTATCACAACATGGAGTTTTTAATGAAGACGATGTTAAATTTTATGCTGCTGAGGTAGATTATTGACTTCGAGTTTATCAGAAATGTACATAAATAAATCTAACTTACAGATAATCCTGGGTTTAGATCACATGCATAAGAGATTTATTGTGTATAGAGATTTAAAACCAGCAAATATACTTTTAGATGAAAACGGTCATGTGCGTATTTCTGATCTTGGCTTGGCGTGTGATTTTTCACATAAAAAACCGCATGCTTCCGTTGGTACACATGGATATATGGCACCAGAAGTGCTATCCAAGGGAATTACATATGATTGCAGTGCAGATTGGTTCAGCTTTGGATGCATGTTATACAAATTATTGAAAGGACATTCTCCATTCAGACAACACAAAACAAAGGACAAACATGAGATCGATAGGATGACATTAACAATGGTAAATAATATCAGGTTTATTTGTGCGACCATATATATGTATTTATGGTTAATAAAGTATTATTTTTGCCATAAATTTGAGTATTTGGTTACTAGGTTACTAACTATTTGAAATTGCGGTTTTACTTGATTAAAGAACGCGGAAGCCGCATTATAAATACACTAATGAGCATTAAAAACTTCATGGAGGAAAGATTACCTGGACGAATATACCGTTCCACGAACTGTGTTTGTGTGAATTTTATACATAAGAATTTAATTTATGAAAACATTTTAATTGTAAAATGATTACAAAATAAGTTTATTAATTTCCATATGAAAGATCTTCGTTTCAGTTTTACATAAATTTGAATTTGTCTCCCTTATTTCATCAACATTAGTCTCATTAATTACACTAAATACCCGCCTCAGGAAGCAAGAGCAAATTGTGATTTGTTCTGATGTTTATTGATTTATTTCACAAGTTATCATACACGTCTTACTTGGTGGATCGACTAGCCGGAAGAGAGCGAACTGACGTTCAGCCATGCTACGATGGGGTGTGTTCACACTAATTATGTATACTACACAACATTTCTCCCCCTTAGATTCGATCTCCCCGTATAGTCTGGATTCACTTACAAAATTACTTAGTACATATAATCATAATTCCATAGTTTTTTCTCTAATATTAATGAGTTTCCAAACTGGTAATACATGAATTCATTAAACTTTATATACATATGTATGTATATGTGTACTTACTTAATCTATTGTATATACTTAACATGGTCGCTTCAGCGGAATTTCTACAATATTATTTTTACGAAATGGATTGATTAAGTCCATTTTTGTTTTTGGTTTAACTTTGAGAATCATCTCTGTATTTGTTTGATTAGTAGAACTAGATGGTGTGTTCCGAAAAGTAAAAAGAAGTTGCAAAACTTTTTCCTCCATATCTAATAATACATATATGTATTTCCTGTCTAACATAAATTTCTTTAATGATTTTTTACTACTCCAACATATTTTTCGGCTAATCCGTTTTAGCACTTTAAAGCCGTTAGAATGGCAGAAGTTTATGAATTCTGATGACGAAAAGGTGGACCATTATCACAATTCCATTGGCAACTCAAATAATGAAATGAAAATTTTTAACTTTTTTATAATCGCCCGTGCATTCGATTTGATTAACGGATAAACTTCGAGCCAATCAGCTTATTATGATAAGAAACAAAACTTATCGTTTCAAAATATTTAAGATATCGTTCATAACTTATAATAGATTTTGCAGCTTCCGTGTCGATTTCCATCTGCCGACGTTTCCCAATGACTTCCACTGGCACGATAAGGCGTTGACGCTCTTCTATATTCAACACTTCTGATGATTCCATAACCAAGCTTACATCTTGGACGATACTGTCTACGTTCCCCTTACCAGGGAAAAGTTCATTTTAGCAAAATTACCCTTTGCTCTACAATTCTTGCAAGTGACGTATAGTGCTGGACACTGAGTTCTATGATACGTGTTGCAACACCGGCTACATTTGGACGAAGGTTTATGTTGAATTGCCATTTCTTTTTGCGGACGTGAACTGTCAGCGTTGACACTACTTCTCTGTTTCTCATGACGATGACTTTTAAACTTTTGACTAGTTCTGGTTGATTCACCATGAATATGACTGATTCTGAAGTGCTTCCAATTAAGGGCTTTAGTGCACACTTATTCAAACATAGCTCAATCTTCCTCTGGCAATTTTTCTTGCCACCTGTCATTTTGGAGACCGAAGACAAACTTGTCTCTCAGTGCTTGATCTAAATTCCCACAATTACAGTCCTTCGATAACAACTTTAAACTGACTATGTATTCAGTGATTTGCTCATATTCGTTTTGATTCCTGCACGAAAACCTTAATCGTACAAATTTATGCTTGTCTCCCACACCCTGAACATAACTTTAAAATAACAAAACGTTAAAATTAGGATTTATGGGCGTTTAAACGTCAAAATTTTTAAGTGCGATATCTTCCACACTATTAGGTCCACCGGTGTAGGCGGGGCACCGTTTGAAAGGTAATTTAATTATCTATTTTCTAGGTCTTAATCCTTTTGATTTTTTGAATAGTTATGGAAATAGTTAGTTTAGTTTTAAGGAAAAATGGTGGAAGTTGTTTTAAAAAATAAGATTTTTCTCAACTTAAATCGTAATTAAGGTATACGTTAAAATTAGTTGGCTTATAGCCCATAATTTTCCCTTTTCAACGGTATATAACATGTTGGGGTATCTCCTTCCGTTTCGACCACTTTTATTGAAATATTAAAAATAAATTTTCGTTGAAAATCGATTATTGAAAACCAGAGATATGAGAGTTTCAATCAGGGTACCTACCTACTAAAGTTTTTTAATAGCCTAAAAAAAGATATTATAACAACAATACGTATCTTTTTATTTAATGATTAAAGACTTTTTATTATCTATTCTATTCTATTCTATTCTAATCTATTTGAATAATATTGCCATGATACTGAAATAGCTGCGCCTGAAGTTCATCAATTTGCTCTCTAATTTTATTAACTTCTTCGGTTATCACAGTCTCCTTTTTGAATGCAAATTTAATTGGTCTACAATATTATGTCGATGTAGGTGTCCCATTCTTCCAATCGATACATATTTGTCGATTGACGGTTCAGACCCAGTGCTATTCCTCCTTAATCGCAAAGGAACGATCAAAGGAAGATATCATGAACAAATTGGTGTCCGTTGAATTATCTGCATAAAATTGTTTATACTGCTTCTGGGCAGATGATCCGTCACATCCCCCTTACAAAGGAGGGTAAGGTTGCAATCGCCAAGACTTTTCACATAATTCTCTTCCAATGTTCACATTTACAGTGCATATGCAGTAAGAGCTAATTACCTGATAATTTAAAAAACCTAAGTACTGCAAACTATCCCAGTACTTTTCCATACTCCATACTATACATATAATTTTAAAGAATGAATATAATAAGAAATATAATTAAGAAATTAATAATTAAGAAATATAATACTAACAAAGAAGAAATAACGGAAAACATGTTAACGTTTGCAGAGTGTGACTTTGACTGATATAATGGGCTCTAGCGCCCAGGGGGGCAAACCGATGCAATCATAATGGGTATAGGTTTTTAGAGAAAGCTTTCAGCTTTACAATGGTGTAAAATTCGTTTTGGAGTCTTTTGGAGCAAAAAATTCCTGCTTCAAAATACGACGAAATTTAACCAAATTTGGAACATTTCTGCAAACAGTCTTTAACAGTCTTGGAACAGTCTTTATAATCTCTTAAACTTAAATTACTTACGACTGATCCTTGAACACCTTTTGCTTTCTTAATCTATATGTTATTCTCTACACGTAACAAATATATTTTTCACCTGAGCCCAATGAATTCTCGCATGATTTCTCCCTTATTTTAATCCTTCATCATACCAAGGACTTTGGCGTTTCTAAGGAGGGAAATCATACACATTATCCACGGGATATTCAGACGTATCATATTTACGTTTAATGTCATTCCGAATATCCCTATAGAAATCTTTTGTCTCGATTGTGTAGATAAACGAATCCGTGTCCATATAATGTAATGTTTGTAATGAAACTCGTACATTTTCCATTTTAATAACTCGAGAACAACAAATCCTAAATATATAAATTTGTTTGTTGTAAATCGCACGAACTCTAGACATCTGTATAGCAACCATATCTTCTGTAAACTGTGTACAGCTATGGAAGTTCGGTTTGGCAATTAGTGCTCGGGCTCCTAACCGCCTTCCCCTACTTTCCCAATCGGTTACTATTAAAAACATATTAAGAACATCAAATTTTTCGATGTTTTCCATCAATTCAAATCCCCCATAAGGTAAATATTGCGACATCCATATCGATTGTTGGCATCCAAATACGTTAAATATGTTGATGGATTAGATTTACTTTCCTCGTACCCCATCATATATTTATTATTTGCTTGGGAATGCCTTGGACTACATTGGACAATGCCACCTAGGAATTTTTTTTTGGTGAATGTCATGTCAGTGCATGTTGCATGTCAATATCAGTGAAGAGTTCCAGGATTATCTTTGTTGTTTTCAACATTGCATCCCACGATAAACCTGGATTAATATTGACAATGATCTTTCTCATAGATATTTTTGCAAACCTTTCTAACGTTTTCAAAAACATCTGCTAAGATCAACACATCAGTCTTCAAATATAGCAGCATGTAATGTTTTAGTGTTTGGCAGTTGAAGACATTCCAAACCTTGAAGGCGTGTTTAATAGTGTTCAACCGAAAAATTTTTGTTACTTAAACAACTAAAAAATTTATCATGAGTGGGAAGACTGGTTTCTCTTAAACGATGAATTGAATTGAGGTATTCATATGGGAATACCCATTTTCGTCTTAAGAGCTGAAACTCATCATCGTTTGAATACATTTGTTGCACTATTATAAAATCACATGATGCCAAATTTTGCGTTAATGTATCGAAACTCGATGCCATTAAACGAAAAGAATCCAAGAATCTGATTTCGATGGTTTTCTTTTCGTTTACTTTGATACTTTTTGATAGTGAGACGTACAACTCTTTATTTAAGGGGATAACATTCACACATATCACATTAATATCACCCACAAATAAATTCAATTCTTTATGCTGTAAACACATAGAATGTAGCTCGGCTACATCAGTCTCAGCAAATTGTCAAAAATCTGCGCTGCTGAGACGCCGCAGGGAACAGCTGGTTCAATTTTTTACAAAATCAAATCTGCAAAATCCATTCTAAAATAAAAACTAATAGATAAATAAAGCTTAATTTAATATAATTATCATATAAAAACTCACACAGTACGATTTTGCCTCAAAATATTAACTCAAATGTTAAATACCATGTAAACAATCATAAAGAGAAGGAGAACAAGAGCAGCGACAGCGACAAAATTGGAAAATTTTCCAAAATTGTCGCCGTCATTGGCAGAGGCAGCGGCTACCTTTTATTTTTTTCTCATTTTCCATAAGAGCCTGTGTAATTTTGACAAGATACAGCTACAATGTCGATGAGCTACATTCTATGTGTTTACAGCATTAATGAAGAGATGGCAGACATAGCCAGAAAAATTATGGAAAAATACAGGCACAAACTTTGCAATTTGAAATTGCATCCGTTTGTTCCGGCCCCTGTAATTTCCAGTTAAATGGCAATGATCTGCCAGTCTATCAATCCCCAATTCTTCTTCGCAAATATGACAAGAAGTGTAGTCAATTTGAACATTGCCTCTTCATCAGACAACGATTTCATTGGACTCACTACTCTTAAATAATTATTATATATAGTTCTAACATCACTAATTAGACTATTTACGAATTTTTGGGGGGCATCTTTCGTTGAATAAATATTAAATCTACTAAAGCTACTATTATAATTACAACATATGTATGTATATAATAACTAAAAGCTATCGGAATATGCTTATTAATATTATTACTATTATAGTACTATCTAAATCTACGCTACTTAGGACTCATTCAAAGTCTGCATAGAAGACAAATGGTATATACAATTTGTTGTTATAATTCTTAACATTAATTACCGCTTTATTGACGCCGGCATGTCTGCTACTCTCCTTCCACATGTTTGCTTATGCTGTTGTAAAGTACATACTCTCATTGTCAGAGATCTTCAACTTCTCTGTCTTCTGTCTTCAACTTTTTGAAGTAAAATCATTTTTGGTTGAAAAGATTTCACTTCAACATACAATTTCAGCATACAATTTCATATTGAATTTAAAAGGTGAACGTAAAAGTTTTAAAGAGCTAGTTCTCTTTCAATAGCTCTTTCGATATTATGTTTTGAATGTTCTCAAAAAACTTTTCAGGAATGAAAAGACCCTCATCTTCATTTAGAAATACAAGCGTTTGTATTGTATCCCTAAAAGCTAATTTCATGAGCTTCAAACCACCGTCTATTGTCATCCAACAATTCTTTTTATGTTTGATGACATGGTGGTTCCCGTGTATTCAAGAAACATCTTCATTGCAATTGGTACAACGAACGTTCCCATTAGTAGCTTCGGCTAGTGTTGATGGTCCTGGTACTATAGCTGCCCTTGATGATGGTGATGCTCTTGATGTTGATGGTGCTGCTATTAATGATGCTACTTGTGTTTTTTTTTTATTTAATTAACAATATACAATCTTTTTGTATTTGTAACAAAATTCACGGAGCACTAAGAAAACAAGTCCGACTTATACAGCGAATGATTTAATGATGTAAAAACATGAAATCCCGAGCACTTTGGGTTGTTGTTCTCAAGAGTTTGTTGTTGAAAGGAATTCAAGAGTGCACATGTGGTTGCAGGGGTACAACAGCACACACAGCAGGTCGTCTCTGTACCCAAAACGATTACGTTGCATAGTGCAAGTGCTGATAAAAAAAGGTGAACTTTGAGTTGATATTTTTCGAAGAATTTAAAGAGGAAAGTCTGTAAACCTCTCAAACGCAATCGAAATGTGAAACCAAACGCAAACGCAGTTTCGTTGGTAATTTACATGCTTTTCAGACTTCACTACATATTTGTGGCATGATGGATGAACTATTTCGCGGAAAAAGTATCTCAAACCAGACGATTGCAAAATGCTCGCGTTTGGTGTGATTCTGAACAGTGGTTCATACAATTTTTTTTATGCACGGCGCTACCTTCTCCAAAAGATTCAGAAAAACTTCTTTTTTCATGCGGAGTTCGTCATAAACCTGTTCATTATATAAAATAAAATAATGCACATACATAAGTAACAAATACTATTAGAGTTACTGAAGCTCCGGCATATGTAAAAGATCCGAATTGTCCTTCTTCTGAGTATCCCCGTATTTTGTTCCACGCTATGACGCTCTAGTAGTCCCACGAGGAATATTGCTGCTATATTCACTCTCACATAAAGAGCACACAATAATAAACACAATATCAATATGTAAACATTGTGTGCGAATTATCAGATTTGCTTTTGATAAAAAATTAAACTAATTTGACAAAAAAGCTACGATTTTTTATTTAGTTAGGCTGCTCGCACACTGCATGCGTTTTTCTTTCGTGCGAATTCTGACGAAAACGATTCGTCGGAAGTCTTATTTAGAGTCCGCACACTCTATCAGAACTGGTGCGTAAAATTATGAGTAAAGCAAAAACAACATATGCTCCATATGTGTCCATAACATAATGGACACGGTTGATGACTTTTTTTATTAGAAAATTCTTATCTAAAAGGAAAATTTTTCAAAAGGAAGATTTAAGTTCGTGAGGTTTTCGCGAAAAGAAGTAATTTTGTTGAATATTTCAACACCTGCATAACTAATTGAACAAAAAAAAAACACTTCGTCCAAAATCTTGCGAACGATCCCATTCAAATGGGATCGTTCGCAACTTTTCGCAGCAATTCTGACAACGGAACAGTGCTTCAATGTGCGCATTTACAATCAATAACATGCAATGGGATCGCTCACATGTTTTCGTCAGAATTCGCACGAACGAAAAACGCATGTAGTGTGCGAGCAGCCTTAAGGTGATTGACTCAGACAAAGTTATGCTCGTGAAGACATAATTGAGATCTGCGCACGCGCTCCTTAATGGTTCGTTCTGAAGGAATGTAGATCGGCAGAAACTTCGATGGAGAAATTCATGACTCCTGGATGTAAGGCGAGGAACATTTATATAAACGTTAGCTAATAAGTATGTAGAGTCCACGACGCCAAACAGCAGGTTCCAGATAAACATAGCGTTGAGCATAATTCTGCGATTTTCGAGAGATGGTAGATTTATTAACTTAAGTCGAGAAGCATACGGTGGTAATCTTAATGCGGGATCCCAACGTAGATTCCGTAGACAGAAGAGTAGGAATTGTTTTTGTACGGATTCAATTTCCGTAATATGGCATCTGAAGTTTGGATTCCAGACCGGAGAGGCATATGCCAATAGAGGCCGAACTAATGAGGTAAATAATACCTTAGAGATATATGGATCATCAAAGTCTTTAGACCAACGTTTAATAAAACCTAATACACTAGCAGCTCTGCAAGATATGCGGTTTATGTGAATATGAAAGTGAAGTTCACGTCATCCGCAAACAACAGTATGTTGGAATTATTAATTACTGTCGGTAGATGGTTTATATAAATCAAGAATAACAAGGGAACTAAATGGCTACCTTGTGGGACTGCAGATGTAACCATGAATTCCTTTGAATTGGAGTTCTTATATAGTACCATTTGTGTGCGATGAATAAGGTAGGAATCAATCCAGTTTATCAGTATCTCCGAAAAACCAATAATTTAAGTTTTATAATGAGTAGATTATGGTTCACTATATCAAAAGCTTTACTGAAGTCAGTATAAACAACATCAGTTTGTTTAGCCATTTTAAAATTATTAATAATTATCGACGTGAATTCTAACAAATTTGTAGGTGTAGATTTTCCGGGTGGGAAACCATGTTGAACTGGAGAGATCAGCGCATTAACACTCCTTGAAATATGATGGGTAATAATTTTCTCAAATAGTTTTGGAAGCGCACTAAGTTTGGCAATACCACGATAGTTTTTTATATCAGATCTATTGCCCGATTTTTGCAGTGGGGTAATAAATGATGATTTCCATGCCAAAGGGAAATGGCCAGAGCGCAACGAAAAGTCAAATAGTTTAGTTATAGGTGACACTAATTTATCAGCACATTGTTTTAGAATGCAAGATGGAATTCCATCTGGGCCCGGATTATAAGAGGATTTAATGTTCTTTAATTCTGTTAGGACTATCAACTCATCTATAATTGGATGCGCGATGGAGCCAGATAAAACTTCATATGGATAATTCGTCGAAGTGTATTTAACACTCGAGTATGTTGTCTTAAAATAGTCAACAAATAGGTTACAGATCGTATTAATGTTATCCGATTCAATCTCATTAAATTTCATACTGTAACGATGTTTCTTAGGCCGGGATATAACTCAGCGAGTCAAGGATTTCGGTAAAGGAAAAGATTTGTATTTTGGGTACTCTTCAGTATAAATTTAACTTTATTGTAATCTTCAATCTATTAGTAATCTCCAAGGTTTATTACATATATGACGTGTACAAACGGTGACTTCCAACGAACGCTGAAGCATGTAAGCAGAGTTATTGTGTCGTGGAATCAGGCTTCGTAATGTTGGATGTGTGTATGTTGATTGTGTTCTCCGAGAATATACGTGGGCGCTGACTGTACCTTCAGAGAGTATGCGTAAGTATTGGCTAAGCTCCGAGTGATCAGAGAGCTCTCTCCGCTCTGAGAGAGTTTGCGTAGCCGTTGCTCGTGCTCTGAGAATTTGCGTCGCCGTTGCTCGTGCTCTGAGAGTTATTGACTGTACGCTGACTCTGTTGTGGACGCTGACTTGGCTCCGAGAGAGTACGCGTAGCAGTTGTCGTGCTGTGAGAGAGTATGCGTAGGCGTTGTCGCGCTCTGAGAGAGTTTGCGTAGCTGTTGCTCGTGCTCTGAGAGTTATTGACTGTACGCTGACTCTGTTGTGGACGCTGACTTGGCTCCGAGAGAGTAGGCGTAGCAGTTGTCGTGCTCTGAGAGAGTATGCGTAGCCGTTGTCGCGCTCGGAGAGAGTTTGCGTAGCCGTTGCTCGTGCTCTGAGAGTTTGCGTAGACTCTGTGGTGGAGGTTGACTGGGTTCCGAGAGTGTAAGCGTAGCCGTTGATCGTGCTTTGAGATAGTGTGCGTAGACGTTGACCGTGCTATGTAGATATTGTCTGTACGCTGACCCTGTGGTGGACGCTGACTGGGCTCCGAGAGAGTAGGTGTAGCAGTTGTCGTGCTCTGAGAGAATATGCGTAGCTGTTGTGCTTTGCGCTGATTGTGCCGATTGCGATTGCTGAATGTTCACCCGGGTAGTACGTACGAAGGGTGGGAAGGACGGGAGACCAGGAAGATTTATCAAATCTGCCTACTTGGTCGGAGAGTGGATGGGATGTCTCTTCTCTTATTTCTGGAGACTTATCAAGTTTAATAAGAGAAGGAGGAGGATTTGCTATGTATTTTTCTTATTCTTAGAGACTTATCAAGTCTTTAATAAGAGGAGGGGGGGGATGATTGGCTGCGTACTTTACTTACCGCGGTGTTAGCTTTGACTGATGTTGATCGCATCGAGGTTGGCAACTGACTGACTCTTCTGGTTGAGCTTGTTATTTTTATATGCTTGTGCGCGAATTTTGTTCCGCTGTGTACGTATGTCTTTGTTCTCCCTTCTCTCGCTCTTTCTCGTAGGAATGCTTCTGTGCTTGTTGGTCCCGTTATTTCCGTGAATTGCTCTTCGTTGTTCGTTCTGGTCACCGCTTCTATTCCTTATCACTAATTCTTATTTTACTTATATACTTATTTATATTTCATTGTTGCTTATATTTATTGCCTTATTATTATTATTAAATGAAATTATTATTTAATTATTATCATTATTAAATTCATTATTTTGTGAGCTTAGATTATATATGGGTAGATTATAATATATGGGTAGTATAAAAATAACAGAAAAGTATACATATTGAAGAATTTAAAATAATTTGAAATAATGTATGGCGCAGGATTTTGCGTCATCACATCCCCTCCGGACTTTCCGTGACGACGAAAACGTTGACATTCCTTGATCTGGCTATGATGACGATGTATTTGTGCCCGCCGATGTCGGTTATGAAGCGTCGTTGCTTTCCTCGTGCTATGGTTTGTTTGCTATCTTCGATGCACTGTCGCAGCTCTTGCGGCCAGCAGCTCTCGGGAACGTGTGCCTTTTATTTTGCTGGCTTCGGGTTGTCGTTCCTAGTTTCTTCCGTAGGACTTATGGATGGCCTTGTGTAGTCCTCGTTGGTTGAGAGTTCGTCACAAGTTGTTGTGGAATTAGCGCTCGTTGTGTTGTCGTTTGCCTCATCTTCGGAACTGCTGCTACTTGTGTTGACATTAGGCAACTGAATCGTTGGTATCAGCACTTTTGGATTCTCCTTACGGGTCAAGTACCTGATGAGATGGACTATGCGTCGCCGAAAACTATCTATTTTCAGTTCCGTGACCGCGTTTCTATGGTAGAAGTCGTGTATCTGGGTCAGATTGGGAAGCCAGGTGGCAAACAGCAGTATAGCATGTATACGTCGCAATCGTTGGTGTTACTTTGTCGCAACACTTCCACTTCTATTACCGGTAGGTCCTGCTCGCTGATTACGGTGTTTGTTTCCTTTTTCCGGTATCGGTATTCCTCCTGGAAATATGCCCTGATGACCGCACCGTGTTGTACGCGTGGTCTACCTCTTAGTGAGTCCAAAACCTAGTATGGCGGCATTTGAGCGGGAGGCTCCGGACTCGGATTGTCGGATGGCTGCCGTAGGGTTGACGACAACGACAAGGTGCCAATGGGCATTATCATTTACCGGTAGGATGATGCACTGTTTCTCGAAAAGATCAATGTTTCGTGTCCATCGTCTCGCGGCGTTGTGTCTTTCGGCTGCTGGCGGCAGTGTCCCATCGCTTTTCTTCCGTGTTAGTCGCGTAAGGAAGTGTGAGGAAAAAATGTACATTGCCGTCTGCTGAGCTTCCGAAAATCCTGCCTTCCATATCCATTGGAGGTATAGGTCGATGACTGAGTCATTCAGCCATTGACCTTTAGCGAGCCGTCTGTAGTCATCCACGTAGATTGTTATCCCTTGTTTTTCTGGGTAGACACATAGGACTTGCTGTTGTTGTGAGAGTTCCTGTTGTAGTGTTGTTTGTTGTTGTTGAAGTAGCTGTTGTTGTTGATGAAATAGCTGTTGTTGTTGATGTAGCTGTTGTTGTTGATGTTGAAGTAGCTGTTGTTGCGGTTCCTTTTGTAGTAATTGTGGTTGTTGTAGCTGTTGTTGTTGTTGTTGATGATGAAATAGCTGTTGCTTTTGTTGTTGCTGCAGTAACTGTTGTTGTTGAAGTAGCTGTTGATCTTGTTGCTGTTTTAGTAGTTGTTGTTGTTGAAGTAGCTGTTCTTGATGTTGTTCGACGAGCCCCGTTCGTTGTAACAACACTACTTTGTTCGTGTTATCAGCTTTTGACGGCTGTTCTTCGTTTCCAGCATATCGAGCGCGTACCCTCAACCGTTGTCCTCGACCCCTCTCTTCTACCCAATTGTGATCTAACACTCGGATTTTGGATCGTTGGTTGTCGAGAAGACGGTACTCTCATCCGCTGCTTAGCTTCTTGGAATAGGTTCCCGTTGTTATCAATTTTTTTGTTAGTTTTGTTTTAGCCTGTACTTTTTAATTTAAATTTGTACTCACTTTTGCGACCTATCTCGATGATGGTTGATCACAGACTGACGTGTAGTCAAAGAAATAGTTTTTGCGTGCTTGTTCTTCTGCAATCGTATGGTGATCAGTATTTTTGCGGCGTTGGGATTTTTTTTCTTTTCTGGAAAGGACTTGTTTTGGTGTTGGCTGGATGACGACTGATACGCTGTAGGCGAGACTATTTTTGAATTGCGGTATGCTGTGTTGTGGGGGGTTCCTCTAATGAAATTTCGGCGTGATTCTCGTGGAATATTTTTAGTTCCTTAACATGGACGGACCTGGTCTGAGTAGAGCCAATGCGTTGAATCTTGACTACAACTGGTTAGATGAAATTCAAAACTTTGTAGGGACCATCATAACGAGGGGCTAGTTTCGCTGCAAACTCGTCACATGCCTTGGATAGGTGTTGCTTTACAAGTACGTGCTGTCCTATTTCCGGTTGCCACTGTCGTCGTCGTAGGTTGTAACTACGTGCTTGGTCTTGAGCTGCTCGTTCCAGATTACGTTGTACTATACCGAAAACTTCCTTCAGTTGATTGGGTTTGTCATCAGGGTTTTGTGAGGTTTGTCCGCTTCCAAACGTCTTCTCGTTGTAGAGTGTTCGTGGAAGGCGTGGCTCGCGAGTTACGTTGCTCCTGCAACAGTTTGCCAAAAAATAAGATCTTTCACCTGGCTCCAACTGCCAGGAATACAAAACACGTCCGAGTGGTAGCTAAACTGATTTATTACTGATTTACAAAGTTGAAATTGATTAATAAAGAATATACAATAAATGCTTAATAACTAATACTACAATACAATCATAATGTGTTTGTGCAATTGCCCAAATGCTTAATCAGCTATTTGGCTTGCACTTGATAACCCTGCGAACGGAAACAGGTATCCGGTCAAAATATCTATAGCGCTAGAAAACTGCAGCGATGGCAAATAGTTCTGAGGTGTCTGCCCTTGGATGGCTGGGGTGAATGACTATGTTATAACTCCTCTCCCCTTATGGTAGAGCGAAGGTCACAGAGATTTTGATGTGGCTGGAGCGATTTCTGGACCCTGTACGATGTAGCTGATGATCTTCTTCCTTTTTGCTATGATGAAAGTTGATGTGATAAAGATGGCCATTAGTACTATTGCGGTGTAAGTTATTATTTGATTGTTGAATGTTATGTTGTTAGTTTGAAGTAGCATCTTTTCTTGTTGAATATTTTCTAATTTTAGTTTTTCAAGTGATAGAACGTCCTTAGTTGAATTTGTGGTGATACTTGGGTCAGGTACTGGTAGCATATATGTTTGCTCCCAGTATTCGGTTGTCGTGTCTTCATATGTGATGCCATTAATTTGTATGCTGCAATCTCTGAATTGAATTAACTGGGTTCCTTTAGTTGTGAAGGATGTGTTGTCACAATTTGATTTTATGAGTGTTTCTGGCGTGTTTATTAAGAGAATGTTGCTGTGTTCTATTTGGATGATGTCTTGCTTCTTTCCAACGTCGTTCATGGGGCAATTAGCTTTTTCCTTGTTCATCAATTTTCCGATGCATTGTGACTGGTCTGAGGGTTCTTGGTGTTGTGGGGCTCCGCATAGATACATGTTTTCGATTTTGGGACAGATTTCAGAAAAATATTGAATCTCTTGCTCATTGTACATAATATATGGCTTAACATCAATTTCTAGGGTTTCATTGATTGGGAGTGTTATTAGGTGAAATAAGTTGTAGGATTCATTTGAAAGGACTGGGATTTGTATATTTAGTATGATTTTAGAGGAATTATAGTAAGCTTGTAATTTTATTATTTCATATAAATGTTCTTCTGATAATATATTAAATGATTTATTGTTGGTTATTTCAAAAATTTCTTGTAATTCTGAAAGACTTAATATAGATTTGGAAATTATACTTAATTTAGCAAGTGTGACTGTTTCTGCAATTTCGCTTAAATGATTCGTAAGCAGATCAATATTGTAATTGATTTGATTAATATATTGTTGTTCTTGTATTATGTCTTCAATGTCTTTAATTTTATTAGCATTTTTATTAATGAAATTTTCAATTTTTTCTTGTTCTTTATTTATGTGTTCTGTGATATTTGTGATTCTTTCCGATAATTTATGGTTGTACATGGAATGACTGTTAACAATATTGCTAATATTTATTGATCTTTCTTTTATGTTCTCAATTTGTTTGTTAATTGCAAATGCATCGTTTGCATCCATGTTGCCTGTAATTGTTTTTATTACTGTACCTAGTCCGTTAATTATTCCGCGCTTTTGTCTTTTTATTGGTAATAAGAGTCTGTATTTTCTTTCTAATTCATTTAGCTTTAGTTTTGTTATTGCCATGGTATTCGTTGTCGATCCATATTTTTCGAACTTTTGTAGTGTACTGTAAATATTTACTATGTTTTTACCATATGTTTCTAAGTCTATTACGTGAAGGATGTTTCTATGGGTTATTATTTGTTTTGCTGTACCCAGGAAGTATGGAAGGATTCCTTGATTATTATTAAGGTTTTGGATTTGGATGGGCTGGGATGTGATTGAGGATATTCCGAAACTATTAAGAGGAGGAATCAATAAGATTGTGTTTTGTTTTCCTTATTCTAGCTTTATGTATTTTTTTGTTACATGTAGTTTCTATAGTAATATTGTTGTCTGTTTTGACTTTATGCTTGGAAAAACGGGGTGTAATTTTATTTCGTTTACTATTTTTCCTATAAACTGTGTCTTTTTCTTTTACTTGTTCTGGGGTTTCTCTGTTAATATTTAGTTTTTCTATTCTTTGATTTTTCTTGTTTTCCATTTGTTGTCTAATTATGGGACATAATTTTTCTTGAAATTCATTAAGTTTTTGTAGGTAATCGTGTTCATTATTATATTTGATACTGTTTTCAAAATTGAGTGTTCTACCGTAGTAAAGTTCAAATGGTGTAAGTTTAGTAGCAGAATGTATTGAGTTATTATAAGTTATTAGGGTTTCTGTTAATATTTCGTCATGATCTAAATCTAGTTTGTTTGTTCTTCGTTTTGCTTGTACCAGGCGATAAATTTCTGTGAGTGTCGAGTGTAATCTCTCGACTGGTGCATTGCTAGTTGTCTGTTGGAAAGAGGTACAGTGTTGTTCGATATTGAATTGTTTGCAGAAATCTGTAAATATTAGGCTTGCGAATTCTGATCCTTGATCATATACTAATTTCTTTGGGATGCCGTAGTGGCTTATGAAATTTTTGAGGGATTTTAATATTGAGAGACTTGTTCTATCTGGAAGTGTGTAGGCTGAGGCAAATTTTGAAAATTTGTCTATGATAGTGAGTATCTGTTTTTGATTGATAGTGTAAACGTCGATATGAACGATATCTAAAGGTTTTAATGGTGTTTCTGTTTTTTGAAATTTTGGTTTTTGGGGATGTCTATCGTATTTAAAAATTTGACATTTTTCGCAATTATTGATTATTTTTGTTATCTTAAATTTAAGTAAGGGAAAGTAATATTTTCTTTTAAGATGATGGAGAGTTTCAGTGATACCTCTATGATTGCTATTTTCGTGATATTCCTTGATGATTTGATCTTGTTCATCATTATTCGTTATATCTTGGAGGATAGTCGTGCATCTGAGGATTTTGAAAATTTTACTATGAGAAAAATACTTGGAGTAAACGCATTGAACAATTTTGAAGATTTCATCATCTGTGTAGATTACTGAGAGTTTATTTGGTGGAAGAAATTTTTTGAAAATGTCTGTTATTGATGTTTCATCAAACGAAGGTTGTTTAATGATTCTTCTTTGTTTGTTCCGAAAAATTATATCTAAGGTATTTGAAGCGGTTTCTCCTTTTTCAAGAATTATCTGGATGTTAAACTTAACACACAAACTTAAACATTTAGCGGTAGTTCTGATATGTGAATTCCACTATCAAAGTTTTCGTCCGATGAATGAATTGTTGAGCCTTGTGTGGCTACAATTGATGCAGTATCATTGATATTTACTTCCATATCGGAGTTTTTGTGTTCTTTTATTTTTACACGACTTAGAGCATCTGCGTTTGTGTTGGCCTTGCCTTTTTTATAAATAATATCATAGTCGTACTCTTCTAATTTTAATTTCCATCTGATTAGCTTTGTGTTGGGTTCTTTTAAACCCATTAACCAGGTTAACGGTCTATGGTCTGTCACTATTGTAAAGCGTCGTCCGTAAATGTATGGCCTAAAATATTTTGTACTCCATACGATTGCTAGGAGCTCTTTTTCGATGGTTGAATAATTTGTTTCGGAGTCTGATAATGTTCTGCTCGCATAGCAGATGGGTTTATCCTTGCCTATGGGTCCTTGGGAAAGGACTGCTCCCAGGGCTACATTGCTCGCATCTGTTGTTACTACGAATGGTTTTGTAAAGTCTGGGTACTGAAGTAAGGGATCGTTAGTTAGGAGGTTTTTGCAATGCTCGAACGTTTTGACGTAAATCTCACTTAGTTTGACGACGCATTCTGTTAAAGGTTTTACTATATTAGCAAAGTCCTTAATGAACTTTCTGTAATAACCGAGTAGTCCTAGGAATCCTTTGATTTCTTTCTGATTTCTTGGGATTGGGAAATTTTTTATAGCACTAATTTTATCTGGATTCGGCTTGATGCCATCGGTTGTTACTACGTGTCCAAGAAATGCAATTTCTTTCCTGAGAAATTCTGATTTGTCTGTTTGAATTTTAAGATTGCATTCTCTTAATTTTTGAAAGACTGCTTTTATGTTTAAAATGTGTTCATTTAGAGAGGTAGAGAAAATGATAATATCATCAAGATACACTAAGCAGTTTTTTCCAATAAGGACTTTTAAGACGTGGTCCATTACTCGCTGAAATGTGGACGGGGCGTTTTTTAAGCCAAAAGGCATACGTTTGTATTCGTAATGCCCATTTTCTACTGTGAAAGCTGTTTTCTGTATGTCTGTGTGGGCCATCTCTATTTGATGGAATCCACTAGCAAGGTCAATGGTTGTGAAATATAAGCATTTTCCAAGTTTATCAAGAATGTCAGAGATATTTGGGATTGGGTATCGGTCAGAAATAGTTTTCTTGTTTAATTGCCTATAGTCAATGACCATTCGCCACTTTTGTTTTCCGCTGGAGTCTAGTTTTTTGGGCACCACCCATACTGGTGAGCTCCAGGGTGAGTAGCTGTGTTGTATGATTTCCTGTCTAAGCATGTCTCCGATTTGCTTCTGAACCTCCTGTTTATGGATGTAAGGGTACCTAAAAGATTTTGTGTGTATCGGGATATCGTCAACTGTTTTAATTCTATGCTTTACATTATTGGTAAAGGTTAATTTATCTCCTTCCCTAAAGAATATATCATGAAATTCGTTACAGAGATTAATTATAGCTTTTTTTTCTTCATCATTAAGGTGGGGTGTTCTTATTATATAATCTACGTTACTTTCTTTGGAAGGGGTTTGGAAATTTAAGTTGTGCAGTAGACCGGTCCTTATTTATATGGACAAATTTATTTTCTCGAATATATGTTACGGCAAGCGCTAAAAATATTCGTTTTAGTCTCACAAAGCATAAAAAAAAATTTGACAACGATTGGATAATTTTTAGCCGTGCCCCAAGCACCTTTTTGTTTTTATTATGAGAAATAAGGCAAAAAAAATATATTTTTTTATTTTATTTGCATTTATTTGAAAAGTAAGAATAAACTGAAATATTTTTATTATTTACATACTCATAGTAACATTAATATTATTTTAATTTAATAGTGAAGTCTTTTTAAAAGTGGGATAATTCATGCTATATTCTTTAACCACTTGAAAAAGGAATTGTTTCTCCTCTTCATTGTGGGTTAATTTATTATTATAATCTGTAATGAATTTGGCGCCTCTTTCAGCTGCATCATTTACTACAGATAAGTTTTTACAAATTTGTGATCCCTGAGCGTAGTCAAATCTTTCATTCCAATCCGACGGATCGACTTGCAAAAATTCTTTTGAAATTTCTAAGCGATCAAAGAACGCGTGTGTATTGGAATTTACAAAATCGCTTAAATCTTTTTGCGCAAATGTGTCGATATTTGTTGGATTAGTTATTATTCGCTTGCATTTTTCTGTATTTGCTTTAACATTAATTGCCTGAACCATTTTTTTTTTAATTGTAACACTTACATTAGGATCGAAGAATGAAAGACCGACTGCTTCTTCCGACAAATACCACAAATGATTGCTTATTTTTTGTAGCAAAGCAAGAGCTATATCCCTTTCAGGATAAGCTATAATATTTTTAATTAAATTTAGGTCTTGATTTGGTGCTTCAATTGCTTTAGTGCATCCAAACCAGGCTTTTACATAAATACGAACTATAAACAGACAGACACTACGTATACCGTTTAGCTCTTGTTTGGTCATATTGAATTCATTACGAAACAAATACATTTTAAGTGCATAAATAGATTTTGACATCCATCGAGCATGAGAAGTTGCACCAGGTATACGAAAGGTGTTAAAATTCGGCACCGTACCACCAAGAAAACTGACAACTAATTGTAATAATTCTTTGTAGTCGCGTCTGCTATGAGCTTGTTTTAAGTTATCTAGACAGTAATTTAAAATTGTTCCACGTTCTTCAGCTGTCAATACTGTAATAATGTGTTCATCTTCTAAACAACTCTTATAATTTAATTTGTCAATATTATTCCAGTATTTGCTAAAGCGATTAAAAATTAGCACTTCTGGACCGGCTGTAGTAGCCACTCTAATTTCAAACACTTTACGGATCAACAACTCGTAAATATGGTGTCTGCAGGGAAAATATAATAAATCGCGACCTAGTTTTCCTTCAACCAGAGCAGCAGCACCGTTTTGTGCTCCTGTATTATGAGCAGTTGTGTCGAAGCAGATAATTTCAACTCGATCAAGCATTTCATATTCTTTTACTGAATTAAACACGGCATCTGATATTTCTTTTCCACTCGAAGATTTTAACTTTGGAATGCCAAGTAGTTTATCGATACCTTGAGATGAGACTATGATTGGCAAGCGATCAACTTTTTTCCTGCCACTAATTTCTGGTAACATTGTACCATCCCAATGCAAAACAAAACTACGTGGAATCTGGAAAAAAAAACTCAAGTTTCTTAATTTATACTCAAAACATAAAAAAAGAAGCATAGGGAAAAACACAAACACATTACAGTACTTACATCAAAGTTTGCTGCAATGTTTTGTGCTGTTGTTGCACGATGTTTCTGACGCATTCGACGAATTGATGAACGATTTAGTATAAGATCTTCGATATCATAGCCCAACGCGTCAGCAGTTGCACTTAGGATATGAACTGCAGCACCATCAGTGATTTTCCACTTATCCAAAGTTGAAAGCAGTCTTGGTGTAAAAAAATTTGTTTTACCTCTGGATATACCTGATATACCTGGATATGCATTTCCTGCTGATGTTGATGCTACAACTTCAATATCGTTTTCGTCGTCAATGTCAATCATACCTGTTTTACAACAATAATTCTGATTTGCTTAAAAGATATAATTCTTAATTGTATACCTCTTTGAGTATGTTCATATAACTCTTTTCGTTCATCTTCTTTTATTCGACGCTGGTTTTCTTGTTCTTTCTGGACTGCCTTTCGCTTTTCTTTCTGCATGACAATTCTATCCGTTCCTAGCATACAACCTGGTCTTCCTTTTTCTCGTTGCTTTTTTAAGAACTCTTTGTCTTCTTGTATTTTAATTAATTCTATCGCGTTTGCGTGTGCGATATCGAATAAATCATGTAATTTATCTTGAAATTCAGTTTCTTTCCTGTTTTGACATTCTGTTTTTCGACCATGATGCTTTGTAATATCTCTCCACTCGTTGTATAATTTTTCCAGCTTCTCAATGCAGTGTTTTTCATGGTGTGTTGGAATTCGTGCTTTTTGCCAAAACGTACTAACCTCAGCAACAACTAATTTAGAACTTTCTCTTAAATTTAAACCAACTATTCTTAAATTATAAAATAAAACTTGTAGCACTTGTTTTCTTCCTGGTAATTTAGCTCCAGTAATTTGGTGGTCAATTACGCCAATTAACATAATATCATCATCCGATCGAAATCTTTTGGTTGTCATCGCTTTGGATTTTTAATTTTAAAATTTATTTGTTCAATTTTTTAAAGGTAATCTTTTGGGCAATATTCTTTTAAATTTTTTTGTTTGAACTTCACGATTTCACTAAATTCGTCGATCTCCACGTGTGAAAGTTGCAATACAAAATGATTTATTTATGCGAATTTTCGTCAGACGTACACAACAACAACACAGTACTGGGCCGCCACAAAAAAAGAGAGAGTGTGTGTCACATTTGCCAAACGCACACACACACATTTCAATAAGTACTTACCAACAGGGCTGCCAGATACATTTCAAGAAAAACCGGGAAAAGCATTTCAATGTTGGCGGGGGCACGGCTAAAAATTGTCCAATCAAGCTCAAATTTTTTTTGTGTATTTTTAGGATCAAATAAAATGGTTTTAGCGCTTGCCGTCATACGAATTCGAAAAAAAAGAAATAAGGACCGGTCTATTGTGCAGTTCAATATACGCCGATTGATTATATGCTTCTGTTTTCAATGGTTGCTCTAAAATGATTTCGTGGTCTTCATTTAATTGGTTCTTTATTTCTACCATGCAGAACCAATCTTGTGCTAAATAAAGTCCTTCGGATACATGTATCTTTGGGGCTAATTCAGTTTGTTTAATGAAGACGTCACCATTGCATATATCTACGGGGAGTCTATTTAAGCTTTTAGACATTGCTGGTATAGTTATTTTACCAGATGTCAGGTTTGGTTTTAGGTTTATTGGTAAGACGGTATTTTCGGTTATGAGTTTTTGGATTGCTAAGTCTATTTTTGCATTAAGTTGCTTTAAAATGTCTAGTCCTATTAAGCCGTCGAAGTAATTGTAAATTTAAATAACCAGAAGGTGAAGGTACTATCTTCTTTGAATTCTGTGAAAGCCGGTAAAATGATTTTCTTATTTATTTTGTAACTTTGCAGAATTGTTGTTATGTTAATTGGAGGGCATTCTATATGTTTTTCTGGGTCTATAAATTTTGGATTGATAAAAGAGGAAGATGCTCCTGTGTCAATTAGGAATCTAAGATCCCTCCCGAAAGGAGAACTTATGTTTATGAAGGGTAATGTAGTTCCATGCTTGTTGATTTCTAGGTATCCTGTGGGTTTCTCGAGGCACATGTCCGAAAATTTGGAGTGTCGTCAATATTGCATAGGTCTTCTATTGCATGATCTTCTTTATGCTCTTCGTTCATGTAGTGAACTTCCCTTGGTCCTTGATGAGCGGACCTATTGCTTTTCATTGTGTGGTCCTGTCTGTAAGGCATTCTGAACTGACTAGGTTGTCTATAAGGTATGGGTTGTCTTTGATTATAATTCTGTTTATAAGGAGGATAGGGATAATAATGATTATTCAATTGTCTAGTGTACCTAGGTGTATTATTGTAGGTGTTATTCCCTGTTTGTTGGTAATAGATATTTTGTTCCTTAATGCTGCTGCGAGACTATCTGGTCTCATGGCTCGTATATTTGAACCCAAAGGTTCTTTCAAGCCCACGAGAAACGAATTAAGGCACATTTCTGTAAACATATCCTTTTTCGATTTTATGACATTTCTGTCCATTTCGTTCAATAGTAAATTGTTATTAAGGGTAGACTGAATAGTTATGATTTGGTCATAAAATTCTTCGACGGATGTTTTTTGTCTTAAGTCATGTAGGTCTCTAATTAATGACGTTTCGGTCCGTTTATCAGCGTAGTGTAAGATAAGGTTATTCTTGATTTCGTCCCAGTTGAGTGGAGTACCGTACATATTTAAAATGTCATTCGCTTGGCCTTCAATTTTGTTTCTAATAGCCCTAAGCAGAATTTGTCCGTATGATGTTTCGTCCGTTCCGCGTATTAACTGTAGAATTTCTTCCACGTTGTTAATAAATTCATGTAGTGGCTTTGGATTACCGTCATATTTAGGCAGGTCCTTAATATATCCTTAAACCTTAAATAATTCACTAAGGTTTTGGTTAATAGGCGGAGCTGCTTGGATGCTTATATTGCTTGCACTTGCACTCTGGTTTAATGGTAGACTCATATTGTTAAAATTAAAATTTTCGATTGCTATACTTTCTGGAATTGAATTTAGACTTCGATGTTCTCGAAAGTAGGGCAAAAATTTAAATTTTCTACGGCTTTTTTGCATTAATTAAAATATCAAAACAATATTAAACCACTTTTCCGCTTGATCTGTTACTTTATATTATCTTTCTCTTTTTTTTTCTTCTAATCCGTTACACACTTTGTATTTGTTTAATATTACTTTCTTCTTTTATTTTGTATTTAAACAAAAATATTTGTATTTTGTAAAATATTTGTATTCTTATTTTGTATTTTGTATTTTAATTTACCGATATTTTGTACTATAAAAGAATTTTTTTTTCTTATTGTACTGCTGATGTATTTAAGTTAAACGATTGAAATAAATGAAATTACACTTCGTTGTGTTTTATAAACTTGCGATTCACTTGGTTACTTATGATAATACAATGTTATAATATATTTCTTTTTCTATTATTTTTTTTATATGTATATTTTTTTTGTTTTTGAGCAAAAGATTTCAATATAAACTTACATCAGCCCAAGAATCAGTATCGGTCCCATCTGGAGTTTAAGTTCTTCCGTTTGTTAAGAATTGATATTCACCTATCTGGACACCGGCTCTAACTTTGATATTCCGTCAAAATTAGTTTTGTGTAGTTGTATGCCACCGCTACACAAAAACGCCTTTCGTAATTTCACTATTTGTTCAGTTGTATGCCACCGCTGAACAAATTATTACTTTTCAATGTCACAGATAGTCAAACGGGATGCCGACTGCGCCAGTTACGTTGCTCCTGCAACAGTTTGCCAAAAAATAAGATCTTTCACCTGGCTCCAACTGCCAGGAATACAAAACACGTCCGAGTGGTAGCTAAACTGATTTATTACTGATTTACAAAGTTGAAATTGATTAATAAAGAATATACAATAAATGCTTAATAACTAATACTACAATACAATCATAATGTGTTTGTGCAATTGCCCAAATGCTTAATCAGCTATTTGGCTTGCACTTGATAACCCTGCGAACGGAAACAGGTATCCGGTCAAAATATCTATAGCGCTAGAAAACTGCAGCGATGGCAAATAGTTCTGAGGTGTCTGCCCTTCGATGGCTGGGGTGAATGACTATGTCATAACTCGCGTCCTTGATTAAGGAAGGCTGGGCTATAGCCGGTAGTTTCGGAGACATTGGTGTTGATTGCAAGAGTGATCTCTGGAAGTAACTTGTCCCATTTTTCTTTGGTTGCCTCCGGCGAGTTGGGATACCATGGTCTTGATCGTTCGGTTTGCCCTTTCGGTGGCGTTCTCTTGTGGAGTGTAAGGTGCGGTATATTATTGCTTGACTCCGAGCTCTTGCATAAATTTCTGGAAGCTTTTGCTCGTAAATTGTGCTCCGTTGTCCGTAACCAAATTCTTCGGTACTCCGTACCGGGATAAAATACACTACCGAAAAGCTTTCTTCACATTTGTTGCGGTGGCCTTGCGCATCGGAATTATTTCGGTCCACTTTGTAAATTTATCTATGAATACCAGCATCATGGTGTTGTCATGGGTTGGTCGAGGTAGTGGTCCAACGAAATCGGTGCATATGATTTGCCAGGATTCGCTGGCTATTTGGGCCAGCATATGTCCTGCTGGTTTTTGTTGGTTGGCTTTATAGCGTTGATAGGATTCGCATTGTCTTACATGGCGGCGTGTATCCCGGAACATTCCTGGCTAATAGTATAGATTTGCCAGTCGTGTGATGGTTTTTCGAATTCCCAGATGTCCAGCTGTTGGTGCATCATGGTTTTCTTTGAGCACCCGGTCTCGCATGGGTTTTGGAACACATAGTTTCCAAGACGCACATTCTTCGTCTCCACTTCGGTTAGCGATTTGTCGGTAAAGCCGTTCTCCTTCTATTAGATAATCAGAGAACTTCGCAGGGTTCTGATGAATTTCAGAAATCTTGTTCTTTGTCCAGGAGCACGTGGTTTGTTCTAGCGGCTCTACCAGTGTTTGACAGAGCACTTCTCGAGGTTGTCGTGACAGCGCATCGGCTACGACGTTGAGTTTGCCTTTTCGATAGTGTACGTCATAACGATATTGCTGCATTTCTAAGGCCCACCTTGCAATTCGTCCGGATGGATTTTCTATCGTGTTCAGCCACTTGAGTGCCAAATGGTCGGTGACTATGGAAAATTCGTATCCCTCGAGGTATTGTCTCATTTTCCTGATGCCCCAGATTATCGCCAGACATTCCTTTTCAGTCGGCGAGTAGTTTAGTTCTGCTTTATTTAGCCGGCGACTGACATACGCGATCACTCGTTCCTGTCCTTCGGCCTCTTGCGTGAGTACTACTCCCAACCCATGAACACTTGCGTCCGTTTGCAGCGTAAATTTCTTTGTAAAGTCGGGGCATGTTAGTACCGGTGCCTCCGTGAGCAATGCTTTTAGACGTTCGAATGCTTCCTGTTAAGCTTCCCATTTAATCCGGTGATTGTTTGAGCAAAGCCGTTAATGGCTGTACTACATCTGAAAACGCTGGCACAAAGCGTCGGTACCAGGACGCTACTCCCAGATAGCGGCGTAATTCTCGTAGGTTTCTCGGTGGTTGCAATTCCTGTATTGCGGCGATTTTCTCTGGGTCGGTGTGTATCCCTTCGGCGGTTACCAGATGTCAAAGATATCTTATTTTAGACTTAAAGAACTCGCATTTGTCGTTGTTTATCTTCAGATTTGCCTCACGTAATCGTTGGAAGACGCGGCGGACGTTGCACATATGTTCTTCAACAGATCTGCCGGTGACGATGATGTCGTCTAGTAGGCATAAGCGTAGGGTTCGAAGTCGGGTCCAATGACATTGTCGAGTGCATAGACGCCGGTATTTATTATTTGTCTTGTAGACAAATAATTGCATAGATTTACAGAAGTAAGTGTTCTACAATATAATCTATAAAGTTTAGATTTTACCCTCCTTAACGCATGTAGATCTTTAGTAAACCATGTATGCCAGAACAGTAGGTCTGTGATCGCAACGGTACGGATGAATTAAAAGATTTCGTTAAGGTGGTGTTAAAAGAAGTTACAGCGAAATTCAGGCATAGTGTAGATTCATCCAGATGTAGGATTGAACTCCAATCTAGGGAGCTAATAGCATCATTCAGAAGCTCATAATTTGTGTTTGAAGTTAAATTTCATTTTCTTACGAATTCCACTGTCGCGTGAGGAAATTTTGAGCGGTTGGTTGATTATATTGATTTTTAGACTAGGATGGTGTTTATCCTCAGGTGATACAAGAGGCGCACAGCGAGATACATCGAATAAGGCTGCTCGCACACTGCATGCGTTTTTCGTTCGTCCGAAGTCTTATTTAGAGTCCGCACACTCAATCAGAACGTAAAATTAGGAGTAAAGCAAAAACAACATATGCTCCATATGTGTCCATAACATAATGGACACGGTTGATGACTTTTTTTTATTAGAAAATTCCTATCTAAAAGGAAAATTTTTCAAAAGGAAGATTTAAGTTCGTGAGGTTTTCGCGAAAAGAAGTCATTTTGGTGAATACTCACCTGCATAGCTAATTGAACAAAAAACAAAAACATTTCGTCCGAAATCGTGTCAACGATCCCATTCAATTGGGAACAGTGACGACGGAACAGTGCTTCAATGCGGGACGACGGAACAGTGCTTCAATGCGCGCATTTACAATCAACATGCAATGTGATCGTTTGCATGTTTTCGTCAGAATTCGGACGAACGAAAAACGCATGCAGTGTGCGAGCAGCCTAAGTCCATATCATCAACGAATATAAGATCTAAAGTGCGATTGTTGAAGTTACTAATATAGTTAATTTGAGAGAGGCCACAGGAGGACACCTCATTTAGGAAGCATGAGTCGGTTTGAGCTTCAGATGATGGAAGTACAGCTGAAGTGTATTCGCATTTCTCCCAAACCACTCGAGGTAAATTAAAATCGCCCAGAACAGTTAGTCTATCACTGGGATTCATAATTTCAGCAACTGCAGCAATACATTTAGCATGGGCTGCGTAAATATCTTCGCTTGAATTAGGAGGAATATAAGAGCAGGTTAAATACAAAGTTAACGCAGCTATTTTTGCGTGGATGCAGCAGAACTCGATATCTGCAACATTTATCGACGTCACTTCTGTAGAAAAGCACAAAGATTTAACAGCAATAAGTACACCGCCTCCGCGCGTTAAATTTGTTGAAGTGGTATTTCTATCTCTTCTGTATACATGAAGGAATTTGGTTTAGCCGGGGAAGGAACCGTAGAGGACCTCCGAACGCGGTTTGCGGACTTCGCATCGGCAGAAGAGTTAACTCCTAGTATACAGAGACATCTCAGTGAGCTGGAGGAATTACACCGGCCAGGAAGTGGGAAAGCTGCCACGGCACAGGATGCAGCAACGACGTCAATCGCAGCCGCGCAGATGACATAGGTTGGACAACAAAGTATGTCACATCAGGTTAGCCCACCACACGGAGGTTATTTTTACTGACAACCAACAGACAGTTCCACTGGAAATTACATGGCCACGCTCGACCGAATAAAAAAGTGGGGTGTTAGCTACGACGGTGTTCAAGACCCACTGATATTCGTGGAGCGAATAGAGGAATTAGCTGAGGTGTACAACGTGGATGTGAACTGCCTCCCCAAAGCAATGCCTGAGATGTTGCGGCAACAGGCCGGACAGTGGTTCCGGTGCAATAATAAAAGATGGACAACGGCTGCATTCAAGCGGGACTTCCTACAGTTCTTCCTGCCGCCCCGCTTCTTCGAGCGACTGGACGACGAGATACGCCAGCGACAACAAGTACCACAAGAGACCTTTAGGGAGTATGTAGTGGCATTACAAAGCCACTACTAATGCACCACTCAGGCTTGACCGAGAACGAGCGTCTCGAACGCATTTACCGCAACAGTAATCCTGAGCTACGATTTTACGTAAAGCGCAGCGAGTTTAACACCCTGGAGGAGTTGGTAAGCCTGGCAGGAGACTGGGAGAATTTGAAGGCAGACACCAACCCCAACTCGACAACAATTCACGGCCGATCCTAACCGTTCGAAGGTGAATAACCGAACCGAGGAGTGCCATCGGCAAGTGATCGAGTTGGAGGGTACTCACGTAGGAAACCCAGCCACAGCATGTAGAAGATGCGGACAACAGGGCCACTTCGCACGCGACTGCCAGGTGGAACAACTTATTTCCTGTTGGCAGTGTGACCTCAAGGGCAAGAGAACCAAAGAGTGTTGCCGTAAACAGCCGGGAAACGGACCAAGCCAACAACTGAATCGAGGGGAGCCGAAACAAGAAGAACCTAACGCCTCGATAACCAGCAGAAGGCTACGAACAGATGAGCAGCGCGTCGTGGCTGCATTAACGATTAGTGGCAAACGCATTTAGGCCACCTTGGACACAGGATCTACTAGGAGCTTCATAAGTAGACAGACGGTCCAGGAGTTGTGTGGGGTGCAGAAGTTGGAAAAGACCGAGACCCGAATCTGCTTGGCAAACGGCGTTCCTCAGACAAGCACAAGTGTCTCACGACAGTGGTGCAGCTGGGAGGCAAGAGCTGTAAAATCACCCTTCTGATTTTACCGGAGGTCGTGGACGAGCTAATCCAAGGTTTAGACTTTTTAGCTCATATGGGAACGATTATCCAGTGCGGTGATTTCTCCACAAAAATCACTGAATCATGCGACAGATGCTGTCGTATCAAGTGTCCTCGTGTGAAAGAGACAGTCACCAAGCAGAACAGGCTGACGCACTTTCTCGTCAGCCAATAGAAGAAGTCCACGCCAGAGCCAAATCAAGTCCTACAAATTCGTGGTGGGGAAAAGGGTTTGCAGAATTACAAGGAAAACCTCAAGAATATTCTAACTACCGAATCGACAACGGGAAACTATACAGGAAGACTTCGACAATGAAGGGCCGAGCCACTGGAAGTTGTGTGTTCCCAAAAACTTGCGTGTGGAAGTAATCATGGAAAACCACGAAGCTCCAATGGCCGGACATCTAGGGGTACGAAAAACAATTGCTCGGGTGGCCCAGAAGTACTACTGGCCAGGGATGTATCGCCAGATTAGCAGACACGTACGGTGTTGCAAAGACTGTCAGTGCGAAAATGGAAGCTGGGCATCGGCCAACAGGTCTTGCTTAAGCAACATCCACTCTCCAAGGCAGTGGATAAGCTTCCGGCGAAACTGACCCCTGGAGAAAAGGGTCTACTAACGGCCCATGTCGCAGAGCTAAAACCATTTCACTCATCCGAAGGCGACGAAGATCCCTTAGAAGCCAACCCCAGTACTACTACTGCTGACGAAGTAAAAGTCGGCCATGCAGGCACCGGACACGATGACCATAACCGTTCAAAGAGTACCAAGCGCAATCACCGCCGCCCAGCAGACAGCAGTCGTAATTCCAACTGTCGTAGCCGCAAGCGTAACCGCTGCAATACCAACCGAACAGCGTTGGACAAAACCAGCCCTAGGGCATCCGCCGAAGAGAACGACACTACACCGCAGAGTCGCCAGTTAACAACGAACCGAGTGAGATGTAGGCGGACAGCAATACCACGTCTCACACGGCATAGAGAGGAATCGTGGTGGTTATCCCAGGGTGTCAGATATAGTAGCCGGCGCGTGGTTATCCCAGGCCGCTCGACCATATATATTCGTGGTAGATTTTGACACGACGACATCGATAACACTAAGGTTTATACAGACGACACTACCGCACAAACTCAGTCACCAAGGTAACAGCACGGCGCAAAACCGGACGTTTTCTCCACAGTATCTATAAGTTTCCAGGAGATATCCAGCGTAGACTGACTCTTCGTTGCATCGTATCGTAGAATCTCACAGCATATTAATAATAATTATTGTAACGTATTTAAATTCGAGAAATAAAGTTGTATTGTTAGAAAAATCCCAGAATCTATAAATTTCTGTGGCGGACCGTGGACTAGCCGGCGAGCTAACCCGCGTACAAATCCGGAGAACCGGGTAACTTTGTTACAGAACATAGTCAATGATATTATCCACAGTAACGGTGGGTTTAAAGTACGCCAAGTGAAACCATTTTTTATTGGCTATAACTTCTAAACCACTTTTCGCATTGTTACCAACAATGATTTCGCGCCTCTTTGAAGTTTTCTTCCTAATCGTTGTCCAGTCATAGTGAGCAACAGCAACAGATGAACCATCTACAGCTGAAGAATTAGTAGCAGCCGCCCCGGTGCCGTTTACAACACCAGGTTCCGATGAATTTGCATTAGAAACACTCGTTTTATTAGTGCAAATATCAAGCTCTGCGGACACAAGATTAACAACAGACTTTGCCGACTTTGAAACCGGGTTTTTAGCGAGAGAGCGAGCACTTTGCATTACAGGAGAACAAATTTTCTCAACTGCTTTCTTTGCTGTCAGTTTGCGGGGGCGGAGGCGCGACGGAACTGTCAATGTAGCCTCACCAGCGTCGCCCGCACTAGAAAAACCAGACACTTTAGAACAGGTTTCGTCTTTATCAGTGGCATATATTCACTTTTAAACCGATTATAAATAAATTTTTTTTAATTCAGCTACTTCGCTTGTTAGTTTATTGATAGCAATTGCAATATTTTTTTCGCCATTACTAACTAATACAGCGCAAGCTGTGTTTTGTAAATCAACGTAAAGCAAAAAACACGTCCGATGTAAAAATGCTAAAAATGCCTCATACATGGTAACTCTTTGTGCTTTGCAAACAGGGAATGTCTGCAAGACTACGTAAAGTTTGTTTATCTTTGTGTTTCTCCTCAAAACTCAAACGCAGTGTACTCGAAAAAGTTAGATCACACCATTTCGAACGCATTGCGTTTGAGTTTGCGTTTGCGTTTAAAAATACTTAATAAGGCTGTTAATGATGTCAAAACAATTGAAACTGATAATGTTAAATTTTCATGCCTATACAAACATGCATAGTGCAAGTGCTGATAAAAGGTTAATTTTGGGTGGATATGAAGACCACTTTTGACACGTCCACATGTGGCACACCAACTTTCCTCCCTCATTCCTCCGCACCAGGCTGCCGGCAGAGCACCAGGCAGCGCAGCGCTACCTTGCGCTAGAACATACATATAACCACTACTACTAAGGTTTGATAGTGACGTCCGCGTGGTAGCCCAACAGCAAGATCAAGGGTACTACGGTTTGATAGTGACGTCCACGTGGTAGCTCAACGGCAAGATCAAGGATATTACGGTTTTATAGTGACGTCCGCCTGGTAGCTCAACGTTAAGATCAAGGATACTACGGTTATACTAACGTCCGCATTGTAGCTCAATGGCAAGATGAAGGATCAAGGGTACTACAGTTTGATAGTGACGTCCGAAGGTAGCTCAACGACAAGATCAAGGGTATTATAGTGAAGCCGCGTGGTAGCTCAACGTCAAGATTAAGGATCAAGGATACTACAGTATGATAGTGACGTCCGCCTGGTAGCTCAACGTCAAGATTAAGGATCAAGGATACTACAGTATGGTACTGATGTCCGCCTGGTAGCTCAACGTCAAGATCAAGGATTTAATAGTGATGTCCGCGTGGTAGGTCATCGGCAAGATCAAGGATACTAAGGTTTGATAGTGACGTCCGGGTAGTAGCACAACGGCAAGATCAAGGGTACTTCGGTTTAATAGTAACGCCCGCATGGTAGCCCAACAGTAAGATCAAGGATCAAGGTTACTACGGTTTGATAGTAATGTCCGCATGGTAGCCCAACAGCAAGATAAAGGATAAAGGGTACTACGGTTTGATAGTGACGTCCATGTGGTAGCCCAACAGCAAGATATAGAATCAAGTGTACTACGGTTTGATAGTGACGTCTACGTGGTAGCTCTACGGCAAGCTAAAAGATACTACGGTCCGCGTGGTAGGTCTACGCCAAGATCAGGTTATCAACTAAGGAACTTATCGCTATGTTAACTGTCTTCTACAAAAGTGACCGAGAACCGATCTGTGCGTGCTTTTATATCTTGCATGTAGCGGTACTTATCTGTTTTTGTTGGTACCTTTCCCTTGGTGCTCTTTCTTGTTATTTCTCTTATGGCCGACTATTGTTTTAATCCCCTTAGTGTATTTGCTGCTCCATTTGGTTGTTGTTTTCTTAAAAAAGGTTATTTATTCTTGAATATATATGTTCATTATGATTGTGCATTAAATTTTAACTTTTATCATCTTCTGTACTCCCGATTCCGTGTGGTGTTGTTGATTTTGAGATTGCTGCTAAGTACTTGTGTTTTATTTTAGGTTTTTATGTGGCTATTGTTGTTGGTTGTCGGTGTCCTTTTTTTTAGCATTTTGAATTTAAGAGTTCTTCATCCTTTGTTATTGGTTATCTTCGGTGCACTTTTGTCTGTTATTTGTTTTACTTAACTCCCAGCTCGTAGGGTTTATTTAATGCTCGATTTGTGTTTTCTTCGTATTGTGTTTGCGATTTGCAGAGTTAAATCCATCTCAAGTTTAGACCGCACAAATCGATGTTACGGCATCCCTTGAATCGATTTTCGAGAGATCAGCTTAGGTAGGGTGTAGACCAGGTTCTACGCTCTACCGGGACTGGATCCCCTTTTTCTTGAAGTCCGGGTTTCTAACACTCGAGGTTCGTCGTGGGATCTCGAGATCTGGACTCATACCTCTCGGTTTTGCCACCTATCTCTTCCATATCGTGAAATCTCATCACTGGGGAAGTGGCGCATTCCTCGATCGCTACCATTTTCCCTCTTTTCTTCGGTACTAACAGCGCCTCAACGAAGCTTAGCATTGGAAATTTGCGCTTTCCGCCTCTCTGGGTCGCTGCCAACCTCTGTGTGATCGTTACCATCTTCCTTCGTTTCTCACTCACCTCCTTCTGGGAGAACCATTCCGCCCCCTGTTTCTGTTCGCTTTGAAAATACAGGAAGGGTTCTGCCAGGAACTTTTTCGCGTACTGGAGAAGGAAGACTCCGCAAATCCGTTTCGTTCTGCTGCTGTGGAACCTTTGGCACTTGCACCGGTAATTTTGCTTCATCGAACGTTCGGGGCCTGTCGCTGCGTCCACGCACCTTGTATTCCTCGAGGAAAATTTTACGATCTCTGTGGTTGGCTCTGGCTCGATTAAGTGGAGTTGGAGGATGCATGGTACCTCTACTCGCCATGTACCACTTTCTTTGGGCTCTCCATCATCTTGAATCCGTTGGCGGCTGGGTAGTCGATAGTCTTTCGCGTGGACCGATATTTCATCACGCCCTGGTGGATAGGTGACAAGGTATTCGTTGTTGTCGGTATCATCGGATGTCTGACTCGTCGGGGATACTACGGCATAATGATCTTAGTGGTTGATGTCTACCTCGATCCTGTTGTTGCTTACACGACGGAGGGGGGCAAAGACGGCCATTCTTGTCCTCGGTTTTCACTTGTTTGCTGTTCGCTGTACGTTGCTTTCTACGGTGGAGGAAAGTCATTAGGATTTGAAGTGTACTCCGCGCCCTGCGATGCTGATCTGGTTCCGATGGTGAGTCCGTCGAAGACTGTCCTTGGCTGCCGTGGTTTCCGATGCTAGGTGAGGAAAGCTGAGCTGAATCTCGTGGTCTGCGATGTCATGGTGTTGATCACTAACGAAATCTCTGGGATGAATTCGTGCCACTGTGTTTGCTTGTTGTCGATTACCTGTGCTGGTATTTCACGTTCCGGTTTTCTCTTTCGTTCTCCTGGGGAGTATAAGGTGCTGTAAATTATTGTCGGATTTCTATGTCCTGAAGGAGTCATTGAAATTGTCTGCTGTTGAACTGGACACCGTTGTTCGTGATGAGAGCCTTGGGAACTCCGCGTCTTTAGGCTATCCGTTATGGCTTGTCGCACTTGTACTATCTCCATCTATTTTGAAAATTTGTCGAAGAATACCAGAACCATCGTGACAGTGGTCAAATGAAGTCAGCGCAGACAATAGACCAGGATTCATCAGGTAACTGCGTAAGCATCTTCCCTGTGACTTTGTCTTGCAATGGGCTTATACCCTTGACATGATTTACAACGTAGCACATGTTTTCTGATATCCCAAAAGATACCTAGCCAGTAGTAATTATTGCCTATTCTATACTTGCCTATTCTACTGTTTTCCTGATTTCCGGATGTCAAGCGCTCGGCTCATCGTGGTTCTCCCTTAGTACCAGGGCATGGCACGACACTGAAAAAGTCCTCTCCCTGGGACTGTAAAATCCGTGAATTGTTTGCTCTCTGGGTTCATGGGAATCTGCCAATAACCATTCTTTAGATCCAGACTGCTGATGTGCTGCGCATACGTAGTCGATCTGAGATTCTCGGGATTGGATGCGCATAGGGAATTGATCGCGCTTTGAGGTTCTGATAATCGATGTAAAAATGCCATTGACTATTCTTCTTCTTCGCCAGAAAATGTTTTTAGCCGACATAGTTCTCGAGTGTGAGTCTCCACGTGTGTTCAGGTTCTTGGCGGATACTCTCGAAGTCTTCTGTCATCAACCCTAGGTCTTCCAACGAGGAAAAGTCTCTCCTTTTTATGTACAAAGGGTAGGACAATTCCTATCAATTCTCTGCAACCTCTACTCCTCTGTGTAATTAGCGTGTCGCATCAACGTCTGCATTGCCAGCACATAGTCTCTAAATTTCTCTTGCGATCCTTGAATTCCCTTCCTGATGTTGTTTTCTACCCCTATGAAGTATCTCGTCGGTAAAAAGAATTTCAGCAAGTCTCTCTTGAAGGACTCCCATGTGGTCCAACCTCTCTTGTTGTTCCTTAGCCAGCACAGAGCCTTTTCCTTTAGAAGCTCCGGCATGGTTGGATGTAACAAATTCTTAGGTAGCTGGTAAGGTAGCTCAGTGAGCACTTTAATTTCTTCTATGAAGTTGATCGTGTAATCGCATATGTTTCGGATTCGTATTTTTCCCTTCAGGAAAATTTCAGGATTTCTTTATTGGATTATGATTTATTTGATTTATGCTCCTTGTAACTCGGTTGGAGGCAGTCTTACCATCGGCGGAACACTCCGATGTCCAGGGTTTTTCATCAATAATCTCATAATTGTTTATTTTTCAATCTTTTGTTTTATTTCGTTTATGTTACTATTTTTAAAACAAAAGTATTTATTATCTAATTGAATTTCACTCTTAACCTAGATTAACCTGTGGAAGATTTTATATATTGTTAGTGCTCTTTAATTAGGAAAACAATGTGTATTTTATACTTTGATATCAAGTTTAGATAAGGGCAGTAAACTTGACAAATGATTTTTCTTTGTTTAGGCATCCTAACTAGTTTGTCGAGGGTGTTTATGAACTTTCGTTCGGGTACAAAAGTAGGGACTTAGTGCTGGGACCTGCCGTCCACGACGCGCCTGAAAACCATCGTTCTACCGGTATCAACAGTATCTCTCTAGTTGACTAGGATACTATTGCATAAGTTAGTAAGCTTGTAAGATACAAAATAAGAAAATAAACTAACATTAAATAACTTAGAGCGTTAAAATTAATAAATTTTGTGACCATTTAATTTTGTGGCTATAGTCCAGAAACTGGATGTCCTTGGTACTCCTTATGTTTTTTCGCTTGTGGTTGTTGTTGGCTGCTCTTTGCATTGTGATGGCCATAAATTAGGCCGCTTGTTGTATTGGTTTTAGCAGCGGCTCTAGTTTCTTCGAGTGTATTTGTCTCCGCGTCTCCCAGCAATTGTCGCTGTACTCTCCAATCAAATTTACGCTGTCGCTGTTTATACTAGTTTCTTTCCCCTTTTTGCTGTGGTGTAGTTGTTGTAGGGATCATTGACTATTGTTCTACTAATCCCCTCAGTGTATTTGTTTTTGTTTAACTTTTGTCATATTCTGCTCTCCCGATTCCGTGTCTGTTTCCGTGTCTTGTTTTTTATTTCAGGTACTATTGTTGCACTATTATTATTGTTGGTTGTCGGTGTACATTTGTTTTTGCATTTTGCGTCTCAGAGTTCTTCGTCTTTTGTTGTATATCTTACATGTAGTTGTTATTTGTTTTGCGCGGTGTGACCTTGCTATCGATTGGCTGAGTATCCAGCTCCGAAGTGAGAGGTCGTCCGACCAAAAAATGACCTGGAGTTAAGGCGGAGACATCGTCAGGATCATCGGTAAGAGCAGTCAGCGGTCTTGAATTAAGACAGGCTTCAATCTGATTCAGAACTGTGTAAAACTCCTCAAACGTTAATGTTGTCGTCCCAACAACCCGTTTCAGATGAACGCTTTAATGCGGCGAGGAATACATCGGTGGTCATATCACTCACCAGGTCTAGATGACATGCCTTCGTGCCAAAGCAAACGAAGACTGCGACATAGCCCTTATAAGCTCGATGACCTCTGTCTTTCGTTGTGCGTACACAAAATGGGCCGCATAATCCACTCCAGTGTGTGTGAAAGGGAACGAGACGTTACATCGTTGACTCGGCAATTGACCCATAAGTTGTATATGTGGTTGACAGTTTTGGCGAAAACACTTCATACACTTCCGTATGATTCCGCTTGACGACTGTGCGACCGTCGATTACCCAGAATCGCTGGCGAACGTGGTAAAGCGTTGCTTGCGTACTAGAGAGCTGCACAAGATGTCTTGAATTGCTATAGGCACCATGCCACAGTATTGCCTTGTAGTGCACTATCGTGCACAAATGAACGATTTGACACGAACACTTCAAAGCAACTACCCGAACAAGCCGTGACAGCCTTGCCGTCTACCTGCTTCAAACCAGACATTGTGTTGCTTTGCTTTTCTGTGAAGGCAATGAAAAACTTGAATTCTGAGCAGAAAATGCAATAATGCCTTCAGGAAGGCAACAAGACATTGAAAATAACAATACTGCTATGATGTCGACAAGGATGCGCAATGATATGAACGACACATTCTTTTGCGTGATCGGACAACATGCGCATTAACAAAAATGTTAAGTTAAGCTTTGATTCATGTTTTTACGCTATTTAAATGCAAATTATTATTAAATTACTAGCTGACCCGGCAAATGATGTTCTGCCATATAAATTATTTCTGATTGGTGCTATGAACAATGAAGGCACGCACCACCTTGCCTTGTAAACTTTTTCTGATTTTTATATTAAGGTCTCTCAAGGCAGAGAGGCACGCACCACACTCACAATTAAAAAAGTGGGAGGTGGGAGTAAAAAAGTGATTAATTGGATTAAAAAAGTGGGAGGTGGGAGTAGGAGGCTGAAATATACTTTACGACCTATTCTCATATCTTGTAACGAGTTTTGCTTCTCAGCCATGATGAAGTTCAGTCTGTCCAGGGTTCGCTCGAAGGGGTCTCGTAACCCTCCAAGTTATTCAACCGCCACACAAATTTCGAACTGTTCTCACAGTCTAGCACTGACTCTTTGCAGAGTTTAGCTCGGTGGATTGGCTGTATTGGTTTTTATTCTTATAGCTACTTAACACTTTCTATACCTTATAATACGTACAATGAATGTGGTTTTGCTATAATATATTTAATATTATGGTTAATATGGTTAATATATTTATATTTTCAAAATATATTTATGAGCATTTTAACAAAAAATCAAATAATTTTTATTTGTTTAGGGTTTTTTTATTTTCAAGTTTTAAAGGAAGTACATACAGGTGTAAATATAAGTTAAAATTCATATAATACTTTTAACTTCGCGTAATATACTATCTTTTCCAATGTTTGCATTCACAAACATTATCTGGTTGACAGAGTTCGTATCCTTTTTGTTCAAAAAAGCAACGAATGGCAATGAATACTATTGCCTTTGTTGTCCTTTGCTATCAGCACGCTTACGGCAGTTAATGTGTTGATTCGAAAGCAAAATAAGCAAGCAGTGCAAGGCTTGAAATTTTTGTTGTGTCTTGATGTGCGTTTCAAGACATCTTGTGTAGCTCTCTATTGCGTACAACTATGAAGTAGTTGTTCGTGTTCTGTTTAATAACAAGAAAAGTAAAATGTTTGTTCTTAGGAAGTATCATAGGATACCGGGCATTCACTGATAAGATTGAGTGTTTGAGCCGCCCACTAACACGCATTATACCCTCAGCCAAGCCGTGACCGCTAACAATTTATTGAGGTCAGAGAACTTGGAGATAATCGACGAGTCAGCTGGTTCAAGCTAAGAAGTCGAAACTTCATCCTTTTCATTTCCGTTAAATTCAGTTGACTTCTTGGTTGGAGTGTGGGCCATTCGCATTCTGGGCGCTATAGCGAGTTTGGGCCCGATCACCATAACGGATGGGCAAGAAGCTGAAAGATGAAATACCTCTCGACGCACAATCGGCAGGATTGTCGATCGTACGTATGAACCTCCACTGATCACCAGATGTCATCTCAAGTATTTGCGTGGTTCGATTCGCGACGAAATCCTTCAACTGGCCAGGGTTTGGCTGAATCCACCCAATGGTGGTGATTGAATCTGACCACAGAAACGTGTTAGCTGAGAGAAGTTTAAGGATTTGTTGTATTTTAGTCACTAGTTTTGCAGCCAGCAGGGCCGCGCATATCTCTAGTCGTGGTATGGTCACCTTTTTGATGGGTGCAATCTTTGTTTTTGCGGCAAGTAAGGTTATGTTGACTTTCGACGCAGACACAGACTTCAAGTACACCACGGCTGCGTAAGCGTGTGTTGATGCGTCGGCAAATGCATGATACTCGTAGGAAGTATTGTTGTTTGACGTATGGATCCAACGCGGAACTTCAAGATTCTTTATCTCGTTTAAATCGATTCGAAAACTGGTCCATTGTTCTTGAATGCTAATAGGAAGTTCGTCATTCCAATTCACGCCGAGGATCCACAGTTGTTGAAACAGTAGTTTGCCTCTTATAAATACTGGAGCGAGAAACCCCAGTGGATCGAAAAGTTTTGCGACGTTAGACAGCAACTGTCGTTTTGTGAAAGTCTGGTCAGAAACGCCTACATTTAGCTCATAGCCGAAACTGTCTGAAGTGTTCTTCCACACGATGACTAAAACTTTCGATTTATGTTCATGCGGTAACTCGCATGAAACTTCGGAATCAGTAGAATCGGTAGAAAGAATTTCGGTTTATACCACTTCCGTAATGTGAACACTCCAGCCTGTAACAATTGGTGTAATTCACTGCGCAATTGATTCGCCTCAGGCACTGTGTCAGCACCTGACAACACGTCATCAACATAGAATTCTGACAGAAGGATGTCGGCAGCTTTTGGATAGCGTTCCTTCTCATGTCGTGCAGTTGTTTGCAAAATTTTGATCGCCAGGAATGGTGCACAATTAACCCCATAGGTTACGGTTAGCAATCTATAAGTCTCTGGTTCGTCTTGTTCCGAAGGTTCGTCTTGTTCCGAAGCTCGCCACACGATGCCCTGCAAATCAGCATCTTGCTGATTGACCAAGATCTGGCGGTACATCTTTTCGATGTCAGCTGTGAAGCCAATACGATATCTCCGCCAGTTCAATATAACGACAGCAAGGTCACTTTGTAACTTTGGACCTGGGCATAAACAATCAGTTAGCGAAATACCATACTCACTACGTTTCGATGCATTAAACACTACCCTCAATTTAGTAGTGGCACTTGACTCCTTCCACTTGACTCCTTCCACACACTGTGATGGGGCAAATAATTGGCACGCTGTTGATTGTGGTTGCCACTGATTTCCATGTGTCCAAGTGCGTGATATTCTGTCATGAACGTATGGTATAAGTTGTGCAACAGAGTGTTCCGATTTTCTACTTGCCTCCGTGATGCTATTGCTGCATATCGCGTTAATGATAGTTGCACAAGGCTCGATTCCGACACGACTGGCACACACTGTGATGGGGCAAATAATTGACACGCTGTTGATTGTGGTTGCCACTGATTTCCATGTGTCCAAGTGCGTGATATTCTGTCATGAACGTATGGTATAAGTTGTGCAACAGAGTTTTCCGATTTTCTACTTGCCTCCGTGATGCTATTGCTGCATATCGCGTTGATGATAGTTGCACAAGGCTCGATTCCGACTTGACTGGCAATCTGACCGCCCATTGTCAGTGCGTGTAGTCGTTGTATCGAAAAAGTCGGTACAGAATTGTTCTTCCTGCGTTAGCTTGTGGTCCACGCTGACCTCTTCTAACTCCCAAAATCTTCGGAGTTGCTGATCCAGCTCGACCTGGACGTGGAAGCAGTTGATTAGGTCTTTATCTTGTTGCAACAATAATGTTGCTTGCTGGATGCCGATGGACTCCAGTGAGTAAAGTTGCCTAGTCAGCTGCGCTGAGTATGATGTCAATATTTCCAGAAGTGTTGAAATTAGGATCGGCTAGGGGAAGATGCTGAAATTGTTTGAAGTCTTCTGCTGGAGAATTCATCGCTGGACTGGGACTTCCCACACGAGGCAATACCAAAGCGGTGCAATGCATGTAGAACTGTGAATGGACAGAATGTAAAGTAAATCCTACCGCTCCAGTAGCGATGGTTAGACGCTTTACATCAGCACCACGCAATGGAATGTTGACTGAGGTTGTTGGCAGCTTTAGCTGAGCAACGGGGCAAAGTCGTGACTGGTCTTTACTGGATTCGCCGAAGTGGTACTGCTGTGCGTTGCATGTAAAACGGTATGATGAGTCGGTACCGTCGAGTGGATGGACACTCCTTGAGTTTATGTCCTGGTTGCAGACAATATAAACAGAGATTAGCCTTCACTGCTGTGTTTCGCTTTTGCTGTACTGTTTGGTTTCGGAAACCAGTATAAAATAAAATATAATGGTTGTTAGAACAGCAAGGGCACGAATCGATGGTGGTATGATACCCTTTTATCCCTTTCTTTCGAGGTGTCACGTGGGATGTCTCCTTTGTTGAAGTTGGACTTTTCGTGTCGTCGAAGTGATGAACTATTTCAAGAGATTTAATGTAATTCCCTAGCAATTGGCGAAGGTTCTCAAAGGTGGGAAGGGTCGTGCTACCCGAAATGGAAAGTTCCCAAGCTCTTATGGTGGCGGTATCGAGTTTGTGTACAACGGTGTATACCAGCCAATCATCCCAATGATCTACTGGATGATTAAGATGCTCTAATGCTCATAGTGACGACGTAACACTGTCCACCAGCGCTCGCAAATCAGCAGCCGATTCCTTTCGCATTAGAGGCAATTTAATAATTTCTGTTAAATGTGCATTGATAATTATGCGCTTATTATCATATTTGCTCTCTAATAGTTCCCATGCAACACAAAAATTAGCATCGGTTTTTGTGATATTATGTAATGCCGTTTTGGCACTGGCAATGAGACTCTTTCAAATATTGTCAACGCTCAGTATTGCAAATCGACATATTTTTGATGACTACGGAATTGAACAGATCCTTAAAAGAGTACCAGTTTAAAAAAGAGCCATCGAACTGCGGAATTTTCAATCGCGGTAACGTCGGCGAAAGTGTAGAGTGCACCGCTGTCTGTCGTTCAAATGACGTATTGGAACTATGAGCAAGTGAGTTGTCTGCAAGAGGAGTCATTAATTCAGCACTCAAGTCAAGTGAGTCTCTAACTCACCTAAGCTTTCCCCATAGATGCGCTCTACTTCGTCGTATGACATTATGGTTCCTTCTTCCTGGCGTTTTGCCAACTTCGAGTCGGGATATCGATCCAGTTCTTAATGAAGAGCGACGTATTTACTCCAATATTGTCATAAAAGATTGTCGCGAACAGTCAAAAAACCCTTTGTTTGTTTGGTATTTGCCGTTTTTCGAGTGTTTGTTGCAAATTTTGTGATGAGTCTTACTCTGCGTTAGTACATTAATTTTTGCCTCCATTTTGATTTGACAAAGTACCTGTCAGCCTTAAACTTGGTCGTAAAAATAGCTTGGTTGTCTATAGCTGTTCCAGTTGCCTTTAAACTGTTCCGCCCTAACCTGTTCTCGTCTTGTCCGATTTTAACCCTCTAATGCCCAGCTCCGCCTTTAGACGGGGTTGACATGAATCGCTGTAACATATATTTTGCCCAACTTTTTTAATAAAGTTTTATTATTAGTGTGTAAACCATGATTCATTGCACCTTTAATTATTTTCGGTAGGGCAATACAACACTCCGTGCAATTACCGTTACACTTGCAACAGAAATTTGCACGTATTTGAAGATATTACAGAGTTTTTGCAAAATTTTTAGTTTCAATGCTTTAACAAAATTTATTATTGAAGTGAGATCAAATTGAAAAAAATACAGGTAAGTAGGATAATGTTTCTTCTTTCAAGTGGTATATCAATTGTTATGGAAAAATTATATTCAAAGTGTTTACGTAAACTTCAAATAAGTTCGCCAAAGGCGGACCTGGGGCTTTAAGCAAACATTTTTTAGAGACACATAATCTTTTCATCTTTTTATGCCACGTATGAATTTGTGCATTTATCTATTTATGATCATTATGGTTCACGTATTTCATTAGCAATGTCTCGTAATCCGTTTAAACTTGTTAAAATGTCGCAAGAACCGCCAACTCGTGGTCGACCGCCTTTGGGCACGCCTACACCAAAGTCAATAAAGGCCTACATTACACCATATGACATACGGTATGATGAAGTAGGTCATTGGTGCGAGTTTCTCGATAGATCGGGCAATAAAATGTGCAAAATGGCTGGTTGCAATTCAGAGACACAAGCTTTCTGTGTAAAATGTAAGCTCAACTTATATTTTGGCGAACATCGCCAGTGTTCGCATAACAAACGGTCGTGTTTTGGTTTTGCTCCTAAAAATTTCTCTATTATTGTGCATTTTATTGTTAAATTTTCTTCAGAACTGTTTCTATTGGTTTTTTATAAATTTTGTGATTCTTCGCGGTCGATCATTGATTTTTTGAAGACTAAATCTTTATTTGCATAATATAACGAATTACATATAAAACAATAATTTGCATAAAATATTATTCTCTAAACCGGTTTGGTAGCGAAGCTGTTGCTAAAAGTGCGCGCTGAGAGTGTGAAGTTTTGATAAAAGTGCTGTTTCTTCGCGCTCTGAGAGTGTCTAGTGCATGTCAAACTGCAATTACTTGTGTTGTTGATTCAGGGTATTCACAACCTATTACTTTTTCACCAACTATTTTGATTTGAGTATAAAGTTATAAACTATAAAACTAAAATCTATAATACTAAAATCTATATCCAATCATTAAAATAAAATCTTTTTATAACACGAAAGAACTGAAGTACTAATAACTTTTTAAGTTCGTGGATTATTACGCGAAAGTATTTTGTTTCGTAATATAAATATACAATGGCGTGTAACTTGAAAGGCTGCAAAATACGGGGTGATTCTGAACGCTTCGTGTTCTGCTGGATGTGTGATGCGGAACTTCACGTTAAATGTGCGGGGTTAACGGGCAAAATAGCTGATATGATTGGCGTTGACGGTGGTTTACGCTGGTCTTGTCGGCAGTGTCGATCAATTGAAGTTGACATAATAAAATTATTACGCCAAGCACGTTTGAATTTTCAAGACATTGATAAAGATTTCTCCGCAATTCGTTCTAAGCTTGTAAAATACGAACAACTTTTTAAAAACTTTAAATTTATTGATGATGCTTCGCCTAAACGGAAACGAACTCGCTCACAGGTGGCTCTATGCAATGCTCGAGAGTGCGCGGATAACAATCCCTTGCCAATTCCTCCCGCTTTGGCTAAGCCGTTGCCACCATTATTAACTCAACCTACTCAGTTGATTAATCTTCTGAGCCCTGTCATACCTGGGGATACACTCCCTAATTTATTGACTCCCTCGATATCTTCTGAGACAGAATCGCGAGATGCTATTGCTGTGCATGGCCCGGCTGACAGTGCGAATGCTTCCAGGACAATAACCACGGAAACGCTACTCAATTCTGTTGGCGGATCTAGTAGTTCTCCATCGGGGCCAATAGATAATGGCCTACTAAACGTACAGGCTGGGACCTCTGCTCAGGGTATTGAACCGGTTAAGAAGCTTGTGGTGATTCAGCCGAGAAAATCTATCTTTGCCTCCCGATTTGCTGCTGATACTACAATTGAAGATATTCGTAACTACATCACTTCAAAGCTAGGCTTCAATGATACGAGTATATCTGTTGTTAAATACAAATTTAATAACCCGAGAACTATATCTTCATTTAGAATTTACTTACCGGATCACTTAACAAGTCAAGTACTTAAATCTAACTTCTGGCCAGATAATGCCGTTGTTCATTTATTCGAACCTAGAAGAAATACCTCATTGCCACGATATAATGGTAACCTACATAAAAACATTTCATCAAAAAACTAAGCCACTCGTTTCTAACCAATAATTTGAATATTTTTTATCAAAACGTACGTGGCATTAATACTAAATTAAAAGATATTCATACTATGAGTTTTGGTCTGGATTATGAAATTGTTGCATTTACTGAAACATGGCTTAAAGCTGATGTACAAAATCTGGAAATATTCTCTAACCAATTTGTTGTATTTCGGAAGGACAGAAATTCTTGTTCAACACAATTGTCAAGAGGTGGAGGTGTTTTAATTGCTGTTAAATCGTCGTATTTCTCAGAGGAAGTGCACTTTGATATAGACTCGGAGATCGAGTTCTGTTGTGTGTATGTTAAATCTGAGCTATTATCCTTCTACATCACCTGCTCCTATATCCCACCGAATTCTAGTGAAACGACATATAACTTGCACTCTTATTGCATATCTTCACTAGTAAACAGAATGTTACCTGATGATCGTTTACTTGTATTGGGAGACTTTAATATACCTCGTGTCTTTTGGGAAAGTACTGATGACCCGGCTGTCTTATTACCGTCAACATATGGTTTCGCGAATTTTGATTTCTTGAACAACTTATCCTCTACTGGTTTATATCAGATAAATAATATTCGAAACCCAAATAACCGTATGCTGGACTTAATATTTACTGACGATAAGGACATTGTTGAAGTACATCGTTCGACCCCTCTCCTGTTACCTGAAGATTTTCATCATCCAGCCTTGGAATTGAATTTATGTGTTAAAAATTGTAATAAGCATCTACCACCTCCTGGAAACTTGATGGTGCAACAAACTGTCTTTTATTTCAAAAAGACTAATTATGTATACCTGAAAAATTATTTAAGGGGTGTAAGCTGGAGCTTTGCATCATCACTTAGCGTGACATCTACCAAATCGTGCCTGGATTATGCTGTTGCTCAGTTCAACCAAATTCTTCACGACGGTTTCAAACTATCGGTAGAGAAACGAAAGGTATCTAGCATCTTATATCCAACTTGGTTTTCCAAGGAGGTTCGCACCCTAAGGAATCTAAAATCAAAATTTTATAAAATTCACTGTAATCTTCATACAACGGACAGCTTTGTTAAATATGCGTCAATACGAAATAGATATCAGATAGCTTGCAAGCAGTCGTACAATAATTATCTATTAAGAATGAAACTTAAACTAAAATCTGATCCTAACTACTTTTGGAGCTTTATAAATTCTAAGCGGAGGAGCGATATACTTCCAACCGTGATGAAATTTGAAGATAACCAAGCTAGCGATGCAGATTCAATATGCGAATTGTTTGCGAAATTCTTTAGCTCAACTTATTCCCAATTGGAGTTTGATTCTGAATTCTATCCATACTCCATAAGTTGTGGGAACATTGATCAACCAATTATTGATGAAAATGTCGTTCTCGAATTTCTGATGGATCTTAAGAGTACCTATAACCCTGGTCCAGATAATCTACCTTCTTGCATCCTAAAACACTGTGCAAGCGAATTGGTAATTCCGATTACAGCAATATTTGATCAATCCATACGCACCGGTTACTTCCCAGCCGCATGGAAGACCTCATACTTCATTCCTTTGCATAAATCTGGTAATAGATAAAATATAACCCATTATCGAGGTATTGCCAAGTTAAGTGCTCTGCCCAAACTATTCGAAAAGATAATAACTCACCAAATTGCGCGTCAAGTGAATGCAGCTTTATCTCCTGTTCAACATGGTTTTCGCCCGGGTATGTCAACTACTACAAATCTATTGAACTTCGTCTTCCGTACAATTAATAATTTCAAATATGGCAATCAAACGGATGTTATCTACACGGATTTTGCTAAGGCCTTTGATGTTGTGAATCATAAGCTACTACTGTTAAAGCTGAAATTGTTCGGATTTCCACAAAATTTGTTAAAATGGATTGCCTCCTACCTTCAAGGTCGCACGCAAATGGTGTTCCTAAACAATAGAAAATCAAGAGCAATTCCTGTTACTTCCGGTGTCCCTCAAGGTAGCCACTTAGGACCTTTATTATTCTTAATTTTCATTGACGACCTACCCACGGTTATACATAACAGTAACACGCTGATGTTCGCTGATGATCTAAAAATTTTTCTTTCATTCAAAAATAAAACGGATACGTTATTGCTTCAAAATGACCTGGACAACTTAGTCATGTGGTGTAATTTTAACTGTATGAAGCTGAATCTTTCCAAATGCAAGCAAATGACTTTCTATCGTGCGGCCCACATTAATGTCAACTATTCTATTGGAGGCCACTATTTGGATTCTCTTGAGCATATGGATGATCTTGGTATTACTATGGACCAAAAACTCAGATTTCATATACACATCAACCGCATAACTAATAAGGCTTATAGCATTTTGGGATTCATTAAACGGTGGGCCAAAGAATTTATGGAGCCACAAGTAACGCGGATTCTATATACCTCTTTGGTTCGTCCTATATTGGAATACGCCTCACCTGTGTGGTGTCCTAACTACAACTGTTATATTTCTCAAATCGAGTCAGTTCAAAAGCAATTTCTACTCTTTTGCTTACGAAATATCTACCGGAACGATTTGCAGAACTTACCATCTTATAATTATCGATTGGAACTCATTAATCTTCCGTCTTTAGCTCATCGGAGAATTATGTTGAATGCAATTTTTGTGCTGAAGCTACTTTATGGCCATATTGACAATCCTTATCTTCTGTCTAACATCAATATTAATGTAGCTCGCCGTGTAGCCAGAAGACCTCAATTTCTACAACTGAGTTTCTGTCGATCAAACTATCTCCAGCACGAACCACTTAGGAATGCTTGTGCCGACTTCAACTATGTTAATAGCAACATCACCTTCTCTGATTCAATTCATTTAACAAGAATCAAAATTCTTCAATTCCTAAAAAATCAACAGTAATATATTTACTTTGCTATGTATTTAATCATTTATTTATTATTTACCAAAATGTTATGTAAACTATAAAGCCTATGGCTTAGTTTTAATTTTTAAATAAATAAATAAATAAATAAATAAATAAATAAACTTATGTAACTCATCCACTAAAAAATGTTTTTACACATTTCATAATAAATAATACTATCAAACAAAAGTAACTACTATCAAACAAAGTAAATATGTTTTATTCCTAAAAATCGAAATCTCATTTTTTATATTATTTTGTTCATACATGCCCAGGTCCGCCTTTAGGCGGGGTAACTACTTTTACTTGTAGCAGCTAAACAAATAATCAAAACTTAAAACTGGCTTCATATTCGTTTTTCTCTACCCTAAATTAGCTTAAATTAATTTTTTGAGGTCAAATAATAATTGTGGCATTTGAGGGTTAACCTCAATCGGAAAATTAAATCTGCAGACTTTCAGCAGGGCGCTCCGTCATCGGAATAGATCCTGGAGTTAATTTCATGAGCGCTATCAGCCGGAGTAAATCCGCGATTCGCTCGAAAGTTATGCCGGAGTAGACCCGTAATCTGCGACAGCAAGGTTCGCACGGACTTGTGTTGTGGGACTTCCGCAATCTGCGACAGCAAGGTTCGCACGGAATTATCGAAGAATTCCCGCAATCTGCGACAGCAAGGTTCGCACGAAAGTATATCGGAGAATTTCCCCACAGGGATGCCAAAATATTTTTAAGTTTTAATTTTATTAGTTGCTATTTGGTTGCAGCAAGCAACCTTGCTTTTCAAAGTACTAAAAACAAGTGACAGCCAGATTTACGTGTCGTGCAGAAAAAAAACGATACACTCGCAAAAAGTATGCAGCTCACTCGTACCAACTTCGACAATGGAAAAAGTTCCAGGGATGGCACATTCAATACATTCGAAAAGCTTTCGATCATCGTACTTGTTTAGGTTTGATGTTCGATGTTGCCTTGTTTGTTTGATGTTCGAGGTTGCTTTGGTTATTTGATTTCTGATGTTTCTTCGTATTGCGTTTGCAATTTGCTTGCTAAATTCACCTCAAAATGGGACCACAGACATCGAGGTTACTGCATCCCTTGAAACGATTTTCGCAGGATGAGCTCAGTTTGGGTATCGGCCAGGTTCTGCACTCGTGGTTGTGAGGAAAATGCATTTTTCCTTACAGCAGTCAATGAATTTGCTCTTATACCTGTTTGGTCTTTGCGTAGTGTTGATCATCAGCTCTTTGCTTACTAAAGCCAGCCGGTAGGCATTTTGTTTATACTCATGAAATTATACTAGCGAAAAAATTATAAATACAGGCTACATACATATGTATATTAGCAAGTTGTTGTGACATTCCGCTCCGTAACCATGTTCTCACAATACAAGCTTTAGCAGTTGATCACAAAGACGACGTTGTAGGGCTCTCTTTATGCTTTTCGTCGATATTGACATTTTTTAATGTAATCGAAGAAAAGCACATAGTGAGTCAGCCGACATCGTCGTCAGCGTAACTGTGTGAATAAGGCCCTTAGTGCCCATTACCACTGGTTGAGAATAGGACTGATGGCAACCCTAATTACTTACTCTCAATTTTCTGTGTATTTACTTTTGTTAGTAATACAAAACCTGTTTTTCTCTTTATTCTAATTGTGTACATGTACATATCTCACAGTACTGTTACTTGTGTTTCTACTTGCTATGTAAATTAAGAAAACAAAACGTTGAAAAATTTACAGTCCAAAAAGGTTCGTCGTTTATTCCACATCAACCACATTCACTATTCAGTGGATCTGCTGCACAGTATACAATAAAATTATACATAAAATACATAAAATTACATACATGGCAATAGTTTCCTGGGGCCATGCAAATTACAGGACTATGGAAACATAGCTGCGGAATTATCAAAGTTTGGAAATAAACTCAACACGTAATGTTTAGAAAACATATAAGCCAATTTATATAACAATATATATAATAGCCGCATTCAGCGGGTGAGCGCTCCTTGAGCGCTACCTGATCAGTGATCGCTACGTGTTCCTGATGGTATGCTACCTGATCATTGAGCGGAAAGATAAAAATAGTAAACAAGACGAGAAAAAAGTTGCCATTAAAAAAGTTTATAATTATAATTCCTTTATTGATTCATTCTGAGTTCAATAACTTTCAAATTAATTTTATTTCACTTAATAATGCGTTGATTTATCAACCCAATTCTTTAAAAACACTTTGACGTTTGCTCTGTAAAAAGCGAATTTATTTGTTTTTTTTGCTTGATTGTTAGTAATGCAACTCTGGCAAATGTAGCGTAAAAGTAGCGTAAAAATTTTTCGCTACAAAAAATGGCGACCGCTCCGTGAATATGTAAACAATAGGGTACGTTCAGTGACATCAAAACAATTGAGTGCTCCCTGAGCGCTCAACCGCTGAATGCGGCTAATGTTTATAGGCCAATTTCTCATTATCTTGAGACCGAGAAGTCTCAGAAGAGAAAAACGTATTCCTCTGCAGCAGACGACAGGAGTTCCGTATCCCGAGACTGAGGCGGGTGCCTGTATCTCGAGATGCCACTTCTTGCTTCTTTGCAGGCCTTCAGAACTGGCCTTCAGGCCTTCAGAACAGAACTTTTACTGGTTTCTGGATTTTTTAATTTTTATATGATGCAGCAAGCTTTCAACTATTTACAAAACCAACCATTTACAATAAAAAATGTATTGAGACAACGACAAAATACTAACAAATTTGTGGTATTTCTTTTAGTGTGCCAATAAATAAACTCTGAATTCTATTTGTACTTTAACTTTATTACTTTAAAATAAATACGTAGTTCTCCTACAGCTGGATTTTTAAATTTATTTGTAATAACTTATTTATTTATATGATTTATTTTTATCATAAATAATTAAATATAATTTTACAAAATATTTAAATAACTATCATTAAATGACCGTTATATAATTAAATACTATAATAACATATTTGTGTTTTAGAATGTTGTACTTCCTGAACCATTCAGCCAAGAGCTCAAAAATCTGCTTAGTTTGTTACTTCAAAGGGAAGTAAGCGAACGACTTGGATGTATGGGCCATGGGTATATTAACACTTTTTTAAATAATGAGCATTATATAGTTTTTGCTGTATTATATAGTACTGATGAAGTGAAAATGCATTCGTTTTTTTCTGGAATTGATTGGCACCAGGTATACATTCAAAAATACTCACCACCTCTAATACCACCAAGGGGAGAAGTTAATGCTGCGGATGCATTTGATATTGGGTCGTTTGATGAAGAGGATACAAAAGGAATTAAGTTGACTGAAGCAGATCAAGATTTATATAAACATTTTTCAGAAACCATATCAGAGAGGTAGGGTACAGAAATATTATACAACATATTAAATTTTATGATTATTTTATAAGATGGCAGCAAGAAGTTTTAGAGACTGTATTTCACAACGTAAACCTTGAAACTGATAAATTGGAACAAAAAAAAAAAGTTAAACAAAAACTTCATTTTGATGCTGATGACAAAGAGTCTGACTGCATTATTCACGGCTTTATTAAAAAACTGGGTGGATCTTTTGCTTCTCTTTGGCAAACGCGCTATGCGAAACTATATCCAAATCGGTAAGTAATTTACAAAATGTTTATAAATTTCTTGCAATATAACATAAGTGTGTAAAAAAAATCTATTTTTAAATAAATACTGGACCGTATACAAATTGCACACTTAGGGCCTTATTATGCTTATTGATTGATACTAAGTTGTGAAACAACCTTTTCGCCTCGGTCTTCTAGAGGCGGTGTTTCGTAATAAGGTCCGTGGACCTTGTCTATAGCCAGCGTAGGGTCACAGTTATCCAGGGTCGAATATTAAAGAAAATTTATTTAAGAGATGGGACCTGTGTTTTTTATTGTTTAACACATTTTTTTCCTTATCATCGATCCTATCGACAATTGCTATTCAATGTCGATTCGGAATCTAGTGATGCTTGCTGACCAAGCCCTATTGGGTTCCGTCCTCTATTCGAGACAAACATCCTGTGCATTTGAAATTCCCTCGTGCCGATTTAAGAGATGATCTCATTTTCTAGGTTAGCCCTTTGCTATTCAGCTTCTGCGCCAACCGTCGATATAGAGTGTGTTGTTCTGGAGCCGATTGTTTCTCCACCTCTGACATCTCACTTCTCCTCCCTCGAGGAGACTTGTAGAGAACATTTCCAGTTTGCGGAGTTTTCTGCCCTATTCGGTTTTATCAATTGCAATTCAGCAGTTTTCCATTAACATACATTGCCTATTTCCAAGGTTGGGCAATTTCGCCCTAATTTTATTGTGCCTTCGACCACTCGTCACATTGATTACCTCATTGAAAATCATGATCGCGAAGTTTCAGGCGATGGAATCAATTGCATATGCCCTAAAGCCAGATATTCAGTCATAAACGACTTATATTGTGTGTGCAGTTCTGAATTTAGTTTAAGTCTAAGCTCCAAAAACCGAGACAACGCACCAGTTAGAGTATCCTTAAATATAGGAAATTTCTCCTTAAATGGAAGCTCTACCACCACGTACCTACCATCCAACGAGCGAGAGTGTGTCAAACAAAAGTTAATTTCTGCAGGATCGTCTTGTTCAGAATTATGATTTAGCTCTCGAACCTCCTCAAGCGCCCAAAACAGTTGTAAGTATTGATCGATGTCAGTTAACGTTGTGTATGAAGCAATCTGATGACATTCTTGATGTATATTAGCTGTTCCTGATACAATCCAACCGTAATTCGAGTTAAGTGCGAAGTTGAGTTGAGTTTCTAATGACAGACAATATTCGTGCCAAGTTTGATGAAGATATCTCTATTCGTTCTCTGGTAATCGTGATTTCCACAGACAGACGGACGGACATGGATAAATCGACTCAGGAGGTCATGCTGATCAAGAATATATATACTTTTCTATATTCACTTCGTGTGTAGGGTATAAAGGTTGTTACAGGCTTTGCATTAGTAACAAAGTAAATACAAAAAAATTGAGAGTAAGTAATTAGGTTTTCCATCAGTTCTATTCTCAACCATATTTACAGCCTTATCGTGTATCTTTTCGCGTTGCGTTTATTTCGCGTTTTGTTTTGTGCTTTTCGTATTTTTCGAAGAATTGAGAGACAAAAATTTGTAAATCTCTCAAACGCACTCGAAACGCGAAACCAAACGCAAACGCAGTTTTGTTGGTAATTTACATGCTTAGCAGGCTTCACTACGTATTTGTGGCATGATGGATGAGCTATTTCGTGGAAAAAGTCTCTCAAACCAGACGATCGCAAAATGCTCGCGTTTGGTGTGATTCTGAACAGTGGCTCATGCAATTTTTTTTATGCACGGCGCTACCTTCTCCAAAAGATCCAGAAAAACTGCTTTTGTCATGCGTAGTTCGTCATAAACCTGTTCATTATATAAAATAAAATAATGCACATACATAAGTAAAAAATAATATTAGAGTTACTGGAGCTCCGACATATGTAAAAGATCCGAATTGTCCCTCTTCTGAGTATCCCCGTATTTTGTTCCACGCTATGACGCTGCGCCCTAGTAGTCGCACGAGGAATATTGCTGCTATATTCACTCTCACATAAAGAGCACATGATAATAAACACAATATCAATATGTAAACATTGTGTGCGAATTATCAGATTTGCTTTTTTTGTACTAATTGTTGCCATACATCAATTATAGCACTAATTCATTGAGATTCCTGAAAATACTTGTAAAAATGCTAAAAACGCTTCATGCATGGTAACTCTTTGTGCTCTGCAAGCAGTCTGGGAAGTCTGCAAGACTACGTAAAGTTTGTTTACCTTTGTGTTTCTCCTCAAAACTGAAACGCAGTCTACCCGAAAAAGTGATCATACCATTTGGAACGCATTGCGTTTGAGTCGCGTTTGAGTTTGCGTTTGCGTTTAAAAAAACCCGATAAGGCTGTTACTATTCAACCACTAGTAAAAGTGAAAGGTGCATTTTTTTACGAAAATCATATTTGAAAAGAAATGTATTAGTTTTTACTATTTATTGTTAAGTTAAGTTAATATGATTAAGTATTTAAGTAAATATATTGTTAACAAAACAAAATAAATATTATTTTAATTTCTAAAATGAAAAAAATTGGAGATTTTCATCTGTTTTTGTGGAAAAATGGCTTGGTCGAATACTTATGGACGGTAGTGTATATAAGTAGAATTTGAACATGAAGAAGAAGTAGAAGCAGTTTTCTGGGAGTTTGCCTATGCTGTTGCTAGTTATAAGAGTATTGTTGATCTTGTTCTTGTTGTTGTTGATGTTGTTATTTTCTAGATAGGCCGCTGATACTGAAGTGTTGATTGAAAAGGATGAGGTCTGTAGGATGCGGTGGACAATACGATGTGTGAGTTCTTGATCGCAGAAACTTGAGTATCGCTTGTATAATGGTCAGACACATTGCAATATTTATGAGGATAACTTTAAGATGAGTTTACATTCTCAAATTTTTATTCCTAGTAAAAAGTCATTCTTGCCTGTGTTGTTGATGTTTTATAATTCAAGGATTTCGTATGATATTCAAGTGTTGTTTGAATAGGTTGAAGTCTATAGGATGCGGTGGAGATGTAATATGATGCTTGAGTTCTTGTAGTATCATTTCAATGGTCAGGCACATTGCAATATTTATGAGGACATTTTTAAAGATGAGTTTACATACTCAAATTTCTTTTTTTTTTCTTCAATAAGTGTAAACGTTAATTTTGAAGGTCCTTGTTCCCACCCCATATTTCCCCTTTTGTCCACTCTTCTTATTATAAATTCATCTGCGTCCCGGATTTGTTCTTACTTCATTCTGTTTTTCAATCGACATATCATGGCTTCGCAAGCAAAAACATTGGCTAATTTGACTCTGCTCAAATTTATTGAGCATCTACTCGACGAAGACTAAGTGCTGCACTGAAATTGATGAGTGCTAAATTAGAGGTTTCGGAAGAGACTCAGAAGGCTCTCTCCAGTCGATGTATAAAACTTGAGCCAGCTCAGATTTGCTTCCATGATGTTCGTGCTCCTGTTGAGGAAGTCTTCAATGTTCTTAATAGACTTGAGTTTGTTGAAAGAAGGGAAGTTGCTAGTAATGCTGTTGCTTTTTGCGTAGCGTATTCACATGGTGGGCAGCTGGCTGCTGTCTTCAATACTCTTTGCTCTGCTATTGGTTTTCAATCCATTTTGCCAACAAAATTTTTCGAACTCAAAGAGACATGCCGAGTCGCCGATTGTTATTAGATTCAAAAATTCAATCGAAAGAGCAAATGTGTTAACATCTGCCGCAAATTTTCGCAAGTTAAATAAAAGAGACCTTACACTACGTGATGCTGGATTTGATGCAGATGGGAGCCTTTTCTTGAACGAGTGTTTGACAAGAGCTAACAGAACCATTTTACAAGCTGCGGTTAAACTAAAACGAAAACATCAATACACTTCAGCTGCAGAGTAAAGACGTTTAATTCTTATTTTTACAATGCTATTGAATTGTTATAGAAACTTTAACTTTATTATAAAATTTGTATCTTCTCTATTTCCCTTCTTATCTACTACCATCTCTTTTACTCACATCTTGATATTTCTATTATTTGTTCTTTTGTATCGTTAGAACTTTTTCTTCCTAGGAATTTCTTTGAGAGCATGAAGTCTATTGACCTGCCCCCCACTACTTCTTTTCGCCTTGAATTTTAATTATGATGGCTGCGCTGGTGGAGATCATATGACCCTTATGTGGATATTGTGCAATCGGCATCGTGGGCTCAATGTGGTACACTTTAATGCTCGTAGCTTGAATATAGCGAAGCTGGATTACATTAGGCACATATTCAGTGACTCATTGGTGGATTTTATATGCATATCCGAAACTTGGTGGGGTGGTAACCTGGGTGATCCCGTTTGCGGGATGCACAACTTTAACCTCTTTAGAAACGACAGATCTGATAAGAGAGGAGGTGCTGTTGCGGTGTACTGCAGAAACTACCTCCATGCTTGTGTACTAGACGGATCTACAAACCCTGGAATTGAATTCTTGAATCGCTGCATTCAAAACAATAATTGTAAGATCCTATTGTCCTGCGCATATAATCCTAGCAACGTGAATATCATTGATCCACTAGTTTCCTCCTTGAGTGAGAAGCTTATTGATATCGATTATATAATTCTCTGTGGTGATTTTAATATTAACCTACTGTGTGATGACCATGCTAGAAATGGGTTCTGTTCCATTCTGGAGAACCTTGGTTTAGCTATAGTTAATGACACCGTGCCCACTCGAGCCTGTAATAACGCTAGTCCTAGCTTACTTGACTATTTTATGGTATCAGATCCCAGCCTAGTTTTACTGTTTGATCAGTGTAACGAAGTTTCCCCGGTCGTCCGGGTTTATAGCTGGGGTAGCTCGCCAGCTGTCCAAGGTTCGATTATAGAAAAATAATTTGTTTGTTGGTTTCAGGACCTTGTCTTTATTGTGCTTATCTATATGGTACAATGTTGGTGTTGTTTTACTTATGTTACTTGCTAACCAGCCGGAGAGGTCCTACGGCGCACGGCCTCTGAGGTAACGCAAGGTGGACGTTGGCGTCTCGTGGTCACAGTCCTAGTCTTTGTACAATTCCGTGGCAAGTCTGTTCGGAAACACCATTGCCGGCAAAGCTGTCTGGAGACCCGCAGTGCTGTCACTCAGAGGACAGTTGTCGTTTTTGGGGAAAACGACGACTGGATTTTTGGATGACTCGAACAATCGCTTGATTGAGTGGCAAGACGTTTAGGATCAAGTTCTCGAGACCCGGCGTTGAGTCGAACAATTGTTTGACTGATTGGCAAGGCTGTCCGAAGGCTCGTAATGCCAGCAAGGCTGTCCATAGATACGCAATGCTTTCAACCAAGCAACTGGTTATCGCGTTTAAGATCACGTTCCCGAGAACCGGAGTTGGCTCGAACAATTGTTTGACTGATTGGCAAGGCTGTCCGAAGACTCGTAATGCCAGCAAGGCTGTCTGTAGACACGCAATGCTTTCAACCAACCAACTGGTTATCGCGTTTAAGATCACGCTCCTGAGAACCGGCGTTGACTCGAACAATTGTTTAACTGATTGGCAACACTGTCCGGAGACCCATAATGCCAGCAAAACTGTCCGAAGACCCGAAATGCTCTCAATTAATCAATTGGTTACCGCGTGTAAAAACTTTCTGTTGTTCAGAAATAGACTTTGCGTTTAAAACTTTTTGTTGTTCAGAAATACACTTTAAAAATCTACCACGAACGAAATTCACTTTGTCCACTGTTGGTTAACGTCGATTGTCAAAAAAATATCTCTTTACGTTGTCTTTGCGTTACTTACCCAGGCTGCGAATTTCTATGACACGTCCGTTGATCTTGATCGTGCTTCAGCAACTGATCTCATCGCCTTCTACTGAGTGCAGTCATGGCTCTGTTCCATTTGTTCGTTCGTTCACTAGTTGAGTTTCAATTCCTTATTGTTTTTGCTTGTTCCTCTCTTGTTTTGCGTATTCGCTTGCTCTCTCGTTTCTTTGGTTTTTGTTCGCTCTCGCTTCCGCCGAAACAAAGACAGGGTGATTCCTTAATTAAACTTAAAACTAATCTTAATTACTGTTACTATTATTAAATTACACTTCAGTGGTATACAAAATTAATATTTCATTGTAATTAAAAAACATTCGTGGTTATGAAAAATTAATACTTCATTGTAATATAAACATAAATATAAATAAAAATATTATATAATAAAGATGTGATGTGTCTTCGGTATTCAAAATGGTATCCAACATGTGGCGGGCAAAATGGTGGCGTCAAGTTTGTTCGTCACATCAGATTAACTTTATTTCGGACCATGACCTCATTTTCTGTTCCTTTAAATTAAATGCATTTAACTGGACTTGCAATGAGGAGTCAAATTTTTTATGATTATAAATTTTCTATTTTCAAATTTTGTCTATAGGGATTTTAAGTCAATCAATTATCCGGCCTTATACAACGACCTGCGCCTTATCTCGTTTGATGAAATTTCGTACTACAGTGAGGTAAAATAAAAAGATTAACTACCGTGATAAATGAGATTTTTAATACCCATGTCCCTTTGCGAATTTCCAAACCCAAGAACACTGACTGTCCCCGGTTCACAAGTCTGTTAAGAAAGCTATCCGCACTCGCAATAAATGGCATAAGGTTTGGAAAAGAAAATCTAGTACAAGTAATTGGGAAAGATTTAGAATTCCAAGAAACTATACTGTTCTTGTTACTAGGCAATCGAAACGTAAATTTTTCCTGTCGAAATTGAGTCCCGAGCTTTCTTCAAAGATCATATGGAGACACCTGAAAACCCTAAGAATTGCAGCCAGAAGTACAACGGACTGCAATTTCGATCCCGATGAACTAAACTCCTTGTTTGTCCGTACGACTAGCTTTAGTGGCTCTGAAAATCTTTTATCAAGACGCGCGATTCCACAAACTTTCCAGTTTGAGTCAGTTAATGAGTTCGAATTAGGAACCACCCTCATGAGCATCAAGTCGAACGCAGTAAGTGAAGATCAGGTATCCTTGCAGTTTCTCAAGATTATTTTACCGCACATTATTTTCCCGCTTAAACACATCATAAACTCTGTATTGCATCATCTACATATCCAGACCTTTCGAAAATCTCACTCGTCTTATCGGTAGCAAAAACGTCGGTACCGAGCAGTTATAATGACTTTAGACCAATTTGCATCTTATCACCACTATCAAAGGTTTGTGAAAAGGTCATGGCAAAGCAAATTCTTGCTCATTTAGATGATAAAAGTCTGCTTTCGCCCTATCAATCTGGCTTTAGGCAAGGCCATACCTGTTCTACAGCGTTGGTAGAGATACTTGACGATACTGCATATGATGAAGGCGAGGTTACATGGCTTTGCTTGTTGGACTTTACCAAGGCCTTTGATAGGGTTAATCATTCTCTCTTATGCAATAAATTGGAGAATCTCTTTGGATTTAAGGATAGTGGTTAGGTTAATAACAAGTTACTTGTCAAATCGGGTTCAGAGAGTAAGAGTAAAAAATCGTTCGTCGGACTATATAAGTATGAAAAGTGGTGTACCTCAAGGATCCATTTTTGGCCCTCTTCTATTTTCTTTATACATAAATGAGGTTTTATCATTGTGTAAATATGCATCTATCCATGCATATGCTGATGATATTCAACTTTATCTCTCTCATCCTATTATTTCTATCGGCAGTCTGTTGAGGATGATGAATGTCGACCTCGATAGAATCTTCCAGTGGGCTGGGACTAACTCCTTAGAGCTTAATGCCAGGAAAATTTCTTTGAAAAATTTCTCTGAATAACATCCACCACTTATGCATAGGGATTAATCGGATTGACTTTGTGTCTAAGATATCGAACTTGGGGTTTGTTTTTAATACCCCCCTTACTTGCGTAGATCATGTTAACTCGGCTCTAAGGAAAGTATACTTTGTGCTGCGTAACCTCAGGTGTTTTTCTTTTGTCACCTCAGTTGAAATAAAGAGGAGGCTTATTATGCAACTTATACCTCCTGTGCTGACATACTTTGATGTAGTGTGTAGCAGCTGGATTCCTCATCTCAAATCAAAATACAGATGCGTTTAACTATGCTACACGGTATGTAATAGGCTTGCATAAATTCTACCATATTTCTAAATATAAAACAGCAATTTCAGGTTCTGAAATTTTTAGTTACCTAAAGTTCAGAAATTGTGTTTTTCTACATAAAATAAGCATGACAAAACACCATGCTATCTGTTTGATAAAATACAGTTTTGCATCTCTCAACGTAGTCGAACCTTGATCATACCCAGATGTGGGTCACTGATATCATCGCGCCTGTACTTCATCAACGTGATACTCCTCTGGAACTCCTTGCTAAGATGATTGAGGGGAGTAAATGGTGGGGGTGCCTTTAGACGACTGACTCTGAAATACTTTCCTCTTTCCTGCTTTTAGCTATCTTGGTCTTTCTTCTTATTCTTTTTAATTTCCTTCTTCTATTTCTTACTTAAAGTTAGGTTAGTCTTAAATATAACCTTCATTTATTTAACCTTGAATCAGTGTACTTCAAAAGAATTTATTCTTATTGTATTTATAAATGAATAAAATAAATGAAAAAATCAAATGAAAATTAAATGAATTCGATGAACATTTCTGGCAGAATTGGCCGACACGTCATCGGCTGGTATTCATCGTAGCCATGTTAAAGAATATGGCACGGTATGCAACGTCACCGGAGCACAAATATATATATCACCACTTGCTATTCAAACACTGTTCAAAAGCTGATCGAAACATTATCAAGAGCTGATCAAAAGCTAATATACCTGATCTGATATTACTATCGCTAAAATGGATAGGAAAATATTAAAACATCTAATAAAAAAATAGATTAAATTTAAAACAGAAATTAAGAAAATAAAATTAGGAAAAGCAGATTTAGAGAATCAATTAGATATAACAAATCAGACCATATTACAAAAGTATTTTATATAAATACTAATACTCACAAACATAATTTTAATAGAAATGTACAAGTAACGGAAATTAAGGGCTTGTTTCAAATTCAATTGTTGGTTTGATGATAACATTTTGATATTTATGATGGTTATAGTTGGGGTATACTCTAAGATCCTTGTGCCATACTCTAAGATCTACACATCTAACACATACACGGCTGAATCTAAAGTGTAATCGATCAACAGATCAACCGATCAACAGTTCAGATTCAGCCGTGTAATGTTCAATGTGTTAGGTGTGTAGATCTTAGAGTATGGCTCAAAGAAAATGCCCCAACTATACAATCATAAACATCAAAACGTTATCATCAAACCAACATTTGAATTTGAAACAAGCCCTTAATTTCTGTTACTATTAAAATTATGTTTGTGAGTATTAGTATTTATGTAAAATAGTTTTGTAATATGGTCTGATTTGTTATATCTAATTGATTCTCTAAATCTGCTTTTCCTAATTTTATATTCTTAATTTCTGTTTTAAATTGAATCTATTTTTTTATTAGATGTTTTAGTATTTTCCTATCCATTTTAGCGATAGTAATATCAGATCAGGTATATTAGCTTTTGATCAGCTGACGAGGAACTTCAAAACTAGCGTTTACACTTTTGAAGAAAAAAAAAAGAAATTTGAGTATGTAAACTCATTTTTAAAAATGTCCTCATAAATATTACAATGGACCTGACCAAACGATACTTAAGTTTCTGAGATCAAGAACTCACGCATCACATTACATCTCCACCGCATCCTATAGACTTCAATCTATTCAAACAACACTTGAATATCATACGAAATCCTTAAATTTTAAAACATCAACAACACAGGCAAGAATGACATTTTACTAAGAATAAAAATTTGAGAATGTAAACTCACCTTAAAGATATCCTCATAAATATTGCAATGTGTCTGACCATTATACAAGCGATACTCAAGTTTCTGCGATCAAGAACTCACACATCGCATTGTTCACCGCATCCTACAGACCTCATCCTTTTCAATCAACACTTCAGTATCAGCGGCATGTATATCTATCTAGAAAACAAAAACAACAAGAACAAGATCAACAATACTCTTATAACTAGCAACAGCATAGGCAAACTCCTACAAAACCGCTTTTACTTCTTCTTCATGTTCAAATTCTATGTACACTACCGTCCATAAGTATTCAGGCAAGCCATTTTTCCACAAAAACAGACGAAAATCTCCACTTATTTTCATTTTAGAAATTAAAATAATATTTATTTTGTTTTGTTAACAATATATTTACTTAAATACTTAATTATATTAACTTAACTTAACAATAAATAGTAAAAACTAATACATTTCTTTTCAAATATGATTTTCGTCAAAAAATGCACCTTTCACTTTTACTACTGGTTGAATATTAAATATGGTTGAGAATAGAACAGATGGCAACCCTAATTACTTACTCTCAATTTTTTGGTATTTACTTTGTTACTAATGCAAAGCCTGTTTTTATACCCTACACACGAAGTGAATAGGGTATATTCACTTACTGCTTCCGTTTGTAACGCATTAAAGGAGGCGTGACAGGTATAGAAAAGTATATATATTCTTGATCAGCGTGATCTCCTGAGTCGATTTAGCCATGTCCGTCCGTCTGCCTGTCCGTCTGTGGAAATCACGATTACAAGAGAACGAACAGAGATATCTTCTTCAAACTGGGCACGAATATTGTCTATCATTAGAAACTCATCGCTATTGAAAATGGGCAAAATCGGACCATTACCATGCTTACTTTTTATACTGAATATAAATTCATCCATGCTTATAGCTCAATTTCTCAGCTTGTAGAACGAATTCGGGGTTGAAATTTTATTCACAAATCAACTGTCTTCGACCAAAACAGACTACCAAAAATGGGCGTGGTTCGCTCACTATTTAAATAAAACTCTGTAATGAAAATTTTAATAAAATAAAATCTTTCTTACATACTCGTAAACCAGCTGTTTTATTTTACACACTACACTCGCCATAACACACGATTGCACCATGGTAACAGCATGCATTTGTCTCTTTCTATCACATGGGTTCGCACAGCGGTGAACACGTGAACATCAGAAACAGACTGAGAACGCGGTGTATATGAAAGTAGGCATCACACGCAGAAGAGTCATTCCGGTCCGGACCACCTAGCTGGGAGCATCAAACTGGTAAGTAACCTCTGCCTAGCAACACCGAGCAGCAAGACAACAGCGACAGCGAGGGCAACCGTCAACTTCAGCAGAGCCGCGGCAATATAGTGTAAAGTGTTTTCTGCCGGGTGGGTTTCGACTCCACGTTCATCACAAAGTCGTTCTGCCGGGTGGGTTTCGACTCCACGGCCATCCCAAGATATTCTGCCGCGAGTGCTTGACGACGCAACCAGTGACGCGTTTTGCCGGGTGGGTTTCGACTCCACGTTCATCACAAAGTCGATCTGCCGGGTGGGTTTCAACTCCACGGCCATCCTAAGATATTCTGCCGCGAGTGCTCGACGACGCAACCAGTGACGCGTTCTGCCGGGTGGGTTTCGACTCCACGGCCATCCTAAGATATTCTGCCGCGAGTGCTCGACGACGCAACCAGTGACGCGTTCTGCCGGGTGGGTTTTGACTCCACGGCCATCATAAAGTCGTTCTGCCGGGTGGGTTTCGACTTCACGGTCATCATAAAGTCGTTCTGCCGGGTGGGTTTTGACTCCACGGCCATCCTAAGATATTCTGCCGCGCGAGTTACGTTGCTCCTGCAACAGTTTGCCAAAAAATAAGATCTTTCACCTGGCTCCAACTGCCAGGAATACAAAACACGTCCGAGTGGTAGCTAAACTGATTTATTACTAATTACAAAGTTGAAATTGATTAATAAAGAATATACAATAAATGCTTAATAACTAATACTACAATACAATCATAATGTGTTTGTGCAATTGCCCAAATGCTTAATCAGCTTATTTGGCTTGCACTTGATAACCCTGCGAACGGAAACAGGTATCCGGTCAAAATATCTATAGCGCTAGAAAACTGCAACGATGGCAAATAGTTCTGAGGTGTCTGCCCTTGGATGGTTGGGGTGAATGACTATGTCATAACTCCTCCCCCCTTATGGTAGAGCGAAGGCCACAGAGATTTTGATGTGGTTGGAGCGATTTCTGGACCCTGTACGATGTAGCTGATGATCTTCTTCCTTTTTGCTATGATGAAAGTTGATGTGATAAAGATGACCATTAGTACTATTGCGGTGTAAGTGATTATTTGATTGTTGAATGTTATGTTGTTAGTTTGAAGTAGCATCTTTTCTTGTTGAATATTTTCTAATTTTAGTTTTTCAAGTGATAGAACGTCCTTAGTTGAATTTGTGGTGATACTTGGGTCAGGTACTGGTAGCATATATGTTTGCTCCCAGTATTCGGTTGTCGTGTCTTCATATGTGATGCCATTAATTTGTATGCTGCAATCTCTGAATTGAATTAACTGGGTTCCTTTAGTTGTGAAGGATGTGTTGTCCCAATTTGATTTTATGAGTGTTTCTCGCGTGTTTATTAAGAGAATGTTGCTGTGTTCTATTTGGATGATGTCTTGCTTCTTTCCAACGTCGTTCATGGGGCAATTAGCTTTTTCCTTGTTCATCAATTTTCCGATGCATTGTGATTGGTCTGAGGGTTCTTGGTGTTGTGGGGCTCCGCATAGATATATGTTTTCGATTTTGGGACAGATTTCAGAAAAATATTGAATTTCTTGCTCATTGTACATAATATATGGCTTAACATCAATTTCTAGGGTTTCATTGATTGGGAGTGTTATTAGGTGAAATAAGTTGTAGGATTCATTTGAAAGGACTGGGATTTGTATATTTAGTATGATTTTAGAGGAATTATAGTAAGCTTGTAATTTTATTATTTCATATAAATGTTCTTCTGATAATATATTAAATGATTTATTGTTGGTTATTTCAAAAATTTCTTGTAATTCTGAAAGACTTAATATAGATTTGGAAATTATACTTAATTTAGCAAGTGTGACTGTTTCTGCAATTTCGCTTAAATGATCCGTAAGCAGATCAATATTGTAATTTATTTGATTGATATATTGTTGTTCTTGTATTATGTCTTCAATGTCTTTAATTTTATTAGCATTTTTATTAATGAAATTTTCAATTTTTTCTTGTTCTTTATTTATGTGTTCTGTGATATTTGTGATTCTTTCCGATAATTTATGGTTGTACATGGAATGACTGTTAACAATATTGCTAATATTTATTGATCTTTCTTTTATGTTCTCAATTTGTTTGTTAATTGCAAATGCATCGTTTGCATCCATGTTGCCTGTAATTGTTTTTATTACTGTACCTAGTCCGTTAATTATTCCGCGCTTTTGTCTTTTTATTGGTAATAAGAGTCTGTATTTTCTTTCTAATTCATTTAGCTTTAGTTTTGTTATTGCCATGGTATTCGTTGTCGATCCATATTTTTCGAACTTTTGTAGTGTACTGTAAATATTTACTATGTTTTTACCATATGTTTCTAAGTCTATTACGTGAAGGATGTTTCTATGGGTTATTATTTGTTTTGCTGTACCCAGGAAGTATGGAAGGATTCCTTGATTATTATTAAGGTTTTGGATTTGGATGGGCTGGGATGTGATTGAGGATATTCTGAAACTATTAAAAGGAGGAATCAATAAGATTGTGTTTTGTTTTCCTTATTCTAGCTTTATGTATTTTTTTGTTACATGTAGTTTCTATAGTAATATTGTTGTCTGTTTTGACTTTATGCTTGGAAAAACGGGGTGTAATTTTATTTCGTTTACTATTTTTCCTATAAACTGTGTCGTTTTCTTTCACTTGTTCTGGGGTTTCTCTGTTAATATTTAGTTTTTCTATTCTTTGATTTTTCTTGTTTTCCATTTGTTGTCTAATTATGGGATATAATTTTTCTTGAAATTCATTAAGTTTTTGTAGGTAATCGTGTTCATTATTATATTTGATATTGTTTTCAAAATTGAGTGTTCTACCGTAGTAAAGTTCAAAGGGTGTAAGTTTAGTAGCAGAATGTATTGAGTTATTATAAGTTATTAGGGTTTCTGTTAATATTTCGTCATGATCTAAGTCTAGTTTGTTTGTTCTTCGTTTTGCTTGTACCAGGCGATAAATTTCTGTGAGTGTCGAGTGTAATCTCTCGACTGGTGCATTGCTAGTTGTCTGTTGGAAAGAGGTGCAGTGTTGTTCGATATTGAATTGTTTGCAGAAATCTGTAAATATTAGGCTTGCGAATTCTGATCCTTGATCATATACTAATTTCTTTGGGATGCCGTAGTGGCTTATGAAATTTTTGAGGGATTTTAATATTGAGAGACTTGTTCTATCTGGAAGTGTGTAGGCTGAGGCAAATTTTGAAAATTTGTCTATGATAGTGCGTATCTGTTTGTGATTGATAGTGTAAACGTCGATATGAACGATATCTAATGGTTTTAATGGTGTTTCTGTTTTTTGAAATTTTGGTTTTTGGGGATGTCTATCGTATTTAAAAATTTGGCATTTTTCGCAATTATTGATTATTTTTGTTATCTTAAATTTAAGTAAGGGAAAGTAATATTTTCTTTTAAGATGATGGAGAGTTTCAGTGATACCTCTATGATTGCTATTTTCGTGATATTCCTTGATGATTTGATCTTGTTCATCATTATTCGTTATATCTTGGAGGATAGTCGTGCATCTGAGGATTTTGAAAATTTTACTATGAGAAAAATACTTGGAGTAAACGCGTTTGACAATTTTGAAGATTTCATCATCTGTGTAGATTACTGAGAGTTTATTTGGTGGAAGAAATTTTTTGAAAATGTCTGTTATTGATGTTTCATCAAACGAAGGTTGTTTAATGATTCTCCTTTGTTTGTTCCGAAAAATTATATCTAAGGTATTTGAAGCGGTTTCTCCTTTTTCAAGAATTATCTGGATGTTAAACTCATTTAGCGGTAGTTCTGATATGTGAATTCCACTATCAAAGTTTTCGTCCGATGAATGAATTGTTGAGCCTTGTGTGGCTACAATTGATGCAGTATCATTGATTTTTACTTCCATATCGGAGTTTTTGTGTTCTTCTATTTTTACACGACTTAGAGCATCTGCGTTTGTGTTGGCCTTGCCTTTTTTATAAATAATATCATAGTCGTACTCTTCTAATTTTAATTTCCATCTGATTAGCTTTGTGTTGGGTTCTTTTAAACCCATTAACCAGGTTAACGGTCTATGGTCTGTCACTATTGTAAAGCGTCGTCCGTAAATGTATGGCCTAAAATATTTTGTACTCCATACGATTGCTAGGAGCTCTTTTTCGATGGTTGAATAATTTGTTTCGGAGTCTGATAATGTTCTGCTCGCATAGCAGATGGGTTTATCCTTGCCTATGGGTCCTTGGGAAAGGACTGCTCCCAGGGCTACATTGCTCGCATCTGTTGTTACTACGAATGGTTTTGTAAAGTCTGGGTACTGAAGTAAGGGATCGTTAGTTAGGAGGTTTTTGCAATGCTCGAACGTTTTGACGTAAATCTCCGTTAGTTTAACGACTTTGCCTTTTTTCAGGCATTCTGTTAAAGGTTTTACTATATTAGCAAAGTCCTTAATGAACTTTCTGTAATAACCGAGTAGTCCTAGGAATCCTTTGATTTCTTTCTGATTTCTTGGGATTGGGAAATTTTTTATAGCACTAATTTTATCTGGATTCGGCTTGATGCCATCGGTTGTTACTACATGTCCAAGAAATGCAATTTCTTTCCTGAGAAATTCTGATTTGTCTGTTTGAATTTTAAGATTGCATTCTCTTAATTTTTGGAAGACTGCTTTTATGTTTAAAATGTGTTCATTTAGAGAGGTAGAGAAAATGATAATATCATCAAGATACACTAAGCAGTTTTTTCCAATAAGGACTTTTAAGACGTGGTCCATTACTCGCTGAAATGTGGACGGGGCGTTTTTTAAGCCAAAAGGCATACGTTTGTATTCGTAATGCCCATTTTCTACTGTGAAAGCTGTTTTCTGTATGTCTGTGTGGGCCATCTCTATTTGATGGAATCCACTAGCAAGGTCAATGGTTGTGAAATATAAGCATTTTCCAAGTTTATCAAGAATGTCAGAGATATTTGGGATTGGGTATCGGTCAGAAATAGTTTTCTTGTTTAATTGCCTATAGTCAATGACCATTCGCCACTTTTGTTTTCCGCTGGAGTCTAGTTTTTTGGGCACCACCCATACTGGTGAGCTCCAGGGTGAGTAGCTGTGTTGTATGATTTCCTGTCTAAGCATGTCTTCGATTTGCTTCTGAACCTCCTGTTTATGGATGTAAGGGTACCTAAAAGATTTTGTGTGTATCGGGATATCGTCAACTGTTTTAATTCTATGTTTTACATTATTGGTAAAGGTTAATTTGTCTCCTTCCCTAAAGAATATATCATGAAATTCCTTACAGAGATTAATTATAGCTTTCTTTTCTTCATCATTAAGGTGGGGTGTTCTTATTATATTTTCTACGTTACTTTCTTTGGAAGGGGTTTGGAAATTTAAATTGTGCAGTTCAATATACGCCGATTGATTATATGCTTCTGTTTTCAATGGTTGCTCTAAAATGATTTCGTGGTCTTCATTTAATTGGTTCTTTATTTCTACCATGCAGAACCAATCTTGTGCTAAATAAAGTCCTTCGGATACATGTATCTTTGGGGCTAATTCAGTTTGTTTAATGAAGACGTCACCATTGCATATATCAACGGGGAGTCTATTTAAGCTTTTAGACATTGCTGGTATAGTTATTTTACCAGATGTCAGGTTTGGTTTTAGGTTTATTGGTAAGACGGTATTTTCGGTTATGAGTTTTTGGTTTGCTAAGTCTATTTTTGCATTAAGTTGCTTTAAAATGTCTAGTCCTATTAAGCCGTCGAAGTAATTGTGAAATTTAAATAACCAGAAGGTGAAGGTACTATCTTCTTTGAATTCTGTGAAAGCCGGTAAAATGATTTTCTTATTTATTTTGTAACTTTGCAGAATTGTTGTTATGTTAATTGGAGGGCATTCTATATGTTTTTCTGGGTCTATAAATTTTGGATTGATAAAAGAGGAAGATGCTCCTGTGTCAATTAGGAATCTAAGATCCCTCCCGAAAGGAGAACTTATATTTATGAAGGGTAGTGTAGTTCCATGCTTGTTGATTTCTAGGTATCCTGTGGGTTTCTCGAGGCACATGTCCGAAAATTTGGAGTGTCGTCAATATTGCATAGGTCTTCTATTGCATGATCTTCTTTATGCTCTTCGTTCATGTAGTGAACTTCCCTTGGTCCTTGATGAGCGGACCTATTGCTTTTCATTGTGTGGTCCGTACGGGAAGTGAGTCTAGTGAATCCTGTGTTCGTGTCCATTGGTTCTGGTTTAGGGTAGGTAATGGCTCGTGTTTGGTTAAATGGGTTGAGAGGGGAATTGTTTCTATTTAAGTTAATATTATTATTCGAAGTGTTTCGATTGAAATTATTATTATTGAAACCACTTTGTCCGTACTGATAGTTGTTTCTGTAAGGCATTCTGAACTGACTAGGTTGTCTATAAGGTATGGGTTGTCTTTGATTATAATTCTGTTTATAAGGAGGATAGGGATAATAATGATTATTCAATTGTCTAGTGTACCTAGGTGTATTATTGTAGGTGTTATTCCCTGTTTGTTGGTAATAAATATTTTGTTCCTTAATGCAACATGATAGTGCTGCTGCGAGACTATCTGGTCTCATGGCTCGTATATTTGAACCCAAAGGTTCTTTCAAGCCCACGAGAAACGAATTAAGGCACATTTCTGTAAACATATCCTTTTTCGATTTTATGACATTTCTGTCCGTTTCATTCAATAGTAAATTGTTATTAAGGGTAGACTGAATAGTTATGATTTGGTCATAAAATTCTTCGACGGATGTTTTTTGTCTTAAGTCATGTAGATCTCTAATTAATGACGTTTCGGTCCGTTTATCAGCGTAGTGTAAGATAAGGTTATTCTTGATTTCGTCCCAGTTGAGTGGAGTACCGTACATATTTAAAATGTCATTCGCTTGGCCTTCAATTTTGTTTCTAATAGCCCTAAGCAGAATTTGTCCGTATGCTGTTTCGTCCGTTCCGCGTATTAACTGTAGAATTTCTTCCACGTTGTTAATAAATTCATGTAGTGACTTTGGATTACCGTCATATTTAGGCAGGTCCTTAATAACGTCCGGGATCCTTAGGTTATTAAATAATTCACTAAGGTTTTGGTTAATAGGCGGAGCTGCTTGGATGCTTATATTGCTTGCACTTGCACTCTGGTTTAATGGTAGACTCATATTGTTAAAATTAAAATTTTCGATTGCTATACTTTCTGGAATTGAATTTAGACTTCGATGTTCTCGAAAGTAGGGCAAAAATTGAAATTTTCTACGGCTTTTTTGCATTAATTAAAATATCAAAACAATATTAAACCACTTTTCCGCTTGATCTGTTACTTTATATTATCTTTCCCTTTTTTTTTCTTCTAATCCGTTTCACACTTTGTATTTGTTTAATATTACTTTCTTCTTTTATTTTGTATTTAAACAAAAATATTTGTATTTTGTAAAATATTTGTATTCTTATTTTGTATTTTGTATTTTAATTTACCGATATTTTGTACTATAAAAGAATTTTTTTTTCTTATTGTACTGCTGATGTATTTAAGTTAAACGATAGAAATAAATGAAATTACACTTCGTTGTGTTTTATAAACTTGCGATTCACTTGGTTACTTATGATAATACAATGTTATAATATATTTCTTTTTCTATTATTTTTTTTATATGTATATTTTTTTTGTTTTTGAGCAAAAGATTTCAATATAAACTTACATCAGCCCAAGAATCAGTATCGGTCCCATCTGGAGTTTAAGTTCTTCCGTTTGTTAAGAATTGATATTCACCTATCTGGACACCGGCTCTAACTTTGATATTCCGTCAAAATTAGTTTTGTGTAGTTGTATGCCACCGCTACACAAAAACGCCTTTCGTAATTTCACTATTTGTTCAGTTGTATGCCACCGCTGAACAAATTATTACTTTTCAATGTCACAGGTAGTCAAACGGGATGCCGACTGCGCCAGTTACGTTGCTCCTGCAACAGTTTGCCAAAAAATAAGATCTTTCACCTGGCTCCAACTGCCAGGAATACAAAACACGTCCGAGTGGTAGCTAAACTGATTTATTACTAATTACAAAGTTGAAATTGATTAATAAAGAATATACAATAAATGCTTAATAACTAATACTACAATACAATCATAATGTGTTTGTGCAATTGCCCAAATGCTTAATCAGCTTATTTGGCTTGCACTTGATAACCCTGCGAACGGAAAAAGGTATCCGGTCAAAATATCTATAGCGCTAGAAAACTGCAGCGATGGCAAATAGTTCTGAGGTGTCTGCCCTTGGATGGTTGGGGTGAATGACTATGTCATAACTCGCGTGCTCGACGACGCAACCAGTGACGCGTTCTGCCGGGTGGGTTTCGACTCCACGGCCATCATAAAGTCGTTCTGCCGTGAGGGTTTCGACTCCTCGCCCATCCTAAGGTATTCTGCCGCGAGTGCTCGACGACGCAACCAGTGACGCGTTCTGCCGGGTGGGTTTCGACTCCACGGCCATCATAAAGTCCTTCTGCCGTGAGGGTTTCGACTCCTTGCCCATCCTAAGATATTCTGCCGCGAGTGCTCGACGACGCAACTAGTGACGCGTTCTGCCGGGTGGGTTTTGACTCCACGGCCATCATAAAGTCGTTCTGCCGGGTGGGTTTCGACTTCACGGCCATCATAAAGTCGTTCTGCCGGGTGGGTTTCGTCTCCACGGCCATCCTAAGATATTCTGCCGCGCGTGCTCGACGACGCAACCAGTGACGCGTTCTGCCGGGTGGGTTTCGACTCCACGGCCATCATAAAGTCGTTCTGCCGTCAGGGTTTCGACTCCTCGCCCATCCTAAGGTATTCTGCCGCGAGTGCTCGTTTCTGCCGCACGGGTCACAAACCTACGACCAAGCAAACGCCACCAATCGCATCAACCCCACCGATGTAGGCAACCCCACCACAACGAGATCGAAGCAACGACATCACAGGCGACGCCCACGATACACAAGGATACAAGGCACCAGGAACCTAACCAAATTTTCAGGACTCAGGACAGAAGTCCACTGTCTCTGACCAAAACAAATCACAAAAAATGGACGTGGTCCGCCCACTAATTAAATAAAACTCGATTAGAGGAGAACGAATAGAGATGTTTTTGTCACATTTGGCGCTAATATTGTCTAACTTCAGAAACTCATTCGTATTGAAAATGGGAAAAAATCGGACCATTGCGACGCCTACTTTTTATAGTAAATATAAATTAATCCATGCTAATAGCTCAATTTATCACCTTGTATAATGAATTTGAGGTTGAAATTTTATTCACAAATCAACTGTCTTTGACCAAAACAGACTACCAAAAATGGCCGTGGTCCTCGATTACAGGAGAACGAATAGAGATATTTTCATCAAATTTGGCACGAATATTTTCTGTCATCACAGACTATTTGGGAAAAAGGAAAAAAATTAGATCATTGCCACGCCAAATTTTTAAGTAAAGGTGTGTAGGGTTGTAACGAGTTTTATTCGTACGCTGGGATAAAACTCAGCGGTTCCAGGGTTCACCAAGGGGTCTCGCAACCCTTAGTTAATTTTACTGCCGAATTACTCACTGCTGACGTAGTAGCGCCAAGGTTTGTAGAAAGGTTGCGCCACGCGCAGGTCCGTTATTTTTTTTCGTTTGACAGGGACGTCAAATGACGTCAATAAGTATTTGTATTGAAATTTTGTTTCGAGGCGTCTGCACACCGGTTATAACAATAATTTTTGAATTAACATTTTTGTGATTGAATAATACCAGTAATGAAGTGCTCTGTGAACTTTTGCAATAATGTTAATAGGAAAGTTAGTAGTAAGGTAAAAGTTAGTGGTAAGCAAATTTCCATCAGTTGTTCGGTTATCAAAAAAGGATTCAAAACCAAACATGCAGGCATCTGTGAGGATCATTTCAATGTACATTGCTTTGGTGTACGTAATGGTGTACGTAAAGTTATTATTTTTTTTAATTTTTAATTTATATAACGTGCACAAAATTAGGTTATTTGCTTAAGTTTTTGTTGGTTAATTATTCAGTTTACATTTTTGCATAAAGTAATTATTACAGTAATTACACATTTTAACACAAAGGAAAGGTCTTTTAAATGCCTTTTCAACGATACGAATAACATGTAAGTATCTTGTATAGTTGAGGAGATATACTCTCGTAATTTCCAAATTTCAAAGGGATGTACCTCCGAAAATAAACGAGAGCGACCAGAACTGTTGCTTTTGTTGGAGTTGCCGTATAAAATTACAACAACAAAATCGGAGCGTTTGAGTAACATTTAACCTGTTCCAACTTTTCTCCATACCACTTTTCAAGTATGGCATTTGTACCGTGTGTTGTGACCCTAGTGATTTTAGAAATACTTATTGACGTAGATGCGCAGAACAAGACCATTTTTCTTTGTTTACTGGCGCAACCTTTTATTCTATAAACCTTGGTAGCGCCAGCAAAATTCACCAATCACGAAGGATTTGGCTCGGACGGAAAATCGTTTATTATTTATTTACTTACAGATACGTTACAATAATTATTCCTACAATAATCGCGCAACAGCGTCGCTAGTGTACAAGCTTACTAGCGAAGCTGCTGGAGTTGCGCTACGGTTTGCGTATTCGGTTGAAGTCGCGGTGGACAAGTTTAATGCGCGCTACGGGTTGCGTGTTCAGTTACTGACGTCACTGCGTCTCGGTTGACTAATGACGTTACGTTATGCTACGGTTTGCGTAATCGGTCAAAGTCGCGGTGGACATAAAATGTCGTACACTGGTATGGCCGAAGGCAGGGAGTTGGTAGCTTACAGGTATGCGACCAATTTGCTGCGATTCGGGCACCGAGTAGTCGCGCAGCCACTAAGGGCTTACCTGCTTACAACTCTCCAAGTAAACCACCAGTGGTTGTTTCGGCCGATGCCGGGGGAAAGGCCGAAGCCGGGTGACCGTAGTCGGGAAAGGCCGAAACCAAAGACTACAAGACTGGAAACTCTTTTTTCGCTTTAAATGTATTGGTGAAATCAGGCTTGGGTGTCGTAGATTACAGAAACAAAACGCATGTAATTTTGACAGTTCGGGAACGAATTTTGACAGTTCGGGAATTTGTTTACAAAATATTTTGAGAGAGGAATGAACTCTTGTTCTTCTTCATAGAAATAAGCCAGAAATATGATTTTTCAAATACGTAAAACAGACCCAGGACATAGTTTTAAAACCAAGGCACGCTTCTAGAAATGTACATGAAACCTTTTTTAAGTCTTATAGTTGCATAATCTTGCATATTTTGCAAGTAAAACGAAGTTAAAATTCATAAAAATTGCTCATTTCACAAATTTAGTCAGCTGTTTTTAACCTACCATGCGTATTTTTAGCCGAAAGAGATGCCAACGTATTCAGCATGTTGTTTTGAATATTAATGTGTGATTTAGTTTAATATTTAGTTAATTGTGATTTTAGCTATTTTGGTCTTTAATTTAAATGAATTTAATTTTAAATGCCTGAATTGAGAATTTGTTTATGTTTAACTAATTTTAATTTAAATAAATGAAGAGTAAATTTATTTAACACATTTAATTTTAACAGATTTTAATTTAAATAAAAGAAAAATGAAGAATTACAAAAACAAATAAGTTTACATTACTTTTTAATATTTCCAAACAGCTTAAAAATCGTCGAAACCTCGAGAACTCATAAATGCAACGTAATTTTTCTATTAATGTTTATTTAAAAACCAAAACATAATTAGCAATAAAGTTGTGTCATTGGTATCCCTGCCACTAACTCACCCTAACATTTTGTGGCGGTGTGGTAACAAAGCAAAACGATTTACCTTGTCAGATATCATGCTTTGAGATGACCTGTTTTAACTTGTAAGAAGTCGACAATTTCACCATAAAATTCACATACACTGTATATGAACACGCGGACGGACATTTTTTGGAGCTCTATCACGAAATAAGAGGAGTTTCCAGTCTTGTAGTCTTTGGCCGAAACCGGGTGACCGTAGTCGGAAGGAAGAGTTTAGAAAGAAAAGAAAGAAAAGAAGGTAGAAAAAGATAGCACGAGTGCAAAAAGAGTCAAAAAGTTCGGTTGAGCAGGTGTCTTAACGCACCCGCCACTTACCACCAACGCTTTTAGACTGAATCGATTTTGCAATCGCCGTCCCTTATATTTGATTAAGTGTAATTTGTGATTAATTAACTGATTTATTTCCATCGACTACTTTTTACTTTTTAAATATTTACTTATTAAAAATTACTCGTTTCATCAATTATATGGTATGCATAAATATATATCTGTAGCTACAAGCCATAACATCCTAAGTCGAGTCAATTAATAAAAATAAATAGACATGTAATAAATAAATGTAAATAAATGTAAAAAATAGACTTCCTCTGAAATATTTCCATAATTTGACTTCATTAACTTTTTAGTCTTACCCGTATAAGGTATTCAATGAATTGATATGCCGACTAAAATATATGTACGATGCCTATACAAATTCTTTAACAGCACGCTATGCTCGGAACGTAGATCGTGCCAGCGCCTTACAAAGCTTAGACACTGAAACAGTAGCAGAACGAAGCTAGAAAAAGCAAAATTTCATTCAAAAGCCATAAAATGTAAAATTGAAGGCAAATCTGTTTGTTTGGCGGACGGACGCTGTACATGTTTTGTTATTGTGAAAGAACAAAACGAAGACGACTTGCACCGTTCTTCTCATCGCCCGCTGTACGTAACAAATTGATCGATTCTTTCTTTCACACTTTATCTGGCAACCGGGTGCTCGATGATTCAACTCTTCTTACGCATATTCACATACGAAGTCATACAGAATTCAACAACCTTATAAGCATCAAACATTATCAAACGCAGTCCAACGCGTATGTCCCTGATCGATGTCGCTAATGTTGAAAATTTCTCTGCATTGAATTCGCCTTTGTAATCTCTTCATGATACATACTCGTTGGTATGATCGCGCCAGCGCAAATTTTGTCACTAAAAATGATCAGGGCTACCACTGTGATGTTCAGTCGATCAGGGTTGCTCGCTATCATATTTTCTTAGAAACTAAGAATAATTACTTGGGATAATGTAACCCAAATGCTTAAAATCTATATTTTCTTTGTTGTAATGACCCCTGGTTATGAGGTGGTTACTAATATGAATTGGCAGAGTATGGTAATACTAAGATTAACATGTGAATACTTAACATAAGGCACTGTGACACAAATTTTGTGTTACAGGGTATATGAACTTCGGCTAGGCCGAAGTTAACACTCTTTCTGGTCTCTCTTTATTCTAATTGTGTACATTTACATAACTTACAGTACTGTTACTTGTGTTTCTACTTGCTATGTAAATTAAGAAAATAAAACGTTTAAAAATGTACAGTCCAAAAAGGTTCGTCGTTTATTCCACATCATAAATTTGGTCCTTCTTCGCCAACGGATATACCGATTTCTAATTCGATTCGATTTATAATTCTATTAACTAAATATCTAACATGTCATCGGAAAATTCGCTAAAGGGTAAGAGAACACGTGTAAAAGCTTGTATTACACGAGTATACAAGTTCGCTGCACATGTACCGGATTCTACCGGTATCGAAGAGCTACAGTCACGCTTAAAATTAGCTGAAGATTATTGGAGTGAATTCAAATTGGTTCAAGACGCTTTATTAGAATTTGCAGACCCAACTATCGACACAAACGAAAATCTTCGCTATCAAAGGCCATTTGAGCGCCCCAAGCGACATCGAATTCAATCTCCATTCCTACGCCGCTGCCAGAAAATGGAACCATCGAACCAATGGAAATCAAATAAAACTACCAAAAATTATCGTTCCATCATTTTCGGGTGAATATTCTCAATGGACTGCATTTCGTGACATGTTTTACGGATCGGTTGACAGCCAGCGAAGTCTAACGCGCACGCAAAAATTCTACTACTTAGTATCCTACTTGCGTGGAGAAGCTGCAGATTTGGTAAAAAACATTCCCATATCCGAAGATCATTACCTTGAAGCATGGGAAAAGTTTGAGCACAGCTTACTATTCGGTCTCGCACAGCCGAGACAAACAAATCTTGCACAAAATGCAAGGCTATGCATTTCCTTTCGCAGTGTCCTAATTTCATTTTGTTGAGCAGTGAGAATCGTCGCAGGTTCGTAAAAGAAAATTCTTTGCGTTTCAATTGTTTACGACCAGGACATACGGTAACAAGATGCAGTTCCTCGTTTCGGTGCCGAGTATGAAATTCTCGCACATTATTGCACATGAATTCATCAGAGTCCGAGTTAATTTCAACCAACACTGCTACTTCGTCGGGCCTCTCATCAGGAGTCACGAATTCTGTATCAGCACAACCATTGGTGACCAATCACATGGTTTCCAGTGCCAAACAAATGCAAGTTGTGTTACCAACTGCTGAAATATTCGTCAGGAATAATTCGGCTTCCTTTGTAAAGGTTCGTGTGCTAATAGAGTCTGGCTCACAAGTGTCATTAATTTCGGAAGCTTGTGTCCAAACATTAGGTATTTCGAGGTCAAACTCTAGGCTAGCTTTTGTGGGCGTTGCAGCGGCAAATGGAGGTGTAACGAGGGTAGCGTAACATTATGTATAAGATCGTTCGATTCTGCAGAATTCTATGTCAACGCATTCATTCTGAACAAAATCACAGCGGATTTACCAGTGCGCGAATTCCCACTTACTAACTTGTCTTGTCGAAACTACCATTAGCCGATCCTAATTTTAATTCCCCAGGAAAAATCAATTTACTTTTAGGTGCTGATATGGTGAGGTCCATATTAAAGCATGGAAAAATATGTTTAATCCCTCATCTCTTCGCACTTAACTCGAATACGGTTGGATTGTATCAGGAACAGCTGATATACATCAAGAATGTTATCAGATTGCTGCATACACAACGTTAACTGACATCGATCAATACTTACAACTGTTTTGGGCGCTTGAGGAGGTTCGAGAGCTAAATCATAATTCTGAACAAGACGATCCTGCAGAAATTAACTTTCGTTTGACACACTCTCGCTCGTTGGATGGTAGGTACGTGGTGGTAGAGCTTCCATTTAAGGAGAAATTTCTTATATTTAAGGATACTCTAACTGGTGCGTTGTCTCGGTTTTACAAATTGGAGCGTAGACTTAAACTAAATTCAGAACTGCACACGCAATATAAGTCGTTTATGACTGAATATCTGGCTATAGGGCATATGCAATTGATCGCCTGAAACTTCGCTACATCCTCAATAACCGTATCACGCAGTTTTCGAGCCCGATAGTAGCACAACTAAAATAAGATTTGTCTTTGATGGCTCGTTTAAGGATTCACTAAATCAGATCCCTAAATCATACCCTCTTAATCGGCCCACCTATTCAACGCGATCTTATTGTGGTCTTTATTCGCTTCCGCAAGTTTTCTTTTGTTTTCACTGCCGACATATTGAAAATGTTTAGACAGATTTGGGTAGCCAGTCAACACAGAGATTACCAACGTATTGTGTGGAAGAATGACATTGATGAACCAACACAACATTTTCGTTTATGCACGGTAACATACGGAACGGCTTCAGCGCCATTCGTATCAGTTAGAGTTCTACAACAACTCGCAATCGATCATCAGAAGGAGATCCCAAGGGCAGCTGAAATTCTACTCAACAACGTCTACGTCGATGACATCATGGCCGGAGCTGAAGCGTTAAAGGAGCTCTTAGCATTAACACTTTGAGCCCCGCGTGCTCCACCGGTGGACATTTTATTTTGACGATTTGGGGCAATGTGACCACCCATGGGCATTGGTGGATTTACTTTATGGGACATCGTGACCACTCGTGGTCATAGGTCGTGTTTCATTTACCGACATTTTGACCACCGGTGGTCACAAAAAACAAACAACAAAAATACATTTGGTTGGTGGGGCTCAAAGTGTTAAAAACTCAGCTTGGTACGCTTTTGTTGCGAGGTGGGTTCGCTCTCAAGAAATGGAGTTCTAATTCGAAGGACTTTTGAGGATCCATCTGAGGACCAGGAGTCTGTTGATATGGAGGGCGAATCTTCGCAAAGTAACTGCATAAAAATACTTGGTTTGCATTGGAATCCATCTTCAGATCCCTATTCATTCCGAGTGAAAACTCCAACAGCAGGAGTAACGCTGTAACTAAGCGACTTTTTCTGTCCGAAGTGGCTCGCATATTCGATATATATGGATTTCTTACACCTTCAATCGTTTTAATGAAAATTGTATTGCAGAAAATTTGGCTACGAAAGGTGGATTGGGATGAAACCCTCCCAACTCCAATGGACACAGTTACGCGAGTCAATTAAACTCTTCGTAAAACTGTCTATTCCGCGCCCAATTTACCCAATTTACATGGCAAAAGCCATGAGATTCTAAATCTGTTGGATTTCCAACTGTGTGTCTGGTCTAACGAATTAACTACAACAATCAATATCGTAATTGCGAAATCTCGAGTTGCGCCATTAAAACCAATGACAATTCCGCGATTAGAACTGTGCGCTGCTCTACTTCTGTACCGGTTGTTTGCATTCTTAAAACAGTCGCTTAACATTGTGCAAAACAAGTTGTATGCTTGGACAGATTCAAAAACAGTGTCTGGCCTAACGAATTAACTACAACAATCAATATCGTAATTGCGAAATCTCGAGTTGCGCCGTTAAAACCAATGACAATTCCGCGATTAGAACTGTGCGCTGCTCTACTTCTGTACCGGTTGTTTGCATTCTTAAAACAGTCGCTTAACATTGTGCAAAACAAGTTGTATGCTTGGACAGATGCAAAAACAGTGCTCCACTGGCTATCTGCTCCTCCTCGGACGTGGAAGATGTTCATCGCGAATCGCACTTATGAAATCTTAAATACGATACCAAGAAACTGTTGGAATCACGTACGGTCGATAGATAATCCTGCCGACTGTGTATCGCGTGGTTTGAAACCAGAAGACTTAATAAATTTTCGGTTGTGGTGGGATAACCCTTGGTGGTTAAGTTTAGCAAATGGCCTATATCAAGGTTAAAGACAACAAAAAATGACTCAGACTTTCTTTTGGAACAAAGAAGTGCTGTTAGTTGTTGCAAAGAAGTTGCACCGTCACAAATATAGAACGACCGGTTTTAATTGCATTATCCGAAAAATGTTCTTCGTTGTATCGTTTAATTCGCGTATAATCGCGTATTTATATAATAATCGCGTATAATCGCGTATGTTCGACGGTTTATAACCAAGTTAAAATCCCCAAGAGAATTCAATTGTGTTCCAATATCATACAGCGAATTATATACTGCACGTATTCAATTGCTAATCTGTGTTCAAAGGGAATTATTTAGTGAGACAATTAATAATATTTCTTCGAAACGTTTACTGCGTAAACGGGATCCGCTAATAACACTTTCACCATTTATAGATTCTAACGGACTTCTTCGTGTTGGCGGTAGAATTCAAAATTCGTTAGCAACCTACAATATAAAGCATCCTATAATTCTTCCTCGTGGTCATGTCGCGGAATTAATTTGTAAGGATATGCACGAAAGTTACATGCACGTGGGTGCATCACAATTATTTGTCATCTTACGTCAACAGTTTTGGGTATTAAGTGCGCGTAATCTAATTCGTTCGATCGTATATAAATGTAAACATTGCTTCATGTTGAGACGTCAAACTGCAGTTCAAAACATGGCAAACCTACCTTATTCACGTGTGCATCAATCGCGACCGTTTTTAAATAGTGGCTGTGATTTCGCCGGCCCGGTAAGCCTAAAAATTACAATTTCTAAGCGCTCACGAGCGTACAAGGCCTACATTTGCCTTTTCGTTTGTATGTCTACAAAGGCAATCCATTTGGAGCTGGTGACTGATCTAAGTGCCAATGGTTTCATAGCAGCTTTCTAAAGATTTGTCAGTCGTCTTGGCAAATGCAACAATTTGTACACGGACAATTCTTTATTTTTTATTCTTTATTTTATTCTTTATTGCATGAATACGACATTATATCCTTGGTTGAAACATGGCTAACGTCCTACTTTTTATCGAGTGAGTTATTCGATCCCAGCTACGTAGTTTACCGCAAAGATCGAGTACTAGAGCAAGGTGCAACGAGAGGCGGTGGTGTATTGATTGCTGTGTCATCGAATCTTGCTAGCAGAGAAATTCAATTTCCATACAATACTAACAATATTCAGCAAATTTGTGTGCAATCTCACTAAACCTACAATTCAAACTGATTTTTCTGAAATAATTATAATTTTAAACTATATACCACCTGTTAGTAATTTAAATTTATATAACGACCATATTCTTAACATTAACTATAATATGAAAAATTTGAATTGCAACCAAACACCTTGTATTTTGGGCGATTTCAACATTGGTAGCGTGGAATGGAGTTTGTGCCCCATGGCCAAACATTGAATCCACTAAATGTTCAAACCGCCATTGAATCTTCAGTCTGTGTTTCAATGTATTCTTTAAACCTTTTCCAAGTAAATAGCATACATAATGATATAAATAGGATTCTAGACCTAATTTTCATTCGAAACGATTTAAAATTCAAACTAACAAAATGCGATGTGCCTCTTACTAATGAGTCTGTTCACCACAAGGCGCTACTATTAGAAATGTCTCTCTATGTTTTCGATAAACAGCAGCCTTCAGGGCATGTTCGTTCTTACAACTTTTTCAAAGCAAACTACAATGCTCTAAATACTTATTTCGACTCGGATGATTGGAGTCCCTTATTGAGGTTATCATACGTTAGCGACAAGTACGCTGCCTTTAAGGAAATCATACATGAAGCCATTAATATATTCGTTCCCCTAAAGAAAAAATCGGTAGGTTTTAAACTTCCATGGTATAACCGCAGATTGGTAAACCTAAAGAATCTCCGGACTAAAGCCCACAAGCAGTTTAAAAAAATTGACTCAAGCATTGACAAAACCATTTTCAATCTGCGCAGTGAATTTGAATTCATGTCTAATTTTCTTTATAAGAGATCATCAATTGAATCAGACATAAAATCCAACCCAAAGTCATTTTGGCTATTTTTTAACAAAAAGAGAAAACATTCTGGATTTCCTAAACATATGGAGTTTAATACTCGAATAGCTGATAATACATCAGAAATCAGTGACTTGTTTGCTGACTTTTTTGGGTCGGCGTACAACAATCCAGTAACTCAGACTGGATCTTTCTCTAATATGCCAGTATTAACTGATATCGGCATACCACAAATATCGGACGATGACGTCCTTCAAACTTTACTCAAACTTGATTGCAGTAAAGGTGCAGGTTTTGATTTGCTTCCCCCAATATTTGTAAAAAATTGCGCATCGTCTTTGCACGCGATACTAACCATTATTTTTAACGCATCCCTTTCTACAGGAATCTTCTTGAATGACTGGAAAACTGATTACGTTACGCCAATATTTAAATCCGGGCAAAAACACCTAGTAGTAAACTATAGACCTATACTAAAACTGTCAGTAATACCAAAAGTGTTTGAGAAAATCGTACATGGTATATTATTTGTACAGGTTCAAAATTATGTTTTAACTCAACAACACGGCTTTTTTGCTGGCAGATCGACAGCTAGTAGTCTTAGCATCTTCTCAAATTACTGTACAAACTCCATTGAAGCTGGCTCACAAGTTGATGTGCTGTGCACTGACTTCTCTAAAGCCTTCGACAGCGTTTCCCACAACTTATTGATTAAGAAAACATCTAACCTAGGATTTAGTTCGCAACTCACAAAATGGCTGCATTCCTATCTAACAGGAAGATTTTTATTCGTCTCAATAGAAAATAGTTACTCCAAAGCTATAGCGGTCACATCTGGTGTCCCTCAAGGGAGCCAGTTAGGCCCGCTCTTATTTACTTTATTCATCAACGATATCTTTCAGAATTTCAGTTTCTGCCATAGTCTCCTATATGCGGACGACTTAAAAATCTTTCTTAAGATAAAATCAATTAGCGAATGAATGCAACTTCAAGAGGATATTAACTCTCTTATGAATTGGTGTAAATCCAACGTACTATCTTTAAACTTTTCTAAATGTAAAATTCTTACTTTTTCTCGGAAAAAACGTCTAATTGAATTCAGTTATACTAGCGATAGTGGCAAAAGTTTCCTTAGAGTCAGTGAGGTTAGGGAACTTGACACCTTTTTTGACTCCAAGCTCAAGTTTGACATCCATTATAACTACATTATAGCAAGGGCGAACTCTAAGTTAGGCTTTGTGAAAAGAAATGTCAAGGACTTTAAAGACCCTTTCACTTCTAGGACGGTTTATTTAAGCCTCGTTAGACCCTACCTGGAATAAGCCAGCATCGTTTGGGATCCATCATATGAGAACTCAGTCAACCGTGTCGAGAAGGTTCAGAAGCGTTTTTCGCGATTTGCCCTACGGCACCTATACACATGGGAAAACATGCCTCCATATCCCATTCGCTGTTGTTTACTAGGAATCTTAAGTTTGGCACATTGACGTCTTTTATCTAATATTCTATTTGTCAAAGATATAATCGATGGCTGAATAAATTCTCCCGAATTACTTGAACGCATTCCTTTTAATGTACCGGCTTACCCCTTAAGGGAAGCTAAATATTTTTATATATTGAAACATAGAACCAATTATGGTCTGAACGAGCCTATTTCTAGATGCTTATCTCATAGCAACTTGGTGGCCAACCAGCTTGATTTTACCCTAAGTAGAGATCTTTTTAAGAAGCTCCTAGTAGACATGTTGCTTGCAAACAGCCTAGTCGCTTAGTATTTAATTCATACACAATTATATACGAGTCTTATCTATAAGCTGTATATATATATAGAGTTATTGTAATATCTTTAACAAATGTTTATAATCTTTGATTAGTTTTAAGGCTCTCACAATCTGTAAAGGTATCAACCGGTAGGTGAAGTTTAAATAAATAAAAAAAAAGACAATAGTACAAATTTTCACGGTGCTCGTCGAATCATGGACGAAATGTGCAGACTCTTGCAAGACGAAACTACAAACGGTTATATTAATTCATCGTTGGCAAAGGATGGGACACAGTGGCACTTTATTCCACCATCATCACCTCACTTCGGAGTCCTGTGAGAGTCAGGAGTCCGGTCCGTTAAACTGCACATACGACGTATAATTGGAAGTGCACTGGTGACGTTTGAAGAAATGTATACCGTGCTGACCCAGATCGAAGCAATCCTCAACAGTCGTCCACAATGTGCAATATCACACACTGACGTAAGCCCACTAACACCTGCCCACTTCCTTATAGGTGAGCCTCTAACTGCAGTGCCAGAGCCGTGTCGACTTCAACATCCTCCGTCTCAAACAACGCATTGGAATTGGCTCCAGGATATGGTTCAGGGTTTTTGGAACCAGTGGTCTCGAGACTATATACCGTCACTTCAGCAACGACCAAAATGGCAGCAACCAACAAGATATTTTGCTTAAGGAGACATCGTTATTATGAAGGAACCTAACCTACCTCAACAAAAGTGGTTACTTGGTCGCATCATTGCTGTTCATCCAGGAAATGATGGCCGTGTTCGTGTAGTTACTGTGAGAACAACAGTGGGAATCTACAAACGACCCATTACAAGAATTGCATTGCTTCCCACATCCTAAAACAATGTTTCAGGGGCGGCGGTATGGTTGAATATTAAATATGGTTGAGCATAGAACTGATGGCAACCCTAATTACTTACTCTCAATTTTTGTGTATTTACTTTGTTACTAATGCAAAACCTGTTTTTCTCTTTATTCTAATTGTGTACATGTACATAACTTACAGTACTGTTACTTGTGTTTCTACTTGCTATGTAAATTAAGAAAATAAAACGTTTAAAAATGTACAGTCCAAAACGGTTCGTCGTTTATTCCACATCAACTACTTTCGACGATATTTTTGGCATCCTGCCGATTAGTTTCTGTATTATTTGAAGCGGTATGGATCTCCAGGCCTCTTGCAGAAGATTCCAAAGATTTTCTTTGAATGTGGGACATGTTTTTCGGACCTCCCTGTCCAGGTGATCCCAAAGAAGCTCTACTATTTCATATATATTTTCATCAAATTTGGCAAGAAAATTTTCTATCATCACTATAGAATATGAGATTGAAAAGGAACAAAATTAGACCATTGTAACGCCTAATTTTTAAGTAAACGTGTGTAGGGTATATGAACTTCGGCCAGGCCGAAGTTAACACTCTTTCTGGTTATAACTTTTTTTAGTTTTTTCAGCTCAACTACACGATTGTAGACGTTAAGAGCAATTGACCCAAAAATCATATGACCAATGCTTTTATAGTGCCATTTTTTTGCAAAATATAAATGCATTAGACTTTACTAATTATTTAACTGGAAGTTGTAAACATTTTCCGCTTAAAAAACCGAAGAATTCTTCTTTTTTTATGAGTTTTATGATGGGTCAACCAAATTAGACCCATTATCGTTATTACTAATAGGAGTAGGAATTAATAATGCGTATTTAGATAACAGATGTCGTAACTAGCGTTATGTGCATCAAAGCACACCGCGGACATTTTCTTCGTTTTTGTTTGTCTGTTGAACGAACTGGCAAAGAAGCTGAACGAAAAACGACCATTGATAGCTCGAAAACACCACAAAGTTTTGTTCCAGGATGACAATGCCAAAGCACATAGTGCAAACATCGTTAAAGAAAAAATAAAGAGGCTCAATTCGGATCATCTTGATCACCCCCCGTACTCTCCAGACCTTGCTCCTTCTAATTACCATTTGTTCCGATCAATGCAGATCAGCCTGGCAGATGTACGCTTTCGAAATGCTGAAGAAGTGCGAAAATGGGTCGATGAATGGATTACCTCGAAAGATGAGGACTTCTTCAAACGAGGAAGCAATAAACTTCCCAGAAGATGGGAGGAAGTCATAGCCAACGATGGACAATATATTGCTTAATGTATTCATTAATTTTGTTATTGAAATTGAAATAAATGCCATTTTCAAGCCAAAAAATCCGCATTATTAATTCCTACACCCAATACATGCACCGGCGAACAGGTAAATTTCGGTTTTTTACCTAAAATTCTGTTACCTGTATTGTGTTATTTTGCCTTATTATATAATTATATATGTGTAATATATTCTGCCTCTACAGGCAGAAAATTGCACAATTGTTGTAACGACCTTTCTTAGTAGTGGGATATCTCTCAGTCGCGTCCAAGGTTCGTTCAGTTATTTATTTTTATTCAACCGAGTGCACACTTTTATTTTGTCTAAATTGATATTTATACTTTATTTTATTACTTCAGATTTGTGACAAATGTTAAATCTATTAATACTTAAAATACAATAATACAAATTTTGTTAGGTTCCTGGTGCCTTGTATCCTTGTGTGTCGTGGGCATCGCCTGCGATGTCGTTGCTTCGATTTCGTCGTGGTGGGGTTGTCTACATTGGTGGGGTTGACGCAATTGGTGGCGTCTGCTTGGTCGTGGGGTTGTAACTCGCGCGACAGAAAATCTTAACGACACTGGTTGGGCCGTTGAGCACGCGCGGCAGAAGATCTTATGATGGCCGTGGAGTCGAAGCCCACCCGGCAAAATACGTCACTGGTTGCGTCGTCGAGCCCGCGCGGCAGAAGATCTTAGGATGGCAGTGGAGTCGAAACCCACCCGGCAGAACGACTTTATGATGGCCGTGGAGTTGAAACCCACCCGGCAAAAAACACTTTACACTTCACTGATATCTCTCTCTCTCTGCTGCTCTGCTGAGGCTGACGGTCGACTTCGCTGTCGCTGCTGGTCTTGCTGCTCGGTGTTGCTAGTCACAGTATACTTACCAGTTTTGATGTTTCCTCCTTGCTCACCCGGACCCGAATGACGCTTCTGCGTGTGATGCCTTCATTCATATACACCGCGTTCTCAGTCTGTTTCTGATGTTCACGTGTTCGCCGCTGTGCGAACCCGTGTGATAGAAAGAGACAAATGCATGCTGTTACCATGGTGCAATCGTGTGGTATGGCGAGTGTAGTGTGTAAAATAAAACAGCTGGTTTACGAGTATGTAAGAAAAATTTTATTTTATTAAAGTTTTCATTACATTGTGGAATAAAATTGTTTGTCCGAATACTTATGGACGGTATTGTACATATGTATATTAAACATCTGAAAATTGTGAAAAAGCAATAAACATTATAATGAATAATAATATCAAAATATTTAGAAAGCCAAAGTCTCGGATAGGTAAAGTCGTAGTGGTGTATCGACTCACTTAGATCCCATTGTGTGATACCATATAGCCGATGAGTTGTCCCCAGTTTTGTGAATATTAGCTGCGTTTTTTTAATGAACTGTATAGATCTTCGCCATACAACTGACACTTACACAGGTTTTACCCAGGTCTCTATCTGGGTTATAGGGAAATTTTAAGATTTCCCTCTATTTTGAATGTAGCCGACTTCACGAATTTCGGTAAACGTCAAAGAATAAAATTGAAAAATAATTTTGTATGAAGACCTGTATAGTTCATTAAAAAAACGCGATTCAGATTACTCTACATATGAAAGATTATACAATGAAGTTGGGCGCGATTTCGATTTTAGCGAAATTTCCCTCGTCGTTCTTTTCATGAACTGGATCTCCAGTTCATTAAAAAAACGCAGCTATTATTATGTTGCTAATAGTTTGTTGAGTTATATTGCTAGTGTGTCGATGTTTAAGTGAATTTTGGTTTCAAGAAATATGATTTAAAACACTGAAATTAAAAATATATTACAAGTACAAATTAAAGGAAAAATCATGTCATCATATGTTAATGAAATCATATAGTCTAGTATTATAGTATAGTAATATTCAAATTGATGAACTATAGCCATGTTCAGGGACGTGGAGACGAAAGGGGACCTACTCGTTCTGGTGTGCTTCGACTATTCCACCAAGAAAGAGGACGGTTTTAGTGGGTAGTCCGCAAGGGAGGGAGTCCCACACTATCGGCGGACCTGGTTCGAGCGGGGACACTGATGTGCGTAAAAGCATTTCCTACCTCATTAAAAAAAAAAAAAAAAAATAGCCATGTTCAAAATCTACTCAACATTTTCTATATGTCTCAGTAAAAAAAAAAAAATAATAAGCGATAATAAGCTAATAAAATATGTGTATCTTTCATCGAGATAAAAATTCACACGCATATCAAATGCTTATCCTAACAGAATCTATACAACGGATAAAAAGAAGAAGAGAAGAAGAAAAATAGCATCCTAGGTTTGCCTTTTTTAACCACCACTTAAATATCAGCATGTGTCTCTATTCCTACAAATAAACCAGTAAGAGAGCTATATTCGGCCTGGCCGAATCTTAGATACCCTACACCTAAAAGTTTTGAAAAACGTGGTGGGCGGGGGTAGCGGTCCACTCTGGGCGACACAATTTCGGGGGTGGCAGTTGTGGAAATCAAGTATTGACTTATTGAATTCTAAGAATATTTGGGGTTGCAAGTTGATTAACCGTCCCGGGCTCCATGAGACCTAGCTACGCCTCTGTATAAATATTAGGCGTGGTCATTACATTTTTGAAAACAAAATAACTAGCTTAGTTGTTTTATTACTGTGTTTAAATTTAAACTTTATTTACGTGTTAATAAACTTGTTTTCATACTGCTATACTGTATAATTAGTGTAAAAGTTGGCGGACCGCGCCCAGTTTTGATGTAATAATATTTTTTTGGAAAACAAGTTATCTAAAGTTTTATTCAGGAAGTTTATATATTTAACAATATAACCATCTTTTGCCTGTGTAACCTAAAAGTGGGCTGATCACGCCCATATTTGGCATATTAACGGATAATGCTACTCTATAATCAGGAATGAAATTTTGTTATCATAACTAAAAAACGAACGCTGATATCACATTTCTAATAAAAAATAGGCATGGTCGTGGACCGATTTTGCCCATTTTCAATACCAACCTGCACACCACAAGAAACAATATTTCAAGATTTCATCACGATATCCGGTTCACCTGTGATCGTGATTTCAACAGACAAACAGACAGACGGACGGACATGGCTAAATCGACTCAGGATGTGACGCTGATCAAGAATATATATACAGGGTGGCGCTTAATGACCGATATGGTTTGAATGTTTAATAACTTTTTAAATTTTTTATTTTTTTTTTATTTTTATTTCAGAATTTTGTGAAGAACACTTGGGGAATTCGAAATGAAATACTACACAACAGAACAGCGATCAGCAATTGTTTGGCGAACGCATTATTTCGCGCAGAAGCGATTAAAATTGGCCCCCACGTTCACCCGATTTGACCGCGCCAGACTGTTTTCTTTGGGGTTATTTGAAAGAAAGGGTATACATTAGGGTGGACCTTAGCTGTACTGGGCGAAAATTTTTTGCAGCATTCTTTTACGCCGCCCCCTAAAATTGTTCCATTGGGTCAAGAAATAATTTCTGTAAAATATGAAGTTGATCGGATAACAGAAAGACGTGGCACATTCATATGAAACTTGCAAAAAATGCGAAATTTGTATCAACGGAAAGGAATGAAGCAAACATTTTTAATAATGGTTAAATGTTCTTCATATTCAAGAATATGCATAATATTAGCGATACAGTATAGTTTTTTTACCATAATAATTAACTAACACCTGCATTTTTTAAATTATAGATATTAAATTTTATGTATCTTATTGTGAGTTTCCTTTTTTTTTTAGTTATACAGGATGCTTCACATAAGAGGAGACAAAAGGTTAGGGCGTGTAGGTTGGGTCGAGACAAGAAAAAAATCGTATGGGAGGGGGGGGGGGGGAGGGGTGCATTTCCCCCTGTTTAGGCGGGAGGGGAAATTTTCTAAAAACTCGATTAAAAACCGGGGAAAAAAATACATATTACAAAATAACGGCGATATCTGGATCACTTTCGCTTATTGTGTTTGAAAGCGAAATATCGGCCTCTCAATAGAGGTGAGCGATTCCGTGATTTTTCCGGAGCAGCTCCGACATGTGACTGTGACAGTACTGTCACAGGTATAAAAACCCGTGACTCGTGACAAGGCATTCACTATAAAACGAGTGCGCAAAAACGTGCTAGCTGCATTCAAAATAACGGCATTATTTCAGATCTGCTTTGGTTTCGTTCGCTATTGCTATAGGAACGAAGTGAAGCTATTCGTTAACTTTAAAAGCATTCATATTTTACAGAAGTATGAATTAATACAGACACCAATTTTAAGTAATTAAAACTACTGATATATAGATATTTTATATGCAGAAAACATTCTTGTATTAATATTTTATTACCAAAATCATAATTGTATTTTTTCAAAATAATGAAGGCAAAATCGTATTGAAAGTGTAAGATGTTATTAAGTTCATTCCGTATTTTACAATACGCATTTTTAAAATTTGTATTTGAGCTGCATGTTCATAGTCTACGGTAGAAAAAACAATTGCTACCTAGATATTTACACATAGAAACTTTCATTGATGTCTTCAGTAGTATCCAAAATATCGAACAAATATCGCAAAATATCGAGTAAAACACGTAATTCCACAAAATCCAGACAGAAAATTCCTGATTGCGACAAATTGCAAAAAACGGCATCACTGCTTCTAGTTGGGACAATAACTCGTTCTACCAATAACGAAACGCTAGAGCAGCAAACTGTGACTCGTGATTTCATTTCAACGAATTCGCAGCCCGTGAAATGCAGGCTGTCACAGGTTCGGAGCGTTTCAATACCAACTGTGACTCGTTGTTGCATTTCAATGAAATCACAGTTCGTTAAATATCGTTCCGCTGTACCTGTGACGGCGTGTCACAGGTTCGGAGCGTTTTCAATCGCAACTGTGACTCGTGATTTTGTGTACCTGTGATAAAATCAGGTCGTGAAATATCGCTCAGCTCTACCTCTCAATATCCTTTTCAAATTATGTTCCTATATCAAACAGTTTTTGAGAAAATTAATGCCAAAGTTAAAATTTGGAAAAAAAATACCGAAAAAAAAATGTTGGTCGCAATTTTTTCATTAAAATACGGTATTAAGTATACATTTTTGTTCGACCATAAAATTCTCTAATCAATTCTAGAGAGAAAGCTTCAAACCGGAAGGATCTTTGTTTTGTAGTTTCCGAGAAAAGTGAGAATTACGAAGCATACTTTCCTTTCAAATACCAATTTTTTGGCTATTTGTGTTTTATTGCTGGTGCAAAAATGTGAAAGAAGACTTCTCTGGGGAAGGAGTTTAGTTCGTAATTTCCACTTTTCTCGGAAACTACAAAACATAAATCCCTCCGGTTTGAAGCATTCTCTCTAGAATTGATTAGAGAATTTTATGGTCGGAAATTTATATATTTATACTTAATACCGTATTTAAGAGCAAATTGCGACCAAAAAATTTTTTTCGGTATTTTTATTCCAAATTTTAACTTTGGAATTAATTTTTTCAAAAACTGTTTGACGTAGGAACCTAATTTAAAAAGGATGTTAAGAAGCTGACATTTGGCTTTGAAAATCAGCAAGCAAAAGTTATCTTGATCTAACCATTATTATTTTGTGATATAAAATAAATATCGAAACGCAATTATTTCTATTTCAAAACTTTGTGGTCGATGTGCCACGTCTTCCCGATGTCAAATCGTTCTGAAATTTTGTACAAATTACTTTTTCATGAAATAGCACAAGTTTAGGGGGCGGCGTGGTAAAAATGTTATGGTCAAAAAATAAGGTCCACCCTAGTATACATTAATAAGCCAGCCACCATAACACCGGAAATTTTACGAAAAATTATGCAAAATATACTGGAAAGAGCACGAAAGTGCGAAGCCGAAAACGGCCATCACTTGCGGGATATAATTTTGCATACTTAAGCCAAAAATATTCCCCATTAATATACTTTATAACACCAAAAAAAAAAAAAATAATAATAATTCATTAAATAAAAAAGTTATTAAACATTCAAACCATATCGTTCATTCAGCGCCACCCTGTATTTTCCTATACCTATCGTCTCTATTTCTATGCGTTACACATTTCGTCACAAAGTGAATATACCCTTAACCTTAAGGTGTAGGGTATAAAAACACCGTTTTTGACGCCGTTTTTTCTTGAAAACTCTGCTTTATTGCTGTGAAACTTCGCCAAATACTCGATTAAAACATCCTCACGACGCTGTTTTTGTTCCATTGTGAGTAATCGCGGCACCCAATTTTTTCCATGTTTACAAATTCACTGAGAGCGTTCACTATTGATGGCTGCCAAACAAATATTGAACAACGTAGCGTCGTCAAACTTCAAACTTAAGCTTTATAAAGTTGGTACTCTCTACCATAGTCATTCTTTTCAAACAACAACCGCCATCTATATGTACGTCAGGTCGGGTACTTCTGGGACTACCCTCGTATTTTATAATCACATTTAATCACAGACGGATATAATTACAATGGCGTAGCTAAGATGGGGCGGGGGTGGCTTTCCGCCCCAGGTGGCACGGGAGGCAGTTCTGGAAATCAAGTATTGACTTATTGAATTCTAGGAATTTTTGGGACTGCAAGTTGATTAACCGTCCCGGGCTCCATGAGTCCTAGCTACGCCTCTGTATAAATAGTAGGCGTGGTCGTTACCTGTTTTTAGACTAAAATAACTAGCTTAGTTGTGTTATTATTGTGTTCAAATTGAAACTTTATTTACGTGGTAATAAATTTGTTTTTATGAGCTATACTGTGGAGTAGTGTAAAAGTGGGCAGACCGCGCCCAGTTTTGCTGTTATAATGTTTTATTGGAAAAGAAGTTATGTAAAGTTTTATTAGGGAATTTTATATATTTAACAATAATTAATTGCCTGTGTAACCTTAAAGTGGGTGGATCACGCCCATATTTGGCATATTAACGGATAATGCTTCTCTATACCCAGGAATGAAATTTTAGAGTTTTGTTGTCATAACTCAAAAACGAACGCTGATATCAAATTTCTAATAAAAAATTGGGGTGGTCGTTGACCGATTTCTCCCAATACCAACATGCACACCACAAGAAACAATATTTTTGGCGGGCATGGCTAAATCGACTTGTTCTTGCTGATCAAGAATATATATACTTTTCTATATCTATCGTCTCTATTTCTATGCGTTACACATTTCGTGACTAAGAGAATATACCCTTAACCTTAAGGTGTAGGGTATAAACACCATAAGCATACAAGAACAAAAAGAAAATAAACAAAAGAATTTTAATTCGTACATGTTCACTGTCCCTATGTCTCTCTGTCTGTCCGTCTATATGTATGTTTGTCCTGTATATCAGTCTGTCCGTCTGTCTGTCCGCCTGTCTATCTGTCCGTAAGAAATATTCGTAAACAGAAAGTTCCTGAAAAAAATATCAACTTCAATTCCAAGATTGAAATAATTGTATTAATATAGTAATATATGTACATACAATAAGTATGGTCGCGAGGCAGTCGACCACTAGATATACCAATAACTCAATTACTAAATCTACAACAATCACATAGCAAAACTACGAAAAGCAATTAAATAAAATAAATAAAAAATATTTTCCAACAACAACTATGCATATTCACAACAACAACAACAATCTCAAGTGTGCCACAAAAGCTACACAGGCGAGTAGTAGGTGAGCACACCACACTCACAACCGTCAGCACGTCGAGCTATATATGTCTGTCTTTCTGTCTATATGTACATATGCCTGTCTGTCTGTCTATATGTATGTATGCATGTCCGTCTATATGTTCTGTCTGTATGTATGTCCGCCTATTTGTTCTGTCTGTTCGTTGTGCCACGCCTTTCCTCATATGCCCATTTCCCCCTACTTCCACTTTTAACACGCCCATTCCCTGCCTACTTACTACCACACTCCTTGTCCTACGGCCACTTGCTCCAACACCCACTTCCTTCTACGCCCACCTTTGACACGCCTATGCTCTCCCACCCACTTTTGCCACGCCCATTTTCGTGCCCACTTTTGCCATAATGGTCCATATCACATATGCCCTTGAATAACCAATCAACGAGCGTGATGCGCGCATAATGAATACAGGTGTGACATGGCCCACTCCAGGCAGCGCAGTCGCTACGTTGTTCCAGAACCCGCCTATCTCCACTACTTTCTTGCAACAATTTATGCGTTATTCATGAGACTGAATTCCTAAAAAATTTACACTGAATATGTCTCTTCGCGACCGATGTAATAGCATTATTTGTTATTAGTATAGTTGATTTCGCCCATACAAAGTACACAGAAATTATTATTGCAATTAAATTTTTTTTTTTGGAGCAGCTAAGCGGACCCCGGTAAAGCTAATTAGTAAAGAATAAAGTTGCACAAAATTTATATAACGACTACAATTTTTATATTTTAATACATTTCAGATTAGAACTTCATTTCGAAAGTGGAAACAGTAAACCAGAATTAGTATTTATGGATCAAATCCAAGAAATTTCTGCAGATTTTGTACAACACAAAGGCGAACAATGTATTCAGATCCGAATTAATGAAGGAAATCGTGATTATAAGACAATTTTAACAAATTCGGTAATGTAAAACACATGTTTCAAAAAAGAAACAAGCTTTAGGATTATGTTTTAGAGTCATTTTGGATCGCAGATGTCGAATTTGCAATCCGATTTTCTCTATTACGTTACGAGTTGAGTTAAAGGTCACCGATAATATATTTTTAAAAAACCAGAGTAGAGAACCTATGCTTACCCATGTTTTACTTAATTTCCATAGGTGGATGATAATTCTTTGATGATTCCCTCATTCATTTTTGGGAGTTTTCTCTAGAGATTTTATTCATTAAAACAAACAGATATATTACCCATGATTTAATTTTATTACTGAATAACTAAGCGTTGAAATTTGGACACGAGAGACATAGTGGTAGAAATTGAAAAATGATATCCTTTAACCTGTCTTTTACCGATACAAGAATCCATGCCCCGATGTAGAAAATTTTTACAGGGTAGGCTATTGGACAACAAATTAGAAGTGCTGCATACTCTGCAAAAATTTAAAAAAAATATTTGTAGTGTGTTGCTTTAAAGCAACGTTGGTACGTAGATAGTACTGATTTTATTGAAAGTACTTTATAAATACTGAATAAAGACTGATAACGATGCACACACAACTCAAAAAAGCGTCTGTTTTTTTACAGAATAACGGTAAACCTTGTCGCCTTCTCTACTCATATTTGAAAATGTTTACAACTGCCAAAATAACTGAAGTTCTAGTTATTGTCCGATGTTGCTTTAAAACAACAGCTTTCTTTATGCAATAAAAAAACTGATAAACACCTGAAAAACCTAATACTTATAGTAAATTTTGTATAATTTAAAACATATATTTTAAGATTTAACATCAATAATATGGATACCTATTTTATTTGTGTTTAAAAAAAATAGTTAATAGTTAATAGCTATTAACTTTTAACTCATTGCTAAACCAAGTAAAACCGTACAATTTTAAAAAAAATTGATGCAGTTTAATAATAAACAAACAAATGTACCAAAAAGCGCTAATCCTTTTTTTAAAAAAAGGAACAATAAATTTAAGGAATTTTTGAAAGTTAGTGTTTCTTTAAAGAAACGGCGGTAAAAGACAGGTTATATAAAGAATTCCATATTTTTCATATTTTAATTTTTAATTCTGATTTATACAGGCTTCCATTTACTACTTATAAATATGTATATAGATAAATAATAAATAATAATTAGATTTCATATTTCAGGATGAAATTGGTTTAAAAGAATGGGCGTTTTCTTTACGTTCAGCTCATAAGCTTTCTCAAGAACTTCTTGGATCGATGGCAAGGAAGGCTGGCAAAATCTATGGAAGTGAACGTGAATCCGGAAAACCAATGTTTATTATAAGCAACAACAATTCCTCATAAAAATCACAATTTTAATCCATTGGCAAATTTTTATGTGCCATTTTACATGGGAAACTATATTATATATTTATATATAATATGTGACCTTTGTGTATGATAAAAACACCCGCTTATTAATAAAAAAACCGAAACTAAGACCATAAAAGTTTTTAATTTGTGAATAAAGTACATTTTTGTACATAATAGCAATTCTATTAGATCAGGTTAAACAGAGGGACTGCAAAGAGTCATTCGTCCGAATACAGGCGGATGCATTTAGACGAAGCGATCCATAGTGCTCATTCAAAGGATCAAAATGGTGGAAGGAGAGGCGTTTTGAGAGGATACTTTCACTCAAAAACGCCTGTCCGAGTACGAAGCGTTGACGTATTACCACAGAATAAACAGTATACAGAATCCGCATCTCATACAAATAAAATTTTGTTCCGTGGTCGCAACCACTGGTTACGACCACTGTTAACTTAACATTACGTCCGCTGTTAATATTACGGCCAGCATTTAACAGCTTTTATTTTTGATTCTGAAATGACTTTGTTTATACTAAAGTGGACTACCATACACTGAAATTTAAGGTTAGATACACTACTGCCTTGCAGGTGGTCAGAGATAATGAGATGGGAAACTCTTTTCACGCCAAAAAATATGTTAAAATAAAACGAAAATTTGTTACACGCATAGTATACGTGTTATTCACCAAAGACGTCATGGTTTTATGACATTTTAAATGACGTTTCGTTTATTTACAGAAAGTTTTTTAAGCAATGGGGGCAATCATTTTTGTTTATTGAATTAAATTAAATAAATAAGCATATTAAATTAATAGATTTTAAAATAGATCATATATAAAAGTGTGTATGAGTTTATGGAAACAGTTCTAGGGCATTATATCTATAATCGACTAGCTATCGACATCGCTATTGAACAGGCGAAAATATTGGAGGATAAACCTCGACAACCAAATAAAATAATCTTAACCAAGCACATATTCGAGTGAAAGCATTGTACGCGTGGTCTACCTCTTAGTGAGTCCAAAACCAGTATGGCGGCATTTGAGCGGGAGGCTCCGGACTCGGATGTTCGGATGGCTGCCGTAGGGTTGACGACAACGACAAGGTGCCAATGGGCATTATCGTTTACCGGTAGGATGATGCACTGTTTCGCGAAAAGATCAATGTTTCGTGTCCATCGTCTCACGGCGTTGTGTCTTTCAGCTGCTGACGGCAGTGTCCCATCGCTTTTCTTCCGTGTTAGTCGCGTAAGGAGGTGTGAGGAAAAAATGTATATATATCCGTCTGCTGAGCTTCCGATAATCCTGCCTTCCATATCCATTGGACGTGTAGAGCCGTCTGTAGTCATCCACGTAGATTGTTATCCCTTGTTTTTCTGGGTAGACACATAGGACTTGCTGTTGTTGTGAGAGTTCCTGTTGTAGTGTTGTTTGTTGTTGTTGATGAAATAGCTGTTGTTGTTGATGTAGCTGTTGTTGTTGATGTTGAAGTAGCTGTTGTTGCGGTTCCTTTTGTAGTAATTGTGGTTGTTGTAGCTGTTGTTGTTGTTGTTGATGATGAAATAGCTGTTGCTTTTGTTGTTGCTGCAGTAACTGTTGTTGTTGAAGTAGCTGTTGATCTTGTTGCTGTTTTAGTAGTTGTTGTTGTTGAAGTAGCTGTTCTTGATGTTGTTCGACGAGCCCCGTTCGTTGTAACAACACTACTTTATTCGTGTTATCAGCTTTTGACGGCTGTTCTTCGTTTCCAGCATATCGAGCGCGTACCCTCAACCGTTGTCCTCGACCCCTCTCTTCTACCCAATTGTGGTCTAACACTCGGATTTTGGATCGTTGGTTGTCGAGAAGACGGTACTTCTCCCTCATCCGCTGCTTAGCTTCTTTGAATGGGTTCCTGTTGTTATCCATTTTTTTGTTTGTTTTGTTTTAGCCTGTACTTTTTAATTTAAATTTGTACTCACTTTTGCGACCTATCTCGATGATGGTTGATCACAGACTGACGTGTAGTCAAAGAAATAGTTCTTGCGTGCTTGTTCTTCTGCAATAGTATGGTGATCAGTATTTTTGCGGCGTTGGGATTTTTTTCCTTTTCTGGAAAGGACTTGTTTTGGTGTTGGCTGGATGGCGACTAATACGCTGGCGAGACTATTTTTGAATTGCGGTATGCTGTGTTGTGGGGGGTTCCTCTAATGAAATTTCGGCGTGATTCTCGTGGAATATTTTTAGTTCCTTAACATGGACGGACCTGGTCTGAGTAGAGCCAATGCGTTGAATCTTGACTACAACTGGTTAGATGAAATTCAAAACTTTGTAGGGACCATCATAACGAGGGGCTAGTTTCGCCGCAAACTCGTCACATGCCTTGGATAGGTGTTGCTTTACAAGTACGTGCTGTCCTATTTCCGGTTGCCACTGTCGTCGTCGTAGGTTGTAACTACGTGCTTGGTCTTGAGCTGCTCGTTCCAGATTACGTTGTACTATACGGGAAACTTCCTTCAGTTGATTGGCTTTGTCATCAGGGCTTTGTGAGGTTTGTCCGCTTCCAAACGTCTTCTCGTTGTAGAGTGTTCGTGGAAGGCGTGGCTCGCGTCCTTGATTAAGGAAGGCTGGGCTATAGCCGGTAGTTTCGGAGACGCTGGTGTTGATTGCAAGAGTGATCTCTGGAAGTAACTCATCCCATCTTCCCAATCTTTGGTTGCCTCATCCTCATCCCAATCTTTGGTTGCCTCCGGCGAGTTGGGATACCATGGTCTTGATCGTTCGGTTTGCCCTTTCGGTGGCGTTCTCTTGTGGAGTGTAAGGTGCGGTATATTGTTGCTTGACTCCGAGCTCTTGCATAAATTTCTGGAAGCTTTTGCTCGTAAATTGTGCTCCGTTGTCCGTAACCAAAATCGTCGGTACTCTGTACCGGGATAAAATACACTACCGAAAAGCTTTCTTCACATTTGTTGCGGTGGCCTTGCGCATCGGAATTATTTCGGTCCACTTTGTAAATTTATCTATGAATACCAGCATCATGGTGTTGTCATGGGTTGGTCGAGGTAGTGGTCCAACGAAATCGGTGTATATGATTTGCCAGGGTCAGCATATGTCCTGCTGGTTTTTGTTGGTTGGCTTTTTAGCGTTGACAGGATTCGCATTGTCTTACATGGCGGCGTGCATCCCGGAACATTCCTGGCCAATAGCCAGTCGTGTGATGGTTTTTCCAATTCCCAGATGTCCAGCTGTTGGTGCATTCCAGATGTCTAGCTGTTGGTTGCACCCGGTCTCGCATGGGTTTTGGAACACATAATTCCCAAGACGCACATTCTTCGTCTCCACTTCGGTTAGCGATGTGTCGGTAAAGCTGTTCTCCTTCTGTTAGATAATCAGGGAACTTCGCAGGGTTCTGATGAATTTCAGAAATCTTGTTCTTTGCCCAGGAGCACGTGATTTGATCTAGCGGCTCTACCAGTGTTTGACAGAGCACTTCTCGAGGTTGTCGTGACAGCGCATCGGCTACGACATTGAGTTTGCCTTTTCGATAGTGTACGTCATAACGATATTGCTGCAATTCTAAGGCCCACCTTGCAATTCGTCCGGAAGGATTTTCTATCGTGTTCAGCCACTTGAGTGCCAAATGGTCGGTGACTATGGAAAATTCGTATCCCTCGAGGTATTGTCTCATTTTCCTGATGCCCCAGATTATCGCCAGACATTCTTTTTCAGTCGGCGGGTAGTTTAGTTCTGCTTTATTTAGTCGGCGACTGGCATACGCGATCACTCGTTCCTGTCCTTCGGCTTCTTGCGTGAGTACTACTCCCAACCCATGATCACTTGCGTCCGTTTGCAGCGTAAATCTCTTCGTAAAGTCGGGGCATGTTAGTACCGGTGCCTCCGTGAGCAATGCTTTTAGGCGTTCGAACGTTTCCTGTTGTTGAGGCTCCCGTTTAAAACGACGATCCTTTTTGAGTAAAGCCGTTAATGGCTGTACTGTTGTACGTTACTGTAGTGAATAGGGACGTCTTCTGAAGGTCGTTGTCCTCTGAACAGCGAATCAAACTCCTTGTTGTTAAATTACTATTGTTAAATTTTTATTTCTTATTAGTTTTACACGCTACTGTTGTGACTACAGTGGTTATTAATTACACTTATTAATATTTACACTTATGATTTAAAACTAGCACTACGCGACTTTATACGCGGCTTATGGAACGACTTCGTCGTTTGGGGTTTACTACAAGACTCCCGTTGGAATCTTTTCTATTTTTCCGCCTTGGATCGGTTGACACACCCGTCGACCGAACCAAAGTGGGTCAGTATGCCGTGTTTCGCAATTTCCATTATTTCGCAATATAAAAATTGTAATATTCGCAGAATCAATACGCGGAAGAAAATCGTTCTCAATTTAATTCTTCCGCGTGTGGATTCTGATCGTTGGTTATTTTAAACCAAGCGTTTTAATGGGTTGGAAGCTTGCTATTGAAAGCTAGCTTCCACAATCCATTCCATACGGTGTGTTCTGGTTGCTACCTTGGCTTTTGAATTTACTTTAAACGAAGCTTGACTAAAGCTTTTGGCTTACCACGCAAAGTGCTGTGGTTGCATTAATAACGTGAACTTGGCCTTGACTCACTCGCGGAGTAGTATTATAAAACGATAATACTGGCCTTGAAAGTTCTTATCTCCCGGAACTGGAAATTGCGATCGCGACATACAACATCCCTCCACCCTCGGGGAAGAAAAATTTAGTATCGTACAAAACGAAATATTTCTACATTTGTGTACATTTGTGGTTTGTTGAATTGTGGGTGGCTTACGTTTATGTTGATTTATTGTCTACTTATGTATGGTTGTGTTTTTCTTTTTCTCTCTTTTTTTTCTTTTTGAATATGTGTTATGTCTATAGTGTAATTGAGGTAAGATTAGTTAACATGATAATACAATTAATTATGAGTAATAATTACAATAATTACAATGCAATTAATTATCAATGATGACAATAAAAATTATACTTTATGAATTGCAATTCTTTGGTGTCATCTGTGTGTAGGTTGAGAATGATTTTGACGTTGATGTTCTTGTTGGTGTTGGTGATGGTTCGGCTGTTAATGTACACCCCGTTGTCCCGATGTTTTTTTTTTTTTTTTTTTCGATGTGCGGTGGGAATGTTGCTGCGGGGTAGCTGACGTGGTAGGTGCTATGCTTGATGATCAGATGCAGATGTTCGTTGTCGAAAGTATCGTTGTCCCGCAATTGAGATCAACTGTTTTTTGCTTCACGGTAGTTGATGGTTGAGATGTTACCAAGGTCATCATTTGTAACATCTTGCTAAACATCTTTAACATTTTTCTTGTCGATAGTGGTGATGCGTTTTAAATCGTTATCTCTTGAGGTAAGGTTGTAGAGAGTGGTTTGTTCCACGGAGTAATGTACCATAATTTTAACTGGCGAACTGTGAATGACTGGCGTAGATTTAACTGTGACTGCATTAGTAGTTGTTTACTAGCTGCCTCATCGCCGCGACGTTGTGATGCTATCCCTTACGGTTAACGTAACTTTCGCTTGAAGTTAAGCTGCTAGGCTGCCATCATGATTCATGGGCGCTAATCGTCGCCCTGTTGTAAATGTTCGTAACTGTTGTGGTGTGTTGTTGCACTTCTGTTGTTGTGATGGGTGTACATCGGGATGGCTGTTGGGTTCTCTGCATGATGGGTTCTTATTATGTATCTTACATTTTGTACTGATGCTTACGTATTCAAATTTTACATATTTTAATTCTTTATTTATATTTTTACAATGTATATTTCGTTTTAATATAATTTGTTTATTACAAATTTAAAATGAATTGAATTTCAATTAAAATATAATTAATGTATTTTAATGCTGATAAGATAACGTTATTTTGGTGCAATTATATTATAATATTCCTTTACTTTCTATATTATTTTAATGTAAGTATGCTTTTATTTTTCTTTTCAATCAATATCTAATTATGTTATTTTGTAAAAGTTTGTAAAAAGTGCATTTCTTTTTTTTTCCTAATAATTATATGTTCATTCGTATTTCCTTTTAATTTTCTTAATTTCGTATTGAATGTCCATATTTTATTCTAAATTACAATTTAATTCATTTTTAAATTATTTTTATATTGTGTACATTATTATTTGTAAATGAACTTTAAATCTTGCATATATGTACGTGTATAACAACGCTTTCATTATTTCTTTGTTTTATTTTTGGCTTTTGTTAAAAGTGATTTACTTTTGTTTTTGCTTTTTTTTCATTAATTGCTTAAACTGACACTGCACCGGTAGTCTGTGCGTGAATTGTCGACTCGGTTATACTCGGTGTTGGTATAATTCGCGTGTCGCATAAGGTCTTGGAGAGCGACAACATATTCTTTAAATGGTTCATTAGCCTTTTGCTGTCTCATACGGATTTCGTCACCAAGTTTTTCAAAATACCGCGGTGGTAGGTAGAATCGTAAGAAGTCAGCTTTGAATTGTTCCCAAACGGACCACTGTCTATTGTTGTTGCGATACCACATAAGGGCTTTGTCCTTGAGTAGTTCTGGCATCGTTCGTGGTAGCAAATCTCTTTGCACATTGTACGTCGCGGCGAGTTCCTCAATTCTTTCAATGAATTCGAGGGGGTCGCGGCCTCCATCGTACTTAATAGACCACTTCCGTACCTTTTCTATTGTTGTTCCATATTCGGTAGTGCTCGTATGTCTCTGTGAATTGCTTGGTGTGTTGCTTACAACAGGCGGTGTAACAAACGTATCCTGGTCTGTAAATCCTAGTAAATTAGGTGAATTTGCTCGAGTCCTGGTATACTTGCTTTCGTAAGCCTCAAGTCGCCTCTCAATTTCCTCATTATACCCCTTCTGCGTTATGAAAGTGGCTAACTGCTTACGTAATTCCTCTACGGTGTCTCGTTCTGCTAACTCCAAGTCTCTCGTAATGCTTAGGAGTTCTTCCTTATTTACTTTGTAAATCCATGCTGTCTTCGCCATATTGAAGGATTAGCTTAAAGCGGTTTTAATGAAAAGTATAGTTTTATTTCTTTTCGATGAAGAGTCCCTGTTCGGGCGCCACCTGTAACGATGTTTCTTAGGCCGGGATATAACTCAGCGAGTCCAGGATTTCGTTAAAGGAAAAGATTTGTATTTTGGGTACTCTTCAGTATGAATTTAACTTTATTGTAATCTTCAATCTATTAGTAATCTCCAAGGTTTGTTACATATATGACGTGTACAAACGGTGACTTCGAACGAACGCTGAAGCATGTAAGCAGAGTTGTTGTGTCATGGAATCAGGCTTCGTAATGTTGGGTGTGTGTATGTTGATTGTGTTCTCCGAGAATATACGTGGGCGCTGACTGTACCTTCAGAGAGTATGCGTAGGTATTGGCTAAGCTCCGAGAGAGTAGGCGTAGCAGTTGTCGTGCTCTGAGAGAGTATGCGTAGCCGTTGCTCGTGCTCTGAGAGTTTGCGTAGCCGTTGATCGTGCTTCGAGAGAGTGTGCGTAGACGTTGACCGTGCTCTGTAGATATTGGCTGTACGCTTACTCTGTGGTGGACGCTGACTGGCTCCGAGAGTGTATGCGTAGCCGTTGATCGTGCTTTGAGAGAGTTTGTGTAGACGTTGATCGTTCTCTGAGAGTTTGCGTAGACGTTGACCGTGCTCTGTAGATATTGGCTGTACGCTAACCCTGTTGTGGATGCTGACTGGGCTCCGAGAGAGTAGGCGTAGTCGTTGACTGTGCTCTGTAAGTGTTGACGGTTCTCTCTGTGGTGGACGCTGACTGGGCTCCGAGAGAGTAGACGTTGACGGTGTGCTCGATGACTGTGCCGACTGCGATTGCTGAGTGCTCACCCGGGTAGTAAGTACGAAGGATTGAAGGACAGGAGACCGAGAAGATTTATCAAATCTTCCCACTTGGTCGGAGAGGAGGGAGAGTAGGTAGGAAGTCTTCTCTTATTTCTGGAGACTTATCAAGTCTGGCAGTTTAATAAGAGAAGGAGGAGGATTGGCTGTGTACTTCTCTTATTTCTGGAGACTTATCAAGTCTGGCAGTTTAATAAGAGAAGGAGGAGGGGAGGAGGGGAGGATGATAGGCTGTGTACTTTACTTACCGCGGTGTTAGCTTCGACTGATGTTGATCGCATCGAGGTTGGCAACTGACTGACTCTTGTGGTTGAGCTCGTTCCTTTTATATTTTTGTGCGCGGATTTTGTTCCGCTGTGTACGTATGTCTTTGTTCACTCTTCTCTCGCTCTTTCTCGTGGGAATGCTTTTGTGCTTGTTGGTCCCGTTATTTCCATGAATTGTTCTGCGTTGTTCGTTCTGGTCACCGTTTGTATTCCTTATCACTAATTCTTATTTTACTTATATACATTTATATTTCATTGTTGCTTATATTTATTGCCTTATACTAATACGTTATTAAATTCATTACATTATTTTTATTAGATTAGATTATGTATATGGGTAATATTGTTGTATTTTTTCTGATTCGAAATCAGATTCCCTCTGGGAGCGTAGGTTCGAATCCTACCGGCTGTGCCAATTTGTTGTATTCATTTTCGGGGTGTTCTCCTCCCTTTCGTTGTCCTCCGTACAACGAATAAAACGCCTGGTGTTATGCTTCCTGTTGATTTCTTTATTTACACTTTGATTTTGTTTTTCTCTTAACACTATTTTTATTACTACTATTTTAAAAGCTAACTCGCGACTTGATACGCGATTCTGAAGAACGACTTCTTCGTTTGGATTTAACTACAAGACTCCCGTTGGAATCTTTCCTATTTTTCCGCCTTGGCTCGGTTGACACACCCGTCGACCGAACCAAAGTGGGTCAATATGCCGTGTTTCGCAATTTCCATTATTTCGCAATATAGAAATTGTAACATTCGCAGAATCAATACGCGGAAGAAAATCGTTCTCAATTTAATTCTTCCGCGTGTGGATTCTGATCGTTGGTTATTTTAAACCAAGCGTTTTAATGGTTTGGAAGCTTGCTATTGAAAGCTAGCTTCCACAATCCACTCAAATACAAAACGCTGTGGTTTTTATGGTTTGGAAGCTCGCTACTAAATGCTAGCCTCCACGATCCATTCCAATTGCCAAGCTCCGGTTGCTGACTTGGCTTTAGCCGTTAATAAAACCAAAGCTTGACTAAACCAAAGTAAACTAAAGCTTCAGGCTTACCAAGCAAAGTGCTGTGGTTGCATTAATGTGAACTTGGCCTTGACTCACTCGCGGAGTAGTATTATAAAACGATAATACTGGCCTTGAAAGTTCTTATCTCCCGGAACTGGAAATTGCGATCGCGACATACAACATCCCTCCACCCTCGGGGAAGAAAAATTTAGTATCGTACAAAACGAAATTTTTCTACATTTGTGTACATTTGTGGTTTGTTGAATTGTGGGTGGCTTACGTTTATGTTGATTTATTGTCTACTTATGTATGGTTGTGTTTTTCTTTTTCTCTCTTTCTTTTCTTTTTGAATATGTGTTATGTCTATAGTGTAATTGAGGTAAGATTAGTTAACATGATAATACAATTAATTATGAGTAATAATTACAATAATTACAATGCAATTAATTATCAATGATGACAATAAAAATTATACTTTATGAATTGCAATTCTTTGGTGTCATCTGTGTGTAGGTTGAGAATGATTTTGACGTTGATGTTCTTGTTGGTGTTGGTGATGGTTCGGCTGTTAATGTACACCCCGTTGTCCCGATGTTTTTTTTTTTTTTTTTTCGATGTGCGGTGGGAATGTTGCTGCGGGGTAGCTGACGTGGTAGGTGCTATGCTTGATGATCAGATGCAGATGTTCGTTGTCGAAAGTATCGTTGTCCCGCAATTGAGATCAACTGTTTTTTGCTTCACGGTAGTTGATGGTTGAGATGTTACCAAGGTCATCATTTGTAACATCTTGCTAAACATCTTTAACATTTTTCTTGTCGATAGTGGTGATGCGTTTTAAATCGTTATCTCTTGAGGTAAGGTTGTAGAGAGTGGTTTGTTCCACGGAGTAATGTACCATAATTTTAACTGGCGAACTGTGAATGACTGGCGTAGATTTAACTGTGACTGCATTAGTAGTTGTTTACTAGCTGCCTCATCGCCGCGACGTTGTGATGCTATCCCTTACGGTTAACGTAACTTTCGCTTGAAGTTAAGCTGCTAGGCTGCCATCATGATTCATGAGGATTTCGCTTTTGCGCAGACACTGGAAATTAGCTGCTGCAGATGGGTTAGGTCCCTATTTTGTTGCGTGTTTCATTGCGGTGGCTTTGGTCTCCGCGTGACCCCAAGATACTTGTATTTGTCACCACTATCACTCGATAATCTTGTTGCTCAACTGTTGCTGTTGGCGGATCTCTTTGAAGGTCTTGTCGTGTTTTTTTCGAATGTTGTTGTTTGAATTAATTTGAATGTGGTGTCGAATTAAATGTTTGATTGTTGCAACTATCCCATCTTTTCATTGCGATGTTCGTTGTCGCTGCGCTGATCAGCTGTTCCAGCTACCCTTCCCCCTTCGAGTTGGCTGGGCGCTTCTTGTCCCCCCCTGTTGTCATGTGTTGTTAGGATATGAGTGCGTCTTCTGTTGCTCTCTTGGGTGTACATCGGCCTTTAGGTCAGCTTCTCTGCGTGCTGTCTTCCTTGTTATCACCCTTAACTTAACTTATTATCAATGTTGTATATTTCCGTTTTCTCTTACAATATATATTTTTTTTTCTAACTATAATTTGTTTTTAGTTAAAAAGAATTGAAATTATATTCGTATATAACTTTAAGTTAGAAATATTAATTAATTAGTTAATTTTAAATTAAGTTTAATCAGTTAGCAATATTTTATTTAATTCAAAACAAGTATTAATCCTTACAATAAATATCGACTTTATTCTATAATAGTTGAATATAATTCGTTAGTTTATTCACTATAATTTTTAAGTTCGAAAGTATTAAAAGTATTCGTACAAGTATTTCTTTTACTTTAATGTGTAGAATTTTATATCTATTTTTATTTCTAACGTTATTATAGTGATCTTCTTTCTTTCATTTTAATTTCCTTATTCCTTTTTCATTGTTAGTTTTATTATTATTTTTTATTAATAGGTTTTTTGTTCTATGCATAAGAATGACATATAGTGTAGTAACATGTGTTTTAACATGTAACATGTGTTTTAAAGAAAATATTTTTTTTCTCTCTTATTTCTTTAATATATTTTTTTTTTTCGCATATTTTAAAGTTCTTCACCTTTGGTGTTTTTATTTTTCTTTCCTTTTTTTTTTTTTTTTTCCATTAGCTGTTTTAAAACTGACACTGCATTCTGCTCGTGTTCTACTCTTGCACCTGCTTTTTTGCAGTGCTTGCGTTAATCGATTAATTCTTAGCTTTTGCTTTGTTTGCTATTAACGCGATTTCATTAATATTTTACATGGAATCTTAATGAACTACATTTTATAGGATCGTACATTACATTACCTATTTTGTAATAATTTTATTTTATAGTTTTAAGAAGAATTTATTTATGTATTATTATAATTAAAATTTATTCATTATTAATATTTAGGATTAGAAGAATACTTTACCAGATTTGAGGCAATTATTTTCTGTCTTATATTTATTTATCTTTTATTTCTATGTCTGCATTTAGGTGCAGATATAATTTTTAAATTGTGGTTATGCATAAACTAAGTCTTTATGCATAGATTTCATGTGCATTTATTTCTAAAATAATTGCAAATGCAATAGATATTGCTGTGTATTTAACGGAACAGCTACTTTATATATACCGTATATTATCCTTGAAATTGTTAATTAGTACCGTAGTATGTATACTTATTTCTTTTAGGGTATATGTCGCACGCGTGACCTAAATCGCCATGTAGTTTTATTTACGCGTGGCTAGGATATCGTGACATCTTCTATCTTGAAGACAACTTGAAGGAATTATTAAAACTTGTAAACTTATGAACAGTTAAACTTTACTGAATAAAATTACGATAGGACAGAGCGTATTTATAAGCGCTAGTAGACAAACACGAACCCGGAAAACCCATAGGGAAAACAAATTTTTTAGCATAACTTGCACTAAAATTGAAAATAAATTATATTGCGTTGCAATTATTAATATTATAATTGCAACTAATAACAAAACCAGTAAGAAAGCTATATTCGGCCTGGCCGAATCTTAGATACCCTACACCTAAAAGTTTTGAAAAAAGTGCCGAAGCTAGGGTATGGCGGCCGTGGCGGTCCACTCTGGGCGGCACAATGTCGGGGGCGGCAGTTGTGGAAATCAAGTATTGACTTATTGAATTCTAGGAATTTTTGGGGCTACAAGTTGATTAACCGTCCCGGGCTCCATGAAACCTAGCTACGACTCTGTATAAATAGTAGGCGTGGTCATTACCTTTTTCAAAACAAAATAATTAGCTTAGTTGTTATATAATTGTGTTCATTTAAACTTTATTTCCGTGGTAATAAACTTGTTCTCATACTGCTATACTGTATATGTAGTGTAAAAGTGGGCGGACCGCACCCAGTTTTCATGTAATAATGTTTTTTTGTAAAACAAGTTGTTATCTAAAGTTTTATTCAGGAAGTTTATATATTTAACAATATAAACCTCTTTTGCCTGTGTAACCTAAAAGTGGGCGGATCACGCCCATATTTGGCATATTAACGGATAATGCTACTCTATACCCAGGAATGAAATTTTGTTGTAATAGCTCAAAAACGAACGCTGATATCACATTTTTAATAAAAAATAGGCGTGGTCGTGGACCGATTTTGCCCATTTTCAATACCAACCTGCACACCACAAGAAACAATGTTTATGCAAAATTTCATCACGATATCTTCACCGGTTCTCCTGTGATCGTGATTTCAACAGACAGACAGACAGACAGACAGACAGACAGACAGACAGACAGACGGACGGACATGGCTAAATCGACTCAGGAGGTCACGCTGATCAAGAATATATATACTTTTCTATACCTATCGTCTCTATTTCTATGCGTTACACATTTCGTTACAAAGTGAATATACCCTTACCTTAAGGTGTAGGGTATAAAAATACTCTATATAAAAATTACCCTCTTCTGTTTTTTGGTTTTCGGTTTCGTATTGTGTTGGTATATATTTTTTCTTTTTTGTGTTTCTGCTTGACCCTGAATGAATGATGATGAGATGAAAAATAATGGCGTTACTTGTTTTGTGTCATTGTTCCTGTTCTTATTCTATTACCAAAACCATTTTCTGTGTGTTACAATAAAGAATAATTTATTAGAATTAAGTCGCTGGTAGCTGGACTCTTAACCTTGAAATGCTAATTAATTTGAAGTAATAAAAATAAACCTCATATTGAAATTATAATTTTTGTTGGACTCATTTTGTGTTGGGCGGTTTGCTTTGTTTGTTTTGGACTTTTGTTTTCTTTTGTAGGTATTAGGGCATCGATTGCTTTTGCTGTTTAGCCTTTATTTTTTCCTCCCTTTTGGGGAAAACTCTACAAATATTCTATTTAATTGAATATTAAAATGACACGAAAATATTGACGTTATGTGTTCTCTGTCATTATTCCTTTTTAGTTAATTTCTCATTCTTCTATTACAAAAACAAGGGTTTAGGTTTCTCTTATTTTTGGGTGTTTAAAATAAGGAATAATTTATTTAAATGAAATCAGTTAATACACTGTTTACAAAAATTGTTTTGTTTCATTCCTCCGCTGTATGTATCTATAAAAACAAAACAAAACTTTTTCCTAAAGTGTCTGCTTGGAATATAATTTTTTACTGATTCCTAACTTATAAAATTTGAATTTCCTATTACTCTCTCCTAATAACCCTGTTTTGTGTTAGTCTATTGTATTCTACTTCAAATAACGTGCCTGTTAGATTAACTTAATTTAATTTTCTGATTATTCCTATAAGCTTTTCCTTGTTTAAGTGCTTTTAAAGATTACTTACAAAATTATCTAGTTAATCCTATTTTCCCCTTAATTGCTATTATATAACTTAAGTAAGTTATTGTGGAATGGGCTTTTGTGGCTTTTCTCTTCCCTTAATATTTAAAACTGTAGTAATTGGACTTTTAATCTTTACTACTTTATATGGCCCTATCCAAATTGGAGAAAACTTATTTTTCCTAGTCTGGTTCTTAATTAATACACTATCTCCTACTTTAAATTCTACTAAATTTACTTTATTATCATACTGCATCTTAGCTACCTGTTTCGCTAAATCCTGAATCTTTCTCACTATTTCGTGAGCCCTCTGTATTTGGAATTTTAATACCTTGTTCGGATCTTCGGCATTATATACCGGACTACACTTTCTTTTTAAGTTAGTCGGCATTTCTGTATCGAATCCAAATAAAGTGCGAAACGGTGTTTGTTTCGTCGTAATATGGGGTGTGTGGTTGTGAACATGCATAGCTGTAGTTAACCATTGATCCCAATTCGACCCGTCTTCTTTTGCACAAATCTACGCAAGTATTCCGCTAACGGTCTGGCTACTCTCTAATGAACCATTAGCTTGTGGATGGTAAGGCGTAATATGTAATTTCTTAATACCTAACAATTTGTTACAGTTTCTGGTAGAATACCTACTATATCCATGTAAACTTTGTCGAATGGCCGCATTGGTGTATCTGTTAGCACCATGGGCATTTTTGTCAATTTCGAACTTTTGTTCACTTGGCACTTTGGACAGTTTCTGATGAAATCTTTTATTTGTTTTTGCATTCCTGGCCATCTGAATTGTTTCCGGATTCTTAAATACGTTTTCACCGCACCCTGATGTCCTCCCAGTGGCGAATTGTGAAAGTCTTTAATCACTGTTTCTATTTGTTTCGGGTCGGACAGCAGTGTTGCTGTGTTATTTATTCCGTTTCCCGGTGCCTCATCATCCTTGTCGACTTCAACGGTTGTTCCTTGTTGTTGGCCTTGGTTCGCTGTTTTTGTTGTTGACCGTATTTGTACGGCTCCTATTGTTTTGCGGTTTTCCTGAGGAATTCTGCTCAGTGCGTCTGCGTTTAAGTTTTTCTTGCCTGGCTTATATAAGATTTCAAAATCGTATTCTGACAATTTGTGTCTAAACCTTGCCAGTCTTGAGGTTTGGTCCTTTAAATTGGCTATTCCCTTTAGTGGTTGATGGTCAGTAAAAATTTTGAAATGTCTGCCTAGGAGATATGCTCTGAAGTTTTTTGTTGCCCAAACTATCGCCAAGAATTCCTTTTCTATTGTTGAATATCTCTTTTCTGTGTCGCTTAACGCCCGGCTAGCAAACGCTATTGGTCTATCTTCGCCTACTTCGCCTTGCGAAAGTACTGCGCCCAACGCTTCGTTACTTGCGTCGGTCGTTAACAGAAATTCTTTTGAAAAATCTGGATATGCCAACACTGGCGGTGACATGACTGCTTCTTTTAATCGTTCAAATGCTTGCTGGCAGCCTTCTGTCCAGATAAATTTTGCGTCTTTCCGTAGTAATTTTGTTGATAGGTAGCGCTATCTTAGCTGTGTTGTCAATAAATTTCCTGTAGTAATTTATTAGTCCAAGAAATGCTTGTACCTCTTTTCTGTTTCTCGGTACTCCTATGTTCTTTACACATTCTACCTTGTAGGGGTCTGGTAAAGCACCATTTTCGGAGCATTTGTGCCCTAAATAAACTATTTCCTTTCTGAGAAATTTGCATTTCTCTGTATTCAGTTTTAAATTATGTTCGCGTAATTTCTGTAATACTGAACATAACCTTTGCTCGTGTTGTTTTAGATTTCTACCATATATAACTATGTCATCTAAATAAACAAAAGAGTCTATCCCTTGTAGACCTGTTAGGATATGATTCATTATCCTTTGGAATGTTGCTGGGGCACCCAAATGGTATTCGATTGAAGTCGAAATCCTAGTCCTGTACTAAATGCTGTTTTTTCCTTGTCCCTTTCATCGACTAAAACTTGGTGATATCCACTTGCCAAATCTAGAGTTGTAAAATATCTGCTATGGCCTAATTGCTCTAAAATTTTGTCGATGCGCGGAATTGGAAAAACTTGTTTGATTGTAGCTTCATTTAATTTCCTGTAATCTATTACGAGTATCCATTTTTTCTCCCCGTCCTTGCCACTTTTCTTGAGCATTAAAAGTAACGGCGAGTTCCACGGTGATGTGCTATGTGTGATTATGCCATCATCTAAAAGTTTGTTGACTTGTTTATTTATTTCCTCCCTATGTATTTGAGGTAATCTATATTGTTTTCTATTTATGGGCGGCTGATCTGCGCCTGTTGGAATTTCGTGTTTCAATACACTTGTAAAAGAGAGTTAGTCTCCGTCTGATAGGAAGACGTCATGAAAAAGTTTGTTGACTTGTTTATTTATTTCCTCCCTATGTATTTGAGGTAATCTGTATTGTTTTCTATTTATGGGCGGCTGATCTGCGCCTGTTGGAATTTCGTGTTTCAATACACTTGTAAAAGAGAGTTAGTCTCCGTCTGATAGGAAGACGTCATGAAAAGATTTTACTATTTCCTCTATTGAATTCTTTTCTTCCATATTTAAATTTTCATCTAACTCAATTTCATTGAGCAATTCATTTATTCTTCTTTTGGCATCTATTTTGCCTATGCTATTAATTGACTCAGTACTTTGTATTGTGTACTCGTCGAAGTTTGTGAATTTTGGTTTAAATTCGCTATCTATTTCGTAATCATACTCTGTTGTATTTAATATGGGAGCATAAACCGTGTTATCTTTCACATTTACTAATGTGTCTGCTATATAGATTCCTGGATCTATTTCTTCTTTATGAATTACAACCTTATTACATTTCGTACGAAGTTTTAATGGTACTATCGTAATTGTTCTAGCATCAACTAGTATATAATTTTGTTTATTTTCCTCTTCTATCTGCTCGACAGTTTTTATCGGTAATTCTAAAATAACCTCTTTCCTTTTATCGAAGAGTGTTAAACTCTTTTCCATTGTATGTATAATGGAGTTGCTCCACAAATTATCTCTTCCTAATATGCCGTCTGCCGGTACTCCTTGTTTAAGTGACACCACGTGTAGCGTTAAACGTAAGGACTGTACCTCATTATGACATATAGTAGTTGATCCTTCTGTGCTCACACAACCTCCAAATGCTCCGCTTAAGTCTTTCCTATTCGACTTGTCTATTATTGTGCTATCTTTTATCGCACACCTCTTTATCAGGCTTGTATCTGCTCCTGTATCTACCAGTAAAATGAGTTTTCCATTTATAGCCTCTTCGCAAGGTAAAATGACGCAAGGAACACGTCATTTAGCTGGGTTTGAGTGCAGTTAGATACCCCTGTTTCTATATTTTTATTTTTAATTGCTAACTTATTCATTGAGCACGGTATCCGTATATTTAAATTTTGGTTTTTATCTTTCAACTTAATTGGCATCTCTAAATCAACTGTTTCTCCAAACGTATGATTTCTCTCTGTTACGTTATTTTTCTTATTATTATCAGTCCCTTTTAACTTGATATTAACTTTTAAGTCTCTTGAAAGTGGTAACGTTTCAACAATCGCTTCCGATGTCGGACTTACGGTTACCACTTTATTTCTTAAAGTTGGTAACGTATCCACAATCGGTTTGGATGTATGAATTACTGTTACTCCTTCATTTGGCCTTAAGTTCCTAATATTCTTGGGTTCCCAGATTATTGGCCTGTTCTGGGCCCTTGATAGTTTCCCGGACGATTACTTTGTAACGATTCCCAATTCCTTTTTGCATCGCAATTTTTTATCATGTGTCCTGGTCTATTACACCAATGACATAGCGTTTGGTTTGCTCTGTTCGGCTGATTCCTCTGTAACCCGTTAAGTGTATTTGGGTTAGGGTTTATTGACGCTTTCTGATTCCCCGTCTGCTGGAATTGGTTTTGAGGCCAATTCTGCTGTGGTCGGTTTGTCTGCCAGTTTTGTTGGACTTGGTTTGACTGACAATTCTGCTGGGGTGGATTCCATTGCTCAACTCCTTGAGTTCGATAATTGGGCCCTTGATATGTGTTCCTTGCCACATTTTTCTGGCCTCCCTTTTGGTCACACCTGCAGTTTGCCTCGTGTCCGTATTTTAAACACTTTTGGCAATACGGCGAGTTAAACAATCATCTCTGGTATGACCTCGCTTGTTACAAAATGAGCATATTATTCTATCTGCCGCTCCTTGTGGAGTATTTTGTATCCTATTTGGTTGCCTGACGTTTTTTCCTCCTGAAGCTCTGCCCTGACTTCCATGTTGAATTTTTTCTTGTTGCGTAATCGGCATGCTGGCAAGAAGTGATGAATTCATGTTTACGTTTAAGGGGTCTGCGTGGAAGATGCTACTGCTTTGTATGGTTTCGAGTGCATCTATGGCTAACTCTACCATTTCTTCAATGTTTTTCTCCGTCACATTGAGCATATAAATCCTCAATGCGGCGTTCTTAAGCCCTGACTTAAAGGATTTCTCGACGATTTCCCCTTCCACCATACTCAAAATTGCCATATCACCTTTTCCGTCATATTTCGTTCGAATTAAATCTACTGCCTGTGTTCGTAGGGTGTTCAGGCGTCTTGCAAACTGTCGTATATCCTCGTTAAGTAACTGGTTACAACTTTGGATCGCTGTTAACACTGAGTCTAAGGAGACCATTGGTAAATATGCCCTTTTTATGGTTAGGTAGAATTCATCGAGGGTATTGAATCGTTTTGACCTAACTAAATCATATGCATCCCCATGTAGTCTTTGCTTAATGCAGTCTATGTAGTCCTGAATATTGTCTTTACCCACCTCTCTTGCGGCTAATTCGCACCCGTGTATGAATTTATACACCTCGCCGCGTAAGTCTGGCGAATGTGTTCCAGAAAAGAGTGGTACCAGCCTATTTGTATTTTTAGCTATCTCTCCAATACCCTTTCTGGTTCGATCTTTTGTTGTCTTAATTTGTGGGAGAGACCTTGCGTTGCCGTCCTTCGGACTAACTGCGGGCGGATTTACAGTCCCTAAACTAAATCCCTGTTCTAATGTTCTATTCAACGTTTCTTCGGTTAGTCCCTTCTTCTCTAATAATTCTCTTAGTTTTACGTTCTCACACTCTAATTTCCTGAGTAAATCTTCCTGAAACACTTTATCAACTAAATAATTATCGTACCTATTCTTCAGTGCGCTAAATTTTGATTTCCATGCTTTTGAATCTTCTGTCTTATTATCTATTATCTGGTTTAGGAATATAAGCAACTCCTCTACTATCGCGTCTGCTCTTTCTACACTTGTAAGGTCTCCTAACTCCCCTACTCTAGACTTTATCAATTCTAAGTTTTCTTTGTTGCCTACCGTCCCTTTTAATATCGCCCAATATTTACCTAAAAACTCCCCCAACTGTCGTTTTAGATCCTTATGGGTTCTCTCTAACTCTATATACGCTTGCTCCTGCAACGACTCGGCCATTAATTAAACGAACGACATATAGTTTAATGGGGTTTCAGTTTTCCGAATTTTTACAATTAACCTATGTCAGAGTATACATAAATTTTCCCTAATGTTGTGAAGTTAAATTTATTTTAAAGTGGTGGGTTAAAAATGTTGTAAAACGACTACTTATCGTTCCATCGTTTAATTTTTTATACTAGTCATAGTACTTTTGAATGAGAGATAATTAAAATTTTTATTATGAAGATTCAACTTCGTTAACCGGCTTAGAATTCTTGCTCGCTTCGTTTACCGAGCGTGCAGTAAACATTCGCTGTACATCTGTTTATTTGTCTGTACGCTGACGTCCGCTGCTGCTTTGTTTCTAGCAGAGATGAAACGTCAAAATTTTCGTGACTTCGCCCAATATTTTCAGCTTTGTTTCAAGCAGAGCCGAAGCGTCAAAATTTTTGTGACTTCGCTGTTCAGCTTTGCTTTAAGCAGAGCCGAAGCGTCAAAATTTTTGTGACTTCGCTGAGGTAATTTAAGACCTCACAGAAAGGAACGAACGACCTGCCTCTATTTTTAAGCGGCCAACAAAACTGCAACGTTTGCAATCTCGAATTCGGACGATTAACCTAGTGAACTCAATTGAGTTATTTCTTCGTTAATTGCTTGCTACCTTTGATTGTTTTTATCAGCAAGCAATTGTAATTGCTTGTCATTTAAACAACCAATCTAATTTTGCTTTGATTCTCCAACCAATATGAAGTCTCTAAGCGCATTACTTTAAACGGTAATAATGGTTTTTTAAAGTAACCAAAAAAAAAATTTTTCAAACTTTCCAAAATTTCCGACGAACTGATGAAATTAATTATCGATTAAGCAAATTGAACTGTGCGACTTTGAAATCAAATACAAATTTAAGGACAAAAGTCTAAGACACACCCGAAAAATGTGCGGCTTTGAAATCAAGTTAATCGTTAAAATTTGTTTAACGTGTGTAATTTGAACTCAAACGCCTAAGACACACTCGAAACTATACAACTTTACCGTATACTTTACGCGTTTTGTTTAAGTATTTGATTGGGTTCCTGTTTTTTAACAATTTGCGTTTATTATTTGGATTTTTCCACGTTAAATAAATTTTTAAATTTATTTAAGTTAGTAAAATCAATCTGATTTTCGCACAATCTGTTAATTACAGTACCCAATATTGTGATAATATAAAACACAAAAATTCTTAATTAATTAATGTTGGCAACGTTATGTCGTTGCTGTTGATTACTGGCATTAACGAAAGATAACTAGCACCTAAACCAGTACCTTTCACCAGGATATTTGCTGATTTGTTGGCATTCGGAACTTGAACCGACTGCCAACGCTGAACTTTAATGTAAATGTTGTCAAACAAATTTATTTTATTTGATTAGTTTATTTTATTCATTCTCTACGTTCATTTATTTCGAAATTTTCTTAATTTTCCCTATTTCATACTTTTTAGTTCAGATTAAAACTTTTGCTTTTGTGTTTTGAAAAATGTGAATTTTTCTTTCCAAAAAAAAATGTTTTATTGTATCCCTATCAAAGAAAATGCCTTCCCGAGTGAAAAAGGGTCGACCTCAGCAAAGATTTTGTCCAGCTAATGCTATTGGACAGATAAGGATGCCGTGCTTCACGCTGGCATCCTTTCGATGAAACCGATGATTTTGAGACCTGAAAGTTATTTCACGATTTATATAATATAATAATATAATTTATTTTACTATAATTAATATATTATAAATAATATAATAAATAATAAATAATAATAAATAATATATTTTACTATAATTAATTAGTTTTATAAATTCTTTCTCTCGCTGTATATATTAAAGCACAACTTCATATTCTTAAAATAATTAAACCATAGGACATTAAATATATCCTAAAAAATAATCAGAAATTCTCAAAAAAAAAAAAATTGTATAAAAATTTAACATAATAAAAATAAATGAAGTTAAAAATAAGGATAATTGAACCCTTCGAGACGAGAATTAAAAGAATTTAATTCTATCACTACCCTTTTCGCTTTTTCCCATTTTTTAACTTAAGTTTTATTTTTCACTGTTCTCAAAATTCCTCTGTTCTAACTTTATGATTCCATTTTTTTTTCTATTATTGAATTTTAATTTTATTTTTTACTTTTGCGTTTTATTTATTAACGAAATTATCGTTTCACTTTTTACTAGCGTCCTTTTAAACTTTCTTTTAAAACTTGATTTTACTTTTATTTTGCTAACTGCTGCACTTCAATTACTGCTACAAAATTTTTATTTCACTGCTTTTTTAAAAATTTTTTGTCAAATTATTAGCTAACTTATTCTTTCACTTTTCAATTTAATTTTTTTTCCCTAAGCTACGAATCTTACTTATTTATTTTTGTATTTGATTGTTACTTACCTTCGAGCGATCCTCGGCTCGAAAAACCGGCTGCGCCAATTTGTTGTATTTTTTCTGATTCGAAATCAGATTCCCTATGGGAGCGTAGGTTCGAATCCTACCGGCTGCGCCAATTTGTTGTATTAATTTTCGGGGTGGTCTCCTCCCTTTCGTTGTCCTCCGTACAACGAATAAAACGCCTGGTGTTATGCTTCCTGTTGATTTCTTTATTTACACTTTGATTTTGTTTTTCTCTTAACACTATTTTTATTACTACTATTTTAAAAGCTAACTCGCGACTTGATACGCGATTCTGAAGAACGACTTCTTCGTTTGGATTTAACTACAAGACTCCCGTTGGAATCTTTTCTATTTTTCCGCCTTGGCTCGGTTGACACACCCGTCGACCGAACCAAAGTGGGTCAGTATGCCGTGTTTCGCAATTTCCATTATTTCGCAATATAGAAATTGTAACATTCGCAGAATCAATACGCGGAAGAAAATCGTTCTCAATTTAATTCTTCCGCGTGTGGATTCTGAACGTTGGTTATTTTAAACCAAGCGTTTTAATGGTTTGGAAGCTTGCTATTGTAAGCTAGCTTCCACAATCCACTCAAATACAAAACGCTGTGGTTCTTATGGTTTGGAAGCTCGGTACTAAATGCTAGCCTCCACGATCAATTCCAATTGCCAAGCTACGGTTGCTGACTTGGCTTTAGCCGTTAATAAAACCAAAGCTTGACTAAACCAAAGTAAACTAAAGCTTCGGGCTTACCAAGCAAAGTGCTGTGGTTGCATTAATGTGAACTTGGCCTTGACTCACTCACGGAGTAGTATTATAAAACGATAATACTGGCCTTGAAAGTTCTTATCTCCCGGAACTGGAAATTGCGACCGCGACATACAACAGTATAAAAATAATAGAAAAATATATATATTGAAAAATTCAAAATAATTATAATGTGTGGCGCAGGATTTTGCGTCATCACACAGCTTTATATTTTCGTTGTCGCAATAGGATTGGAAGTCGTTTGACGAAAATGCAGCGCCCCTGTCGGAAATAATGTGTGCGGGATTTCCAAAAATTACACTCTGATTTCGAAGTTTTGTAATTACTTCTTGTGTGATTTCCGACTTTGTAGGATACAACCAACAAAATTTTATAAATAAATCAATTACTTCTAAAATATGTTGATATTGCTTCCTTGTTGAATCTAGCGGACCCAAAAAGTCGATGTGAAAAGTATGAAGAGGTAACTCTTCCTTTTGCAATTGATGTAGACCTTCTTGTTTTCCTAGTTTGCGGTTATTCAGAATGCATGGAATGCAGGACAGGATGTGCTTTTTAATTTTTCCTTCGACATTTGGTATAAAAAAACTTTTAAAATACATAAGTTCTTTGGTCTTTTTTACAGAGAAATTACCCCTGTCGTGAGAATTGCTAATAATTTGCTTCTGCATATTCTCTGGGACTACTATTAATTCGATATCTTTAATCTTAACAGTTTAAACAGAACATCGGATTTAAGAAAATAGTCGTTGTAGGAATTATTACTCTGGAGAATAACGCGGATTGCTTTCAAAGCTTCATCTTCTAACTGTGCTTGTGCAATTCGGACATTTACGTTGCGTATCATCATCACTACGTAGCGACTCAGAGCGTCGACATGCTACATCCTTGTACCAGCTCGACGCTGCACAACATAATCGAATTCCTGTAGTAATAATATCCAAAGAGCTACCCGTGTACAAGTTAGCACAACTTAGAATTTCAATACGAATGTTGAAATACAGAAAAGTCAACAACCAGCTGCGTCAGCTATTTATTCTACAATTGCAAAAGAATGATAAGAAACTAAAAGGACAAAGAAAACACCAGACGCAGACTCAGCGTTTTTGGGGTACAATGTTGGTTGAAATGAAGTATTGTTTGTAAGCAAAGAGCAGATCACTTTTGGAAGTAAAAGAATAAGGTTCAATTTTGTATAATTTTATTTTCAATAAAGAGACTCACAAAAAACTAAGACCCCGTTTTTTGTTAACTGGCGCCCAACGAGTGTTGAAACTAAAGGAACCCAGCAATTGAATATAAAGGAGTGCTAAATCTCAAATAAAAACATAATAGCTAAACTACAACGAACTAGAAGAAACAACTATCTATCAACAGTTGAGGAAACCACATCAATTGGACTAAAATTAAAAGCAATTGCAACCAACAGAGGAATTAACTATCTATATTGAAGAAAACTCATCAATAAACTAAATTTTTTTTTTGTTTCAATGTAAGTAGAGTGCTTATGAAATACTTAAAAGTGAAAAAAAATACTGAATTGCGAGTGAAATTTTGTTTTTGGAAAAAAAGTGAAGCATACTCTCGTATGAATGAAGATATTGAGTCATTATTGAAAAGACTTGAAAGTTTAGATCTTATAGAAGACTTAGAAATGACAATTACTCCAGATCAGTTAAAAGCTATTGTGGAGAGTGCAGTTAGCAGTGCTCTCGTGGTACAGGAAAGGCAGTTTGAGGGAAAATTAGAGGAATTAGGAAAAAGGGTGACCGAGTTGTCTGTAAATGTACGAGAAGTAGAAAAATATGAAGAGGCTACTGTAGGAGGTGACGTGTTGTGCAGCGAAACTTTAGACATAGTAAAATCTTTACCAGAGTTTGAGGGAAAGCATGAAACTTATGTTTCATGGAGAAAGGCAGCACACACCGCTTATAGAATTTATGAAAAATATAATGGGAGTTCCACCCATTTTCAGGTTTTGGGAATCATTAGAAATAAAATTAGGGGTACAGCCGATATGATTTTGGCTTCTTTTGATACCCCTCTAAATTTTAAGGCCATTATTAATAGACTCGATTTCACCTACGCGGACAAGAGACCCATTTATTTAATAGAGCAGGAAATGTCCACCCTTCGACAGGGAAATCTGACTCTTTTAGAGTATTATGATAAAGTGGAGCGGAAGCTCACACTTCTAACAAATAAAACAATAATGAACTATGATAGTGATCTGGCTGCATCATTAAATGAAAAATACCGAATGGATGCATTACGTGTGTTCATTTCAGGCGCAAAAAAATCTTTAAGCGACATTCTTTTTTCGGCAAAGCCAAAGGATCTTCCATTGGCGCTGGCATTGGCCCAAGAGGTTGAATCAAACCATGTGCGCTATAATTTTGCTAGCAATTATGCTAAAAGTATGGAGGAAAAAACACAACAGAGATCTTTTACGAAAAACGCTAGGTTTGCTAATACTAATAACACACAAGGAAAAAATTCTTATTATGACAGACGACAGGATAGCTCAAAAGAACAAAAGCAGGAGATGGAACCGATGGATATCGATTCATCAAGGTTCAAACAGCCCCAAAAAATTAATAATCAGTGGCGAGCCCAACCGAACATAAACGTAAGCCCGGCAATAAAAAGACCAAATAGTGGTGCCACCAGGTTTACAGGCTTGAAGCAACAGCGGGTCAATCATATGGCGCATGAAAAAAATGATCATGTAGATCATAATTATCAGTATGAAACTTATATAGAAGATGAAGTTTCAGAATATGACCAAATTAATTTTTTAGTCATGACTCCCTGCTCCCGTACATAGAAAGGATTATAGCACGGAGGAAGATTAAATTATTGATAGACACAGGCGCATCAAAAAACTACATAAAACCATTACCAGAATTCAAACAAGGAATGTTGATGAGACATTTATGGTGAAGTCACATCATGGCTTCAATTCCATAAAACATAAATGAACTATTAATCTTTTCAATATAAATACTACCTTTTTTATCCTTCCAAACCTGACGTCGTTTGACGGAATTATAGGACTTGATTTATTAAAAATCGCAGATTCTAAGCTCGATTTAAAAAATAAAAAGCTGGAATATAACACTGGATCAGAACCCATTCAGTTTTTTTAATTGTAAGAGTGTAAATTTTACAAGTGTGGAAAAAATTGAGGTACCTCAGGAGGTATCCGAGAGATTTCGAAAAATGATAGAACTAAGAAAGGGTGTCTTCGCTGAACCTGATGAAGCGTTACCCTTTAACACAAATATTATTGCGACTATTCGCACTGAGGATGAGAATCCAATATATTCAAAGTTATACCCATATCCAATGGGAGTAGCAGATTTCGTAAACACAGAAGTTCGTAACCTTTTAAAGGATGGCATCATCCGCCCATCCAGATCACCCTACAACAACCCTGTTTGGGTGGTAGATAAAAAAGGGACTGATGAATATGGAAACATTAAAAAACGACTTGTTATGGATTTTAGAAAACTGAATTCGAAAACAGTGTCTGATAGGTATCCCATTCCAAATGTAAGTGTTATATTGTCAAATTTGGGTAAGGCTAGATATTTTACTACTCTATACCTTAAATCGGGATTTCATCAAATATTATTGGCAGAAAAGGACCGTGAGAAAACAGCCTTTTCAGTAGGAAACAGGAAATATGAGTTTTGTAGACTACCGTTTGGGCTTAAAAATGCAACAAGCATTTTTCAGAGAGCCATTGACGATGTTCTTAGGGAACAAATAGGAAAGTCGTGCCACGTTTACGTTGACGACGTTATAATTTTTTCAAAAGATACGGAAACCCATGTCGACCACATCGCTTGGGTCTTGGATAAACTCTGTGAAGCCAATATGAGAGTTTCTCGCGAAAAATCAAACTTCTTCAAAGAAAGGGTTGAGTTTTTAGGATTCGTAGTATCGCGAGGTGGTATCACAACGAGCCCCAGTAAGATAGATGCAATAAAAAACTATAAGCAACCCAGTACAATTTTTGATTTAAGATCCTTCTTGGGACTGGCAAGCTTGTAACACAAAATTTGTGTCACAGTGTTTTAATCACATATTAATCTCACTCTTATTATTAAGCGACCCTTGGTTAATTAATTTTTTTTAACCGCCTCATGACCAAGCGTCATTTCAACAAAGAAAACATAGATTTTAAGCATTTAGGTTACATTATCCCTAGTAATAATACTTAATTCTTAGAAACTAGTTTTCAAAGAAAATACGATAGGGAGCAACCCTGACCCACCGAACACACACCGTAACAGCCCTGATAAAAATTTGAGTGACAAAATTGCTTTGGCACGATCATGCCACACACGAATATAATTCGTGCGGACTTTGCAGTCGCCGGTCCATATAAGGGACGGTAATTGCAAAACACGGCGAGTCAAAAAGCGTTGGTGTTTAGTGGTAAGTGCCTTAAAAACACCTACCCAACCGAACTTTTGACTGTTTTTGCACTTTTTCCAATCTTTTTCTACTTTTCCTTTCTTTCTTTGCTCTTCTTTTCGACTACGGTCACCCAGCTTCGGCTTTTCCGACTACGGTCACGCAGCTTGGGCTTTCCCGCCTACGGTCACCCAGCTTCGGCTTTCCCGATTACGGTCACCCAGCTTCGGCTTTCCAGACTACGGTCACCCAGCTTCGGCTTTCCCGACTACGGTCACCAGGCTTCGGCTTTCCCGACTACGGTCACCAGGCTCCGGCTTTCCCACGGCACCGGCCGAACCAACCACTGGTGGTTTACTTGCAGAATTGTAAGCAGGTAAGCCCTTAGTGGCTGGGCGCATACCGAACACTCGGTACCCGAATCGCAGCGGTTTGGTCGCACTCCTGTAAGCTACCAACTCCCTGCCTTCGGCCATACCAGTGGATACCATTGCAAGTCAACCGCGACTTGAACCGAATACACAACCCGTAACGTAGCCTACGTCATTAGGCAACCGAGACGCAGTGACGTCATTCCGCGAACAGTAGCGTAACTCAGCCACCGCGGTTTTCAACCGATTACGCAAACCGTAGCGTAGCCCACGTCATTAGGCAACCGAGACGCAGTGACACAAGACCTTGCTTGCAGAAACAGAATTATTATCGCGGAGCTTGAAAGCTGGATGTTATCAATAACTCTTTCAAAAATCGGTTTAGTTAATCCACAGATTTTGGATTCTAATGATTTACTTAGTATAAATAGTAAGCACTCTACAAATGTAACTATACAGGATTTAATGGAAGTTGCTAGTACATATAAGAGTCCTATTAGATGATAAATTTTTACATTTTTTAATTAAGTATCCAAGACCAGATATGGTTTGCAAGAAACTAACATTGTACCCTGTTCAACACAACTACACAATTCTTAATTTTAATGGCGAAAATAGATTATTGGATTATTGGATTAGTTATCGATTGGAAACTGTAATGCAACCCTAACAACATCATTCTGCAGGAAGCTGGTACATTCAACATGCGCACAACAACTCCATTCGGGGGGTCATGCATATTGCACTTCTCGGCCTTCCCATCTTGAGTCGGTGACAATAATTGATGAGGGTGTTGTAATTGTAAATGATGACACCTTTACTATAAAAACAAATGATGATATAGAGACAACCATCACGGGCACATTTCTACTGACTTTTAGTGGCGAGGCAAAAATTAATGAAATCCTATACAGAAATCACAAAAGTATAGTAACAAAATTACCGGAGTCACCGATAATTGGCCTACTTAATGTTACAATTCATGAAAACATACTGAGTCTACCATACCTTCAGAGGTTAAGTGTCACACTGTTGCTGCAGCGATACGAACGCTAGTGTCAAGTGGACATTACAATAGTTGCAAGGAGTCGGCATTAGCAACAGCTGTATTTATTGATAAAATCAATAAACTCTTTGATTGCTTAACAGTAATGTTTTATATGATAAAAATCCATTGAAATGTGCACAGCGTCAAAATAACAATATTGCGATTTATTTGAGGGAAATGGAGAAATATTTTCAGACCTTGAAATACTGCAAAACAGTGTATTGAAGGAATGGCTCTTTCCATATCATCAATACTGTCCCTAGGTGATGATATTTTCTCTCAAAACCCAGAATCGTTTTTCTTGACTTCAGCACGCCTTAACCAGGACGCATTAGAAAACTTGTTTTATCTAGTAAGGTCCAGAGGTGCTACAAATAATAATCCAACTCTATTTGAGTTCAATATTATAATAGCCAAAATGTTATCTATGAAAATTATAACTTCAAAGACGACAACAAGTAATTGTGAACCGGATAACGACATGATTTTAAATGTCATAAATGCTAATGATATAATATCACAAAATTATGTTATAAATAACCAAGCAGACGTAAGTCAGGAGTTGAATGAATCTCACAGTAATTTCGAAATGGAAATTATTCCAGAATTGGAAGAACTTTTTTCTTTTACATCTAATGCATGTCCTCAAAACTCCCTGCGCTACTTTGCTGGCTTTGTGATGTTTAAGTTGTTACAAAAATTTAATTGCGATGTTTGTAAAAATCTTATTAAAAATGAATTTACAAATTTAAAGGATTCCGATATAAAGTCTTTATATTTAACAAAAATTTTAATTTTTTTAACAGCAAATTTAAATTGCAAGCACAAACTGATGAATTTTTTTCATTAATAGCAGTTTTTGATGCAATATTCCTTAATTTCTTTAATGAGAATCCTCATTCACGAGATATAAGAAAAAAATTTTTAATTTGTGTGTTTTAAAAACAAATAAATTAAAAAATTTTGAGGATTGGTTTTCAGAAACACACAGTTGCTTTGAGCATAGAAAGCAAATTTTAAATTACTTTTTGTTAGTGCTTATTCGGAAAAATAGTACTTGGTTGGCGGAAAAGTTATTGAAAAAAGATGATAAGCCACATAGTTTAAAAAAACTGAAAATTTTAAAATCCTAGATTGAATGAATTCTAGGTCGAAACAGGATGTTTATTTTTTCAACAAAATAATTTAATTTTCAATCATTCAAGTGTGTTTGCCATCTGAAGTACATCTAAAAACCAACAAAACCTATCGCCGTTCAACTCTTTTCCACTTTTAAATACCATTAACTTTTTAGTATTACTCGTATAACATATTTAATGTGTTGATATGCCGACCAAAGTACATCTTCTTCCTATACAAATTCTTCAACAGCACGCTATGCTCGGAACGTAGATCTTGCCAGCGCTTTACAAAGCTTGGACATCGTACAAGAAGCAGAACAAAGTTACGAAAATCAAAATTTCTTACAAAAATCATAAAATGAAAAATTGAAAACAAACGCAGACGGACGGACGGCACATGGTTTGTTATTGTAAGATAAGCAAAAGAAGACGGATCGCACCCTTCTTCTCATCGCCCGCTGTACACCACAAATTGATGGATTCTTTCTTTCACACTTTATATGGCATACGAATGCTAGAGCGATTAACTCTTCTTACGCATATTCGATTGCATTGTTAGTGTAAAATAAAAGAAACAAAGTCGATCTTCCGATCCCTTCATGAACCATGAATGAAAGTATGCATACATACACACGTCCGCTTAAATCGCGCTCAAATCGAGCAATGAGCACAGGCTGCCAAAATAAGTCTGAGAGCGTAAGCAACGACGAAGTTCGTGTCGGGAGCCAACGAAGCCGTACGAAGTTAGAAAAACACGAGTGGGACCCAGCGTTCAGAAAATTTTGCGGACCACTTTTTTGTTGATTTGAGCGGTCTATATGTTATGTGGTCAGTGCTTTGACCTAACGGAATAACATACATACATATATCCGATCAATGTATTTTTGCTTCGTGTCACAGAATTTCGCAAGAATGTGTTATTGCGTATTTCTTTAAAAAGTGTTATTGCGTATTTCTTGACACAACTGAAATTCTTGCGAATTTAACAGAATATTTCAAATAATTTTATTTCTGAAAAAATTTCAAATATTTAATTTTATTTGTGATAAAAATTTCCAATAATTTTATTTCTGAAAAAAAGTTCCAATAATTTTATTTCTGAAAAAAATTTCCAATAATTTTATTTCTGAAAAAAATTTCAAAGCATGCTAGAAAGGTTCTATGTAGAAATCTATAGAAAGGTTCTAGCATGCTAGAAATATTCTAATAGCCTTATTCCAAAGCAACGCAACGGAACGTAATTTCGTTACGCTTCTACCCACCCCGCTTCATAAATTTGCATTCGAAAACTCTTACGATGATTTGCGTTTAGAGAACTGAGCTTTACGTGTTTGCGTTGGGTTGTCAAAACTGGTTTTCTGGGGTACACACAGACTACACTCGGATTTCTCTTTTCCTCTTATGATTTTATGGCTTTCCAGATTTTGTTGTGATTTGTGTTTTGTTTCTAACTTTGATATGCATACCAGCGGTGATGTTTTGAAAAGTTTGTAAAATAAATTGATTTTTAATTCTTTTTAAAAGTAAATAATATTAAAATTTAAAAATGTTTTTCGCGGAGTTAATTTTGAATTCCTCGGACGATGAAGAAGAATCAACTATTCTTCCAGCGAAGGTTCGGAACAAGGCATTAAGGCATAATGCAAACATTTTGGAGATGCCGGATAAGGAGTAAGTAATTCACATTTTGGTGTAATTTACAAAAACTTTTTGATTCCGATAATTTTTATCTGTATTATAATTTTTTCAGATTTCGCACCAACTTCCGCATGAACAAAGAATGTTTTATGCAGCTTTTGAGTGAAGTAGGTCCTAAATTTGCAACATCGAAGACTACCGCTGCCATTCCTCCGATCTTTAAATTAGCTACATTTTTGCGATTTCTGGCATCCGGTAGCTACCAGAAGGGTGTGGGCAATGAAAATGCAGCATCTATGTCACAAGGTAATGTGTTGAAGACGATTTTGGAGTGCCTAAATATTTTCGAACAACATTTGTGTCCAAAATGGATCCGATTTGCAACGACGGTGGAGGAAGAGTTGCATACAAAAGAAAAATTTTTCAACAAATATGGGATTCCTGGTGTTATCGGCTGCGTAGATGGCACCCACATATGGATAAAATGTCCGGGCCAAGAGCGAAAGCATTTATATTTCAATAGGAAAGGGTTTTATAGAATCAATGCTCTTATGGTAATATATTAAACCTTCCTAACATAATTTAGGTAAACGTGTTTATATGTTTCTTTTTTTTTTGCAGATTTGTGACTATGATATGGTCATCCGGTATGTCGATGCACGACATCCTGGTGCAAATCATGATGCCTTCGTGTGGAGGGTGAGTGCGGCCGAAGGACACTTGGGGTCGGAATACAACGCTGGAAAACGGAACACTTGGCTATTGGGTAAGAAGTTTTGAAATTTGGCATTGAAGTCAGTAATTAATACGATGTTATTTAAGGGGATTACCCTCAAACGGTTACCAACGGTTACCAGTTGTTGCCCTACTTGATGACCCCTTACCGAGAACCTCTGCAAAGATATGAAGTCGAATTCAATACTAAGCACTGTAAAGCACGAAATCTCATAGAAGGTTGCTTTGGGGTGCTAAAAAATCGATTTCGCTGCCTGCGAAAGGGTAATGTAAGGAATAATGTAAGGAAAGGGGCTTACATTATTCACCACAGGCAGCAACAAAGATTGTAAATGCATGTTGCGCCTTACACAACATTTGCATTTACTACAAGAATGAGTGGGAAATGGAAGAAACGGGCAACGAGGAGGCCGACAATTACAACGTTTCAGAAGAAAGTCCAATGGGAGCAGGTACCGCAGTGCGCGATCAATTGGCTACAGAATTAGCGCGTACAGTTCTCTCTCGTACAGTTGTCGAGTTACAGCCTATCACAAATTGAAATTCTTCCATACATCTCCTAAACTGTTAAAACTATTTAGATAGAATAAATGCTGTTATAAAAAATTTTTACATAGCTTTTATTTATATTAAGTAAAGTTTCTTCGAAAGGTCATTAGTTTTAGAGGAAAACGATTTTTTATAATTTTAGTACTTTTTTCCCCAGTTCATTTAATATTAATCGCAAATATGTTTTTTCTTAACACAACTGTATAATGAATATATAATTTTCTAAATTTTAGGTATTGGACTAGACTCTCTGAAAACTAAAAAACTATATAGGTTAATTATGCAGTTATCTTAAGAAAAAACATATTTGCGATTAATATTAAATGAACTGGGGAAAAAAGTATATATACTAATAAAAAAGTAAAAATAGTTAAATTAAAAACTAAGGATAATAAGATCTAAATGAAACAAAAACATTAACATTCCAATTTAACAAACTTAAAACGTTCAAACTTAAATTATAAAGTAAGCAATCCCTCCGCTGGCTCTTTGCGTTTAAGTGCCTCCAATATTGCAGCAGAGATTTGCTGCAGCCCATGGTATTGGCCTTAACAGCGTTGCTCTGCTCGTGCAATGCGTTGCTTTGCTTCTCCAACTCTGTCTCCAATAACTGGTTTCGCTCCTGCAACGCCGCGACAATTTGGAGCTGGGTCGCATTTTGCTCTCGGAGCATGGACATATAATCGTCCCGACGCTTCCTTGATCTTTTCTGCTTTGAAAAGCATGTAGTTTGCGCTGCAGTGTGGGACGAGACCGGTGCGGAAACTGCTTCGGCAGTTGGCTGAATGCTGGCTACCGATGTATGCGCTGCATCTTTTTCCAAAACCAATTGGAGTTCCTCATCTTCTAGAGGCTGCACAACAAGTGCAATGTCGTCAGCTTCAACCACAGATAGAAGAGGAACGGCTGAAATTTCCAACGAAATATTAAACATTTTAGAATATTTACATGTATGAAAATACTTACATGGGGGGTTACTTAATGGTTCTGCCGGTGGTTTGGTTGCGAACACGAAATCAAGGCCGTCTGGCATAGCGGCCGTCGTATATCCCATTATTTCCACCGTTTCCTTTTCAAAAACGGTGAGGTTTATCTCTGTGAACGGTCCTCCCCCAATTTTCCTCCGTTCCGCCGCTCTTTCAGCCATTTTTTTTTGGCCCTCACCTTCATGTCTGACCAAACCTAATAATTATAAATAATATTAATAAGAACATATTTATATTTCGAAGTAAATTTACCTTTTTCCATTGCTGGGTTGACCTAATGGGAGGGCCAAGTGCATTCAACGCTGTACAAATTCGCTCCCATTCTGCATCGTTCGTGCTGCGGTTCGAACCAAAAACGGGAGCCCCTCTCGCCAAATATGGTTTCAACCGCATTTGTTGCAGTAATGCGGTTTGTTGTAATTCTAGAAAATAAAATACACAATATATACACTACCGGCCAAAAGTTTCGAAGCACCACTCCTGTTCATAGAAAATCGTGTGGCATTTCTTTAGTATTGCATAAATTTTGATTTTTTCTTTTTTAATAGGATGGTTATAAAGTGATAACTGTAATACGGAACCCAAAACGGGTTTACGGCGTTCATTGTTTAATTGCATGCTCAAACAATGCACTAAGTCAAGAAATTTGATTTTTTTGTTTATTGCACTTGCCATACAAAATCGAGAAAAAGGGTTATAAGAAACCTTTTTCAGGTACTCAGGGTAATTTTTTCTTATGGGGTAATTGCTAAAGGTAATTATGAAAAATTATTACTATCCATTTTTTACCCTGGGTCAAGTGTAAAAGGCTGACCTAGAATATTGACACCATTCTTTGCTCCTCAAGATTCAAACTGACCAAACGTTAAAAAAACCGAAGTCATGCCAAAAAATAAGATTGATATAAGATCTGCAGTGATTACTCTTCATAAGGAAGGCAATTCCGAGCGGATAATAGAGCAAAAATTAAAAATTTCGACTAGTTTTGTGCATCGCACCATACAAACGTACAAGGATTATCGAACTCTTGAGGTCCTTCCGCGGTCCAAAAGGCCAAGATCGACCAGAAATTGTGAAGATAGAGCACTGAAAATATCAAGCAGACGGAACAGAAGAAAAACGGCTCCAGAAATAGAAGCCGAGATGGATTACAGTCGATCAAACCCGCTGTCATTAACAACTGTAATAAGGCGGCTAGAGATGCTGGTCTTTGTGGAAGGATTGCTAAAGAAAAACCCTTACTTCGAACACGAAATAAAAAGAGAACATTTCAATGGACACTAACCTATAAGAAATGAACCGAAGAGGACTTAAAAAATGTTCTTTGGAACGACGAATCACATTTCGAGCTGTTTGGGTCAAATCGGTGAATTTTCGTCAAACGTAGTGCCCAAGAGAAGATGCTGCCGGAGCGTGTAACACCAACAGCGAAGCACGGCGGCGGTTCCGTTATGGTCTGGGGATGCTTCTCAAGCAACAATGGAGTAGGCGATTTAATTCGAATCGATGGAATTATGCCAAAGGAGGAGTATAGAATGATACTGCAGCACAATGCCATACCATCAGGCCTACGATTGATCGCCGAAGGTTTCGTGATGCAACAAGATAACGATCCCAAACACAGTTCCAAATTGTGCAAAGGCTATTTAGAGGGCAAGGAAACATCTGTGTAACGACCTTTCTTTGTAGCTGGGATATTTCTCAGTCGCGTCCAAGGTTCGTTCAGTTATTTGTTTTTATTGAACCAAGTGCACACTTTTATTTTGTTGAAATTGATATTTATACTTTATTTTTGGTACTTCTGATTTGAGACAAATGTTGAATTTATTAATACTTAAAATACAATAATAAAAGTTCTGAAAATTTGGTTAGGTTCCTGGTGCCTTGTATCCTTGTGTATCGTGGGCGTCGCCTGTGATGTCGTTTCTTCGATCTCGTTGTGGTGGGGTTGTCTACATCGGTGGGGTTGTAACCCGCGTGGCTGGAAAACTTGTCGACACTGGTTGGGCCGTTGATCATGCGCGGCAGAAGATCTTATGATGGCCGTGGAGTCGAAACCCACCCGGCAGAACACGTCACTGGTTGCGTCGTCGAGCACGCGCGGCAGAAGATCTTAGGATGGCCGTGGAGTCGAAACCCACCCGGCAGAACACGTCACTGGTTGCGTCGTCGAGCACGCGCGGCAGAAGATCTTAGGATGGCCGTGGAGTCGAAACCCACCCGGCAGAACACGTCACTGGTTGCGTTGTCGAGCACGCGCGGCAGAAGATCTTAGGATGGCCGTGGAGTCGAAACCCACCCGGCAGAACACGTCATTGGTTGCGTCGTCGAGCACGCGCGGCAGAAGATCTTAGGATGGCCGTGGAGTCGAAACCCACCCGGCAGAACACGTCACTGGTTGCGTCGTCGAGCACGCGCGGCAGAAGATCTTAGGATGGCCGTGGAGTCGAAACCCACCCGGCAGAACGAGTTTATGATGGCCGTGGAGTCGAAACCCACCCTGCAGAACGACTTTATGATGGCCGTGGAGTCGAAACCCACCCGGCAGAACACGTCACTGGTTGCGTCGTCAAGCACTCGCGGCAGAAGATCTTAGGATGGCCGTGGAGTCGAAACCCACCCGGCAGAACGAGTTTATGATGGCCGTGGAGTCGAAACCCACCCGGCAGAACGACTTTATGATGGCCGTGGAGTCGAAACCCACCCGGCAGAAAACACTTTACACTGTATTACCGCGGCTCTGCTGAAGTTGATGGTTGCCCTCGCTGTCGCTGTTGTCTTGCTGCTCGGTATTGCTAGGCAGAGGTTACTTACCAGTTTAATGCTCCCAGCTTGGTGGTCCGGACCTGAATGACTATTCTGCGTGTGATGCTTTCTTTTATATATACCGCGTTCTCAGACTGTTTCTGATGTTCACGTGTTCGCCGCTGTGCGAGCCCGTGTGATAGAAAGAGACACATGCATGCTGTTACCATGGTGCTATCGTGTGTTATGGCGAGTGTAGTGTGTAAAATACCGTGAACTGGCCCTGTTATGAACCGTGTGTATGTACCGTGAACTGGCCTTGTTATGTAACATAATTTTATTCATTAAATTGTCGTTACATCTGGAATATTAAAAAATATATAATATTAAGATTTGGCCTGCCCAGTCACCCGATCTCAATCCAATAGAGCTTCTATGGGTTGAGCTGGACCAAAAGGTGCGAGAAAAAGCGACTACGTCGAAAGAGGAAATGTGGAATGCATTGTTGGAATCCTGGAACAATATACAACAGGAAACCATAAAGAAATTAATCGCCAGAATGCCAAGAATTGTAGCATTGCAATTGTAGCAATTTTAGATATACTAAAACAAACTCCACATACCTTTTCTTGCTGGCATTCGTTTCAATTCTTATTATAAATTTTTTAATTTATTATTATATTATTTCATTTATTATCACATATTATTTTAATATATTATCACAAAATATCACATAGTTTTTGGAAACTGTATGCCAGCGAATGGTTTTTAGCTACCGCTAGATTTGACAGTTCAACTGTACGCATTTGCGTTGGTTTTAAGCTTTCGAATACACATTTTTGCCGCAACAACGTAAGGAGTGTTGAAACTATTGTTGTAAATTGGTATGCAGCGCAATTTACGCTACTGAGTGGAAGCAGCTCGGAATTTGCGCTGTGCTAGGCATTTGGAACAGCTGTTAAGCGAATATAACAAAGCATAACGGAAATAACGTTGCGTTGCGTTGGTTTGGAATAAGGCTGTAAATTCATAAGTGTTTCGACTGGGTATTTGTATTTTATAATTATATAAAACCGCATTCCGTTCATATTGTATATATTGGACTCTGCAGAGAAAAAAATGCGTGTGTGACCCTCAAGCAAATTAAAGAAGTAATTTTAATTTATAGATTATTATTATATTATTATTATTATAGAATTCTGATCAAATTACAAACAAATATATCCATACTATGTAATATATAACCAGAAAGAGTGTTAACTTCGGCATGGCCGAAGTTCATATACCCTACACACGTTTACTTAAAAATTGGGCATGGTAATGGTCTAATTTTTTTCCTTTTCAATCTCAAATAGCCTGTGATGACAGAGAATATTCGTGCCAAATTTTGTGAAAATATCTCTATTCGTTCTCTTGTAATCGAATTTTATTTAATTAGTGGGCCGACCACGCCCATTTTTGGTAGTCTATTTTAGTCAGAGATATTGGACTTCTGGACAAAATTTCAACCCCAAATTCGTTCTACAAGCTGAAATTGAGCTATAAGCATGGATTAATTTATATTCACTATAAAAAGTAGGCATGGTAATGGTCCGATTTTGCCCATTTTCAATAGCGATGAGTTTCTAATGATAGACAATATTCGTGCCCAGTTTGAAGAAGATATCTCTGTTCGTTCTCTTGTAATCGTGATTTCCACAGACGGACAGGCAGACGGACGGACATGGCTAAATCGACTCAGGAGATCACGCTGATCAAGAATATATATACTTCTCTATACCTGTCACGCCTCCTTTAATGCGTTACAAACGGAAGCAGTAAGTGAATATACCCTCTCACTTCGTGTGTAGGGTATAAAAACAAAAGTCTGTCTTTCTGTCTGCCGGTTACCTTTTCATGGCTAAACCGCTGCAGCGATTTTGATGAAATTTAATAAGGAGATAGCTTGAACCCTTGGAATGAGCGTGGCACTGATTTCAGTCGTCGTTATTTGGAAAAGACCTAGGAAGCTGAAATGTGGTATGGTGATTGGAAATGCTATGCAGAGATGCATCATTAATAACCAAAATGATAGAACTACGTCTCTAAAAAAAGTCTCATTTACACTTGATCTGTTCTCATTTACAATTGACCTATTCTCATTTACACTTGATCTGTTCTCATTTACAATTGACCTATTCTCATTTACAATTGACCTAATCTCATTTACATTTGGAAAATCTCATTCAAAATTGACCTATTCTCTTTTTCACATGGACAATCTCATTTACAATTGACCTATTCGCATTTACACTTGACCTATTCTCATTTACACTTGGAAAATCTCATTTACAATTGATCTAATCTCATTTACATTTGGAAAATCTCATTTACAATTGACCTAATCTCATTTACATTTGGAAAATCTCATTTACAATTGACGTATTCTCATTTTCACATGGACAATCTCAATTACAATTGACCTATTCGCATTTACACTTGACCTATTCTCATTTACACTTGGAAAATCTCTTTTACAATTGACCTAATCTAATTTACGCTTGGAAAATCTCATTTACATTTGGAAAATCTCATTTACAATTGACCTATTCTCATTTACACTTGGAAAATCTCATTTACAATTGACCTATTCTCATTTACACTTGGAAATGGTGTAGTTTAAATTTTATGCCCAGCAAATATACTTTAAATTTTGATATTGCCTCAACCACCGCAAGTATTTCGAGTTCGTAACTCGTGAATTTCCGTTGAGCATCCGTTGTTTTTCTACTCATGTAGTATATAGGATGTAGATGACCGTCATGTGGAGATTTCTGCAATAACACTGCGCCAAATCCATCTATTGAAGCGTCCGTGTGTAATTTGGTTTCTTAGCTTCTATTGTATATACCAAGCACGGGGTTTTCGGCTAGTGTTTTCTTTAGCAGATAACGCTTCTTCTGCCTGTAAAGATATCTTAAATACTGTATTTAGTTTCGTCATGTCCGTCAGAGGTTTGGCAATAATGGAATAATTAGGGATAAATTTCTTAAAGTGCCCTGCTAAGCCTAAAAAACTTAATAGTTGTTTCAAAGTTCTTGGCATTTTGTAATTTAGTACGGCTTCGGTTTATTCTGTTGATGCTCGAATTGTATGGTATTCAATAACATAGCCCAGAAATGTTACTTTCTTCTTTAAAAATTGACATTTTTTAATATTCAATTGTAGCCCATAGTCATCTATGTATGGTAGTGCAATACCATCTCGTGTCAGTTCGCGAAAAATTGCGTTTATATGTCTTTGGAAAACTCCTGGCGAGTTAGACAATCCAAACGGCACCTTGCAAAACTGGTACTGACCACTTTGCGTCACGAAGGACGTGTATTTCCTACTCGATTGTGCAACAGGAACGTGAAAAAACCCATTTTTTAAATCGGTGCTGAATATTTTTGCGTCTTGTAGGCGATCTAGCTGATCATCAATAAGGGGAAGCGGAAAGTGATCTTTAATAATTACCTTATTAATTCGCCTATAATCAATACAAAGTCTAGGTGAACCGTCGCGTTTCTTCACCAAAACGACTGAATTCCGCGTCCGAAGTTTCAATTATACCCATCTTATGCAGCCATACACGTTACAACCATTGGTCTTTTGCCCACAAAGGATACAACCTCTTTGTACAACTTCATTTTGCAAACAATTCATTTTCAGTAAAGATGACGTCTGATGTTATAAAATATATGTTAATAAAATGTTAATAATGTTATGTGTTAATATGTTAATAATATGTTTTATTAATAAAATCACGCATTTCAGCTGAGTCTTCCATTTTTGTGTTGTTTACTCGGCAATTAAACTCCCGAATCTTGCCCACACACGTGCTTCTCCCGCAAAGTCAAAATGAAAATGAAGTACCAAATCGCATGGCCAGCCCACAAACGTTACAACCGAGTTGTACAACTTGCCAAAAGATCAAAAAATTTTGATTTTTCGTACTACCGAAACACAACTTCATACAACAAGCCCACAAACGTTACAATCTTGTATACAACCTGCTCAAGTTGTACCAACGGTTGTAACGTGTATGGCCTGCTTAAGCCAATAATCGATTTGGGTATCAACGATGGTCGCTTCAGCAAAGGGTAGTCGGCGTGGTCTTGAAAAGATTACGGATTCGTCACTTAGTTAATGCATTTCCACGTTTGTTGTTAAGGTCTGTGACGGTTCGTAATTATGAATGATTTCGAGCACTTTTCCTTTTGCAGATTCGCTCGCGTTAATATCAATGTCATTTTCATTATTGTCTATTACCGAATCGATTTTCATTAATTGTATTTATTCGTCAATTAATGGTACTTCTTTATTTACTTCGGTCTTTTTAATCTTTAAACCGTCTCGATTAATTTCTGCTTCCAACGGCTACACTGTAGTCTATTGCCATGAGGTTGCAGATTGTAACTGGGTCGCGTTCACTTAAATTTGATTCGATGTATTTTGTTTTTTGTTTATAGTCTTCACTATTCTCGTCAAATTTGAGGCAACAGAATTCGCGCAGTCTTTTCATGTTATTTCTGTCGCCTTCTGATTCGAATATGTATTTGTGTAGCGCAGCTACATTGCTTTTACTGCTGCTACGTAGGCTACTAGACATACAGGCACCAATGCACGCCATTTTGAATTTTGCACTTTACATTTTAATTAATTGGTTGAGCCCCCAAATTATGTAGGTTTTTATTTATGTTTTTAAGAATAGTATAAAAAAGAACAGTATTTTAAGATATAATGAATGAAAATAATGAAAGTAAAATAAATAATACAAAAACTTCAAACTCTTTAACTCGCGCCAATCTTAGCAACGGAGATATATTAGCGATCCGTTTAATCGTCGTCTTCGTCGTGAACTACTTCTTCTTTCATTAGGTAGTATAGACGACAGACACCCAATCACCAGGGTTGCTGAATCTACTCCCACACTAATACTAAATACTAATTATGTTAATATTATTCTTTACTGACTTTTGATAAGTATACTTTACCTATGTGTTTAGTTGGAAAAGTCACTTTGTGAGTTCGGTTTGTTTTAGGTTTTATTTTATCACTTATTAAAATACAAATTACAATAGTGTTTGCTTGCTAAATATAAGTTTTACGATGTTAAGTTTTTGCCTGCGCACTGCGTGGTTCACGGCCAAAAAGTCAGAAAAACAGTGAAGTCGTCGACTCCGACCACCAAGGCTGGAGCCGAAGAGCTCGCAGTCAAGCTTTAAGCTTGCCTCTCCTGAGCGGCCGAAGTCCGCGCTCCGAGAGCACACGGCTTCGGACGATCAGGAGAGGCAGCCTGGCGAGCGGTTTGCTTTGGCGTAAACATCCCGCCCGCCTTGCAGGACTGCAAAGCTCCCCGACCCTCAGCCCTGGGGTGGATCAGGCTCCTAATGGTGCAGGGTGCTGTGATGGGCCTCGCCACAGTCCGTGCAGCGGCGCGTGCTGGTGCAGCGTTGGGTGGCGTGGGGGCACGACCGGCAGTCTATGCAGCCGTGGCGTCCTGCCAGGATTCGGGGCAAGCTTCGTGCCATCAAATGCCGTGCAGGCTGCGGGTGTGGACACCGCGTTGGGCCGGCGATCGCCGGTGGAGACGATCGTCCGGGAGCCTCCTCTGGACGAGGCTCTGGTGAGCTCGGTTGAGCCGCGCCGTCTTCGTCTGACGTGTAAGAAGCGCTCAGATCGAGCACATCTTCCTCGTGGGGCTGCTCATCGCAATGCGGCATCTCGGATCCGGGACCGGTATTTGGGGGCGCCGATAGTACAGCGGCTGGCGGAGCCAGCATGCGGCCTTGTCGATAACGGGCGCCTTGGCGGCAGATGCGCGTCAGCTTAGATCTGTGGAGAAAAAACGCATTAATAACCACTCGAGACATACAAGTTAAGGATACTAATTTGGAAATGGAACGAGTGAGCTGGCCGTTAGCCGTTCGGACATCGGCCACACGGACTCGTGCATCCTGACCCTTGTACACCTTGATGATGCGGCCCAGCCGCCAGGACGTGGAAGGAAGGTTGTCTTCACGGACGACGACCAGGTCGTTGGGCTGTAGGTTGAGTTGCGGAGTCTTCCACTTGGTGCGACGCGCAAGCTCGTGCAAATATTCCGTCTTCCACCGGTGACAGAAATGTTGGGCAAGGGCCTGGACACGTCTCCATCGGTTGAGAATGGAGAGCGGATTGTCGAGGGTTTCGGGCTCGGCCGAAGCGAGCAGAGGGCCGCCTACTAGGAAGTGGCCAGGAGTTATTGCCTCCATAACGTTGGGATCCTCAGATTGAGGATGAAGCGGGCGAGAATTGAGGCACGCTTCAATTTTGCTCAAGAGAGTTGAGAACTCTTCGAATGTAAACTTGGACGTTGGGGCGACTTTGCGCAGGTGCGTTTTCAGGCTTTTAACACCGGCCTCCCAGAGTCCTCCCATATGAGGAGCACCGGGGGGGATGAAGTGCCATTCAACATTCTGGTGCGAATGATGGGTCTCGATGAGATCGCGGGTTCGAACAATGAATTGCTTGAATTCTTGTTTGAGTTCTTTTGAGGCGCCGACGAAGTTTGTGCCGTTATCCGAATACACCTTTGCGGGGCAGCCTCGGCGCGCTGCAAAGCGTGAGAAGGCCGCAATGAAAGCGGCCGTGGTCAGATCACTAACAGCCTCTAAATGAATTGCTTTGGTCGCAAAACAGACAAAGATGCACGTGTAGCCTTTCGTGATTAAGCACGCCCGGCCGGTGTAATTCTTGATGTCGAAAGGGCCCGCAAAATCGACTCCGGTGTTAGCAAAGGGGCGGGAGAAAGTCGTGCGTTCCTCTGGCAATGCCGCCATAATCTGCGTTCTTTGTTGCTTCCGATGCAAGATGCACGGCTTACAGTGGTGGATCGTCGTCTTGATGAGATTTTTTACCCGTGGAATCCAGTGTTGGGTCCGGAGCAATCGTAGCATCAGCTGGTTACCACCGTGAAGCGAGATCTGGTGGATAAAGAGAACAAGTAACCGAGACAGCTGACCGTCGTACGGCAAAATTATTGGGTGGCGTTCATCGAATGCCAAATTAGGGCATGAAGACAGCCGCCCGCCAAGGCGCATCGTTTTGTCTTCATGGATGAAGGGATTAAGTGCGAGTAAACGACTTCTCGAGCTCACTGGTTGCTTTCTTTCGAGCGCGTAATATTCGTCGGGAAAATGTGTCTGCTGACAGATGATTGTGAGACGGCGTTTGGTGTCTCGAATCTCTGTCGTTGAGAGTCGCAAAGTGGCATATAGAGGGTTCCGATTACGGCGCGTGTTATTTATAAACCGCTGTACGTATGAGTATACGCGTAGGGCTCTCGGGAGAGAGGAAAACCTGTCAAGTGGGTCTTCGTCTGGTCGGAAGTAAGTGTGAAGCGCCTTTACAGGCTTTTCTTCAAGTGCGGTAGCAAACTCCGCAGCTGTTCGTAGTTCGGGCCAACGATTCTTGTCGTGGATGAGCCAAGGTGGACCATTCCACCAAAGGGTGTTCTCTGCTAACTCTTGGGGCGTGGCACCGCGGCTCGCTAAGTCGGCTGGATTATCGTGCGAGTCCACGTGAAACCATTGAGTGTGTGGCGCTCTTTCAATGATTTTGGCAACGCGATTCGCCACGAAGGTGGCCCAGACGCAAGGAGGCTTCTTTAGCCACGCCAGCACAATCGTCGAGTCTGTCCAACAGAAGACATTCTCGGGACGATAGGGCAGATTGGGTACTAGGGCGTCGAGCATGTCTGCGACGAGTGTAGCTCCGCAGAGTTCGAGTCGAGGCAGCGATATCGTCTTAATGGGCGCTACTCTTGTTTTGGAGTACAGTAGCGATACATGAACGGTGTCGCCGATTTGAACACGGGCGTAGATGACTCCGGCGTACGCTTTTTCGGAAGCGTCCGAAAAGGCGTGAAGATCCACTGTGCAGTCGGGGGTGAACCGAATCCACCTGGGAATTCGAATCGTGGCAATATGGTGATAATTCTGAAGGAAACTCAACCATGTTTGCTGCGTCAGTGCGGGAAGTTGGTCATCCCAGTCAATCTTGTCTAGCCAGACTTGTTGGATCAGCATTTTCGCGGCAACGATGATCGGTGCCAGCCAACCGGCTGGATCGAACAGCTTCGCGATGAGAGACAGCACTTCTCGTTTGGTGTACGTTGGCTGTATGTCAATCGCCTGTGTGTCGAAGTAGAAGTCATCGCTGGTGGCATTCCAACGAATGCCGAGCATCTTTGCGGTGCTGTTGTCCTCGAACTTCAAGAACTCAGCGTTGAGCAAATGGGATCCAGGCAAGTCGTCCAAAATGTGTTTGTCGTTGGCTGTCCATTTCCGCAGCGAGAAGCCTGCCGTATTCAACGCCTCTGATAGTTCATCGCGCATTTGAGTGGCCATGGCAAGGTTGTGAGAACCAGCCAAAACGTCATCCACGTACATCGAATGTCGCAAAATGTGGGCCGCAAGCGGAAACTGTTGTTGTGTGTCGTCTGCTAGCTGGAGAAGAGTGCGTATCGCTAAAAAGGGGGCGCAGTTCACGCCAAATGTTACCGTTCGTAACTCATAGTCCCTAACTTGGGAGCTATTCGAATCTCGGAATAGAATTCGTTGGTAGGGGGTATGTTTCGGGTCGACGAGGATCTGGCGGTACATTTTCTGAATGTCACCGCTAAAAACATACCGGAAAAAGCGCCATCTTAGCATTAAGAATGTTAAGTCGGCTTGTAGGACAGGGCCTGCGTGTAACACATCGTTCAAACTGAGCCCACTTGTGGTGGGGCAGGATGCGTTGAACACGACTCTGACCTTGGTAGACGTGCTATCTGGTTTTATAACCGCATGATGTGGCAAATAATAGTGCGCAGCATCGGGTTGTTGGGGCGCTACGGCCGTCATATGACCTAAATCAAGATATTCTTGAACTACATCGTCGTATTGCCTTTTGAGGTCATTATTTTTTAGTAACCTTGCTTCTGAGCGAAGGTATTGTTGGTGAGCGATGTGCCGTGAATATCCTAACGAGTTTTGGTTGACGGCTTCACTTTTGAATGGCAACGTAACGATGTAGCGGCCGTCAGGGCTCCTACGAGTTGTTTTTACGAAATTCTCTTCGCAAAACTTTTCGGAGGGGGATAAGTGACGAGTTTTGGGAAGTTCCTCCACCACCCAAAAACGTTCGAACTGTTGTTCGATGGTGACTTCATTGAAGAAGGCCACCCTTATGTCGGGGCTATCTGATTGTAGCAGGGGGACTGGTCCGGTGATTATCCAGCCGAACACAGTCTGTTGTGCTAGAAGTGAACCTAACACATTGCGGCGAATACCGTCAAGTATGATCGCCGGGAAGAGATCGGCTCCAATGAGAACGTCAACTTGCTGACTTTTGACAAAGTTGACGTCTGCGAGCTCGATGTTACGAGGGAGGCTGCGAAGCAGCGCGCTATCGAACGAGTGGGCGGGCAGTCTGCCCGTGATTTGCGACAGCACTAGCGCTGTGGCATGAATCTGAAAAGAGGGGTCGCGTGGCGACTTGAGCATAAACTCACAAGATTTTGAAACCTTTGCAGAAATGGTTTCGTTGAGGCCAGAAACCGTTGCTTTCACTGGCCGCATGGGGATTTTGAGCATCTTCTGAACGTGGTCAGAGATGAAGGATACTTCGGATCCTGGATCGATGAGGGCACGAGCGGCATAACAAGTGCCGTCGTGGAATATAGTGACCGTAGCGGTTCCTAACAGAACTGGCTTCGGTGCGGCAGCGAAACAAACTTGATGATTATCTGACTGATTTCGATCAGTGGACTGTATTTGTTGTTGATTAATTTGAGCGGCGTTGGCCGACGTGGAGGGCCCTGTAAAGGGGGGTGCTCGCGCGTTAAGTGGGTTGTTACGGGGCTGATTGGGTTGCAATGCAGCGTTTCTACTTGTCGCAGACTTTGGTTGCTTAGTGGACGGACGCGACGCTGAATTCGTTAAGGGTCGGTTCTGCGCTTGATCGCGATGCAGCAGCGTATGATGTCGCGCCTGACATGTCGCGCAGTTGTATTTGCTGGGGCATCGTTGTATCTGATGCGCTTGCGCGAGACAATTCAGACACAGGCGCAACTTCTTCACTACCTCTAGACGTTTACCGGAAGTCATTTCCAAAAATTGCGGACAGACTCGAATTGTGTGTTGCTCTGAGCACAGCTGACATATTGTCGACGCAACATTCAACTGGAATGTGTTGACGCGTTTTGTCGAGGGGGCCACCTGCTGTTGAGCGGGTGACGCGCGAGTCTTGCTTGCGGACGCGCCTTTTATATCTTGCACCGTTTCCAGCGTTTGAAACCGATGTGTCAGGAACGCGTCGAGGTCGGACCATTTTGGAATTTCAAATTTATTTGAGATTGATTGTTCCCAAAGCGACAGGGTGGCTTCCGGAAGCCGAGTAGAGCACAGAAAAACTATAATAGCGTCCCAGTGTGACGTGTCGACGCCTTGGAGCGCCACAGCGGCGAGAATATTATTGATTTCCCGCTGTAGATTTTTAATTTCGTGACCGGTTTCCCTAGTAATCGTCGCGAGACCAAAGAGATTTTTAAGGAGCGTGTTCACGAGAGCGCGTTTATTTTCATATCGTTCTGATAAATTTTGCCACGCTTGCTCGAACCCTTCATTCGTCAAAGGAGACTTTTGTACGATTTCCTTTGCTTCTCCCGTTGTCTTTTGATTCAAGTGAAATAACTTTTCAACCGGGGTGAGACGCGTATTCTTTATATATAGGGCGGTGAACATGTCGCGGAAGGAGGGCCAGGTCAGATAGTCGCCTTTAAAAATGTCGGTATCGCATGGAGGCAAGCTAATGTTGTACCCGGTGGGCGGCAACTCTGCCGTATCCGTAGAGCGCCGCGGCGCGGTAGTCTTTATCAGTGAGTTGACTTGAATTTTGATCAGTCCAACGCATCGCTTGTAGTTATCGTACGCTTTGAAATATTTTTCCTTAACGCTTTTTAGATGTTTTGCCATCTTCTCGTCCGTTTGCATTTGTTCGAGAAGGTTGCTATAAGCGGACTTGATGACGGACCACTGCGAGTTTAGCTCCGTAACGTCCAACTCTAGGGTATCCAACGTTTGCGACTCCGGTGAACTGGCCAACATGTGCGCGCCGAATTCTACCAAATCGTCCGCGAGACGTATAAAAGAGCTAAGCCGCTCCATTGTATATGCGATAGGGTTAATCAAAATTTAGCAAAGGAATACGCGATATGATATCGATTTTCGTTGGTGCCAAAGAATACAGGGGGCTAAAATAGCTTAGACTAATAGGCTACTCAAGAAATAAAACACCTTAATATTTTTATTCCTCACGAGAATTTTTTATTATTATAGTTTTATAGCAAGGAATTATATTTTTCGCCCACCGTGCAAAAATTGCTGTCGACTTCCTTGACACGTTAAACGAAGAGAGCGACGTAGAGAGCGATCAGTGTTAGAACAAAAAAACAAAAAACGTGTTGCTTGCTTGGCTGCAAGCTGAGAGCGTGTCTATGTGAGAGCACGTAAACCAAACCAGCCAGCAAAAGGTGGTGGTTTTTTGGTTTCTAAGTGAACCGCGCAGAAGAGCGTAAGCTGCGAGCGTGTCCGTTGAGAGCACGAAAACCAAACCAGCCAGCAAAAGGTGGTGGTTTTTTGGTTTCTAATAGAAGAGCGCAAAACAAAGCGAGAGCGAGCTGCAATTATGTATTCGTCGAAGAATAAATAATTGCAACACGTGCCGGTCAATACAAGTATATAACCGGGTTCAAGGGCACTTATATACTTATATCCAACTTTTGGAGCACCGTTACACCGAAATTAATTTTTCCGTTAATTTCAAGTGTACACGGGAGTACATAAGTGTATATATACGTGCTGCGTATATATATATTTGTTCGCCCGTTTGATGGGGGTACCGTTTATTCAAAAATATTTAAAATTTGCACTTTAATTCATATAAACCTTACAAATTACTTGAAATTACACAACTTACCTTTTCAAAAAAAGGGCGACGATGTCGATGAGTAGAGGTTGGAGCTCGATCCGGCTCGTCTTGGACCAATTGTTTAGTTGGAAAAGTCACTTTGTGAGTTCGGTTTGTTTTAGGTTTTATTTTATCACTTATTAAAATACAAATTACAATAGTGTTTGCTTGCTAAATATAAGTTTTACGATGTTAAGTTTTTGCCTGCGCACTGCGTGGTTCACGGCCAAAAAGTCAGAAAAACAGTGAAGTCGTCGACTCCGACCACCAAGGCTGGAGCCGAAGAGCTCGCAGTCAAGCTTTAAGCTTGCCTCTCCTGAGCGGCCGAAGTCCGCGCTCCGAGAGCACACGGCTTCGGACGATCAGGAGAGGCAGCCTGGCGAGCGGTTTGCTTTGGCGTAAACACTATGTATTTCTCTAATTTATAAATCTTGTAGGCACAGATGCGAATTTGTATGTACCTGTTGTAACGAGTGTTTCTTAGGCCGGGATATAACTCAGCGAGTCCAGGATTTCGTTAAAGGAAAGATTTGTATTTTGGGTACTCTTCAGTATAAATTTAATTGAAATTTAATTGAATTCTTCAATGTTTGTTACATATGTATATGGCGTGTACAAACGGTGACTTCGAACGAACGCTGAAGCATGTAAGCAGTGTTGTTGGGTCGTGGAATCAGGCTTCGTAGCGTTGGGTGTGCGTATGTTGTGTTCTCCGAAAATATACGTGGGTGCTGACTGTACTTTCAGAGAGTATGCGTGGGTATTGGCTAAGCTCCGAGAGAGTATGTGTAGACGTTGACCGTGATCTGTAGCTGTTGACTGTATGCTAACTCTGTTGTGGACGCTGACCGGGCTCCGAGAGTGTATGCGTAGCCGTACTCTGTAGGTGTTGGCTGTACGCTGACCAGGCTCCGAGAGAGTAGACGTTGACCGTGCTCTGTAAGTGTTGACTGTACGCTAACTCCTTTGTGGACGCTGACCGGGCTCCGAGAGTGTATGCGAAGCCGTTGACTGTGCTCTGTAGGTGTTAACTGTACGCTAACTCTGTGGTGGACGCTGACCGGGCTTCGAGAGAGTAGACGTTGACCGTGCTCTGTAGGTGTTGGCTGTACGCTGACTCTGTGGTGGACGCTGACTGGGCTCCGAGAGAGTAGTCGTTGACCGTGCTCTGTAGGGTTGACTGTACTTTGACGGTGTGCTCGATGACTGCGACACTTCGGAGAAAATGTGGGGACACTTTGGGGACACCTTGGCGGCACTTTGGGGACACTTTGGGGACACTTTTGGGGACACTTTGAGGACACTTTGGAGACACTTTGGGGACACTTTGGGGACACTTTGAGGACACTTTGGGGACACTTTGGAGACACTTTGGGGACACTTTGGGGACACTTTGGAGACACTTTGGGGACACTTTGGGGACACTTTGGAGACAATGTGGGGACACGTTGGGGACACTTTGAGGACACTTTGGAGACACTTTGGGGACACGTTGGGGACACTCTAAGGACACTTTGGAGACACTTTGAGGACACTTTGGAGACACTTTGGGGACACTTTGGGGACACTTTGGGAACACTTTGGGGACACTTTGAGGACACTTTGGGGACACTTTAGAGACAATGTGGGGACACGTTGGAGACAAGTTGGGGACACTTTGGGGACACCTTGGCGACACTTTGGGGACACTTTGAGGACACTTTGGGGACACTTTGGGGACACTTTGGGGACACTTTGGGGACACTTTGAGGACACTTTGGGGACACTTTGGGGACACTTTGGGGACACCTTGGCGACACTTTGGCGACACTTTGGGGACACTTTGAGGACACTTTGGGGACACTTTGGGGACACTTTGGGGACACTTTGGGGACACTTTGGGGACACTTTGGGGACACTTTGGGGACACTCTGAGGACACTTGGAGACACTTTGAGGACACTTTGGAGACACTTTGGGGACACTTTGGGGACACTTTGGGAACACTTTGGGGACACTTTGGGGACACCTTAGCGACACTTTGGGGACACCTTGGCGACACTTTGGGGACACTTTGGAGACAATGTGGGGACACGTTGGGGACACTTTGAGGACACTTTGGAGAGACTTTGGGGACACTTTGGGGACACTTTGGGAACACTTTGGGGACACTTTGAGGACACTGTGGGGACACTTCGGAGACAATGTGGGGACACTTTGGGGACACCTTGGCGGCACTTTGGGGACACTTTGGGGACACTTTTGGGGACACTTTGAGGACACTTTGGGACACTTTGGAGACAATGTGGGGACACGTTGGGGACACTTTGAGGACACTTTGGAGACACTTTGGGAACACTTTGGGGACACTTTGAGGACACTTTGGAGACACTTTGGGGACACTTTGGGGACACTTTGAGGACACTTTGGGGACACTTTGGAGACACTTTGGGGACACTTTGGGGACACTTTGGAGACAATGTGGGGACACGTTGGGGACACTTTGAGGACACTTTGGAGACACTTTGGGGACACGTTGGGGACACTTTGAGGACACTTTGGAGACACTTTGGGAACACTTTGGGGACACTTTGAGGACACTTTGGAGACACTTTGGGGACACTTTGGGGACACTTTAGAGACAATGTGGGGACACGTTGGGGACACTTTGAGGACACTTTGGAGACACTTTGGGGACACGTTGGGGACACTCTGAGGACACTTGGAGACACTTTGAGGACACTTTGGAGACACTTTGGGGACACTTTGGGGGCACTTTGGGGACACTTTGGGAACACTTTGGGGACACTTTGAGGACACTTTGGGGACACTTTGGGGACACTTTAGAGACAATGTGGGGACACTTTGAGGACACTTTGGAGACACTTTGGGGACACGTTGGGGACACGTTGGAGACACTTTGAGGACACTTTGGAGACACTTTGGGGACACTTTGGGGACACTTTGGGGACACTTTGGGAACACTTTGGGACACTTTGAGGACACTTTGGGGACACTTTGGAGACACTTTGGGGAGACTTTGGGGACACTTTGGCCACACTTTGGGGACAATGTGGGGACAATGTTGGGACTCTTGGGGACACTTTGGAGACAAGTTGGGGACACTTTGGGGACACCTTGGCGACACTTTGGGGACACTTTGAGGACACTTTGGGGACACTTTGGGGACACTTTGGGGACACTTTGGGGACACTTTGGGGACACTTTGAGAACACTTTGGGGACACTTTGGGGACACTTTGGGGACACCTTAGCGACACTTTGGGGACACCTTGGCGACACTTTGGGGACACTTTGAGGACACTTTGGGGACACTTTGGGGACACTTTGGGGACACTTTGGGGACACTTTGGGGACACTTTGGGGACACTTTGAGGACACTTTGGGAACACTTTGTGGACACTGTGGGACACTTTGGGGACACTTTGTGGACACTTTTGGGGACACTTTGAGGACACTTTGGGGACACTTTGGGGACACTTTGGGGACACTTTGGGGCACTTTGGGGACACTTTTGGCGACCCTTTGGAGACAATGTGGGGACACTCTGGGGACACCTTATCGTCACTTTGGGGACACTTTTGGGGACACTTTGGGGACAAATTTGGGGACACTTTGTGGACACTTTGGGGACACTTTGGGGACACTTTGTGGACACTTTGGGGACACTTTGGGGACACTTTGGGGACACTTTGGGGACACTTTTGGCGACACTTTGGAGACAATGTGGGGACACTTTGGAGACACTTTGGGGACACTTTGGGGACACGTTGGGGACTCTTTTGGGAACACATTGGGGAAACTTTGACGACACTTTGGGGACTCTTTGTTGACACTTTGAGGACACTTTGAGGACACTTTGGGGACACTTTTGGGGACACTTTTGGGGAAACTTTCTGGACACTTTTGGGGATACTTTGGGGACACCTTGGGG